>JAGMWU010000021.1:2778733-2931024 GCA_018697195.1 Certhia americana | reverse complement strand
GAAGGAAGGAAGGAAGGAAGGAAGGAAGGAAGGAAGGAAGGAAGGAAAGAAGGAAGGAAGGAAGGAAGGAAGGAAGGAAGGAAGGAAGGAAGGAAGGAAGGAAGGAAGGAAGGAAGGAAGGCTAAGATCACTCAGTATTTCCCTGTAATCAGTTCAGCACAAAATAATAACTATTCTTCTCTACTCCAAAAGGACATCTAAACTGAAGTGAACACTTCCTGGATATGTTACATAGTGCATTTGTAACCCAGGATTGAAAGTGCCAGATAGAAACTCAAGTTCTTACAAAATTATGCAAAACACAAAGTAGAATACATGAAGTTAGAGCACATATCCTTACATTCTGAACTTTGCCCTCAACTGGCCAGAAGAAATAAGCCAGAATCCCAGGCTGGTCCAGGCTGGAAGGGACCGCAGAGGGTCACTGGTGCCACCTCCCTGCTCAGGCAGGGCCATCCCAGTGCACAGAGCGCAGGGTTGTGTGCAGAGGGCTCTGGAACATCCCCTGTCCTTGTCTGCAGGGAGGGGCAGAGCAGGGCCCAGGCTCTGCTCCGGGGCCCAGCAGTGGCACCAGAGCCACGGGCAGGGACTGAGCCCAGCAATTCCCCCTGCACAGGAGGCACAACTTCTGCCCTGGGCAGTGCCCAGCCCTGAACAGGCTGCCCAGGGAGGGGCTGCAGTGTCCCTCAGCGGGGATGTTCCAGAGCCCTCTGCACACAACCCTGTGCCCTGTGCTCTGGGATGGCCCTGCCTGAGCAGGGAGGTGGCACTGGATGTGTCCCACTCCTAAGTGCCATCAGATGAAACCAGTGCAGTTCTTTCCAACCTTGCTAATTCTGTGAGTCTGCTCAGTGTTAAATATATGCATATATATATATATAATATGTGTATGATATTAATAGAATTACATATGCATTATTTGACAGTGTTATATTACAATATTCCTAAAGACCTGTGAGAATATGATAATTGAATATTACAGTGTCGTTTGGGAAGAGAAGAAGAGTTAGAGAAAGAGTATTTCTGAAAAAAAAGGAGAATCTGTCAAACAAAAGGGCTGGTAGTCCCTGAACTGCTCTTCAACACAGAATAAGCTCCAGTCATTGGGCCAGCTCGTGTCCAGGACCACCATGAGCCTTCTCACCAGTTACCCAAGATATGGGGCCTCAAAAGCAAACCATCTCCTTTCAAAACAGGGAGCTCACACACCTGATCCTTCAGTTCCCAACAAGGAAATTTGGGCCCCAAACTCCAAATCCCTTCAGCAACATAGAAAGTGACCAGTATCTGAAAGAGCCAAGAGGAAAGATGGAGAAAGGATGTTGACGAGGGATGGAGGGACAGGACACGGGGAATGGCTCCCACTGCCACAGGGCAGGGCTGGATGGGATATTGGGCAGGAATTGTTCCCTGGCAGGGTGGGCAGGCCCTGGCACAGGGTGCCCAGAGCAGCTGTGGCTGCCCCTGGATCCCTGGTAGTGCCCAAGGCCAGGTTGGACATTGGGGCTTGGAGCAGCCCGGGACAGTGGAAGGTGACCCTGCCCATGGCAGGGGTGGAATGAGATGAGCTTTAGGGCCCCATCCAGCTCAAACCATTCCCTGATCCTGTGATGCTGTTCTGGAGCTGCAGCTCAGGAGCTGTCACAGCTGGCAATGTCTGGGTCTGGCCAGCACTGCACACAGGCAAGGGATGCTGAGGGAGATCCCACCAGCACCAGCACAGGGACAACAGGCTCTCCTGGAGCCTGTGTTTAGTGCCGTGTCAGGGACACCCAGCACAGCCCCCACTGCACAGGGAACTCCAGGTTGTGGGTACAGGAACTGCAGGCACAGGCACACAAAGCACAATTTCAACTCGTCAGGCACCACCAGATATAAACCAGTGAGGATGTTTTATAGCAATCAAATGTTATTAAGTTATATTTTCCACAGAAAACAGAAACTTAATATCTGTTTATCAGAAACAATCTGACCATTTATCTAAATTTTCCACTAAAATCTTTGCCTTCAGCGGCAAATTTCAAAATAATCTTCTATACAAGATTAATAGAACTTTAAAAAGCTTCCATTTCATCACCATGAATTCACCTGCACTCAGTTACCTCCCAATAACATTTTCTTCCTCTTCAAGGGTTTGTCCATTTTTACAGGAGGATGACCCCCAAGGATATTTTTGTCATTACAGAGTAGGTCTGAATGCTGCTGAAATATTCTCCTGAGATCACAAGCTGACAGGGCACAGTCACCTCCAATGGCCTTTTTCTTTAGTAGAATTCATATAGATCAGACAACCTTCAAAGCAGAAAGAAGACAAGGAGAAGTTTCAAAACCAGCAGGTCCTACCCAAGGGAAACCATGAATCCCATTTTAACAACCAGTGTCTGTCTTACTCCTTCTTCTGGAGATCAATCAGAGTTGAAGGACACTGGAAAGGTCATTTCTTTTGACAAAGATGAGTCATTTAATTATGATGAAGGGAAACTCAGGTATACTTAAAATACAGGTTTATTTTGGAAGAGAACTAGGTATGAAGGACTAGTCCTTAGTGCCTGATTATCCTCAGATTTTCTGGCTGAGGTAATGATAAAAGCTAATTCTATACATGAATTAATGAAAAGAGGAAGCCACAGGATCACCTACTAGGGGAGTCAGGTTCTGCTGTGACCCATGCAGATATACCAGCGTGCAGACAGCCATCACCTGTGGATGAAAGGGAAGGGAAAGAGGGGAAAGGAAAAGCTGGAATTGGAGAAGTTTAGGGATGAAGTTAAGCAAAGCCTTTCCATTAAAAGCAAGCCACCTTTATATTTTTGTGATCTGGGTTTATACCAGTTCCTTTCATTTAATTTTTTTTTCAGCTGTATTTTTTAAACCATGAACGAGGTATTTCATCTTTGCTCCATTGCTTGATTGTTTTCTGAAGCAGCGAGGATTTTAGGTAAGATCCTGGTTCCCAGTTCAACTGTCCAGGGATGGATGAGCTCATGCTGCAAAAACCAAACCCATCCACACTGCAACTTCTTCTGCCTCTTCTCAGGGACCTCAGCTTGCACCTGCTGTAACAAAAGTCATCTTCTGGGATGCAATACAGGATCTCACATGCATCTCAAACTGGAAAAAGTGCCCAAAATACAATTTGAATCCTTTCTCTAGTTTCTCTAGCTAGGACAGACAAGAATGGGACAGAGGCAGAAGTGAAACAATGAAAAGGGACAAAAGATGGAGAAGTCAGAACTCAAAAGACTGATGGGTTGCTGATCACTTGAGCTCAAGAGGAAAAATGGTCAAATTTAACCAAAGTGGTGAAAAGGAAGATGGGAATTTCATTGACAACCAGCCCTTTTCAGGGACTGCCATGACTAAACCAAAAGCTGTGGAATCATTTTCTATCCCAAACATCCATTCTGAGATAAGTTTTGTGATTGTGGCTCCCATCATGCTGATCCGTAAGTCCTGGATGAAAAAGAAGCTCATGATGAAAATGAGAGAACAAAGGTGGACTGGGTGAAAAATAAATATTGGAATATCAATGGCCTGACTGGCTGCTGGCTGTTCCCATCCTTACACCACCACATTATCCCAGCCATAGCCTGGCCAAGTTGGATATGGTTGGATAAAGTTGGATAAGCTTATATTAAAAAAAAAAAATCATGAATAAAAGACAAAGGTTGATATTTGCAAGACAGGAAACTGGATGATCAAGCTTGGGTAGGTCAAGCCTTTTTCAACACACATAAGCATAACTTGCTTTGCTTGTCCTTTGTGAGGGGAAAAAAAAGGATAAGCATTATGCTGTAGTAGAAAAGGAAGCCCTTGCATTTTGACTTCAGATCTTTTGATATCTGATAAGCCAGGCCCTCCAAGTAAGGAGCACTTTCCACTGGAATGATATAAAGCATTAGAGTAAGTTCTGTAGTTCTCTTTAATAAGGCACCTTGGAGGTGGGGCCGATTCCAAAAGTCACCATAGTTTTTCTCATTCATCAAGTGAAACTCAGGACTGCAAAAAGCTGTCTGGGAAAAGCAGTGGAGCTATTTCCCAGTCAGTTCATAATAATAAAGAATCTCTTTTTGTCGAGGCACGGACATTCTTCAAAGATAAACATAGACTCGTTAACTAAGATAAATTTTGGTGAAGTCAAGCAAAAAACTTTTGAAGAACAAACCACTGCACTGATGAGGACACCCACTATGCTGTTGCCCTGGAACCTCGCTTGAATTACAGAACTGCTTGTTTCATATTCAGGGCTTCTTTGAAATAGATTTTTGTAACCTACAATGTTTTCCCTTTCTCAAGCGGATCCATTTCCAACTTTATAGCCTTCATTCCAGAAGCCTCCAGTTCTCACCTGCAGTCTCCCCTGCTCCTTGAGCTCCCCTGGAAGGGGCTGCTGCTGTGGCAGGGGTGCTGCAGAAACAGCACAGCCACTGAGAGGGCTGGGGCTGAACAACCCCAGGGTAGGTCTCGAGGATCCAAACAACCACCAGACTCCCAGAATTTGTGCTCCATTTGCAGAGTGCTATGGCTTTGATTAAACATTTCAAGTGTCACACAGTAAAATACATTCCAGAAATGTATTATTACCCAAGTGATTTGAAGACTGATTTCTTTGTCTTCAAAAACATTTATTCTAATATATATTATATATTCTATTTATTGTATATATATTGTATTTATTTTATATGTATTCTAATACATATTAAAAGTATACATTGGAAAATTGATCTATATACATGAAGAAAATCCATAGCCACAGTCTTTAGTGTTTAACAATCAGCCTTTTGATTTGCCTGATTGACTTTATCAAGACAGCAAGCCGCAGAAAGTGAATTCACAAAGGAATGTGAATTTCACTAATTTTAAACTAAAAATCAACTGTATAGATGAGGCAGTATTCTGCAGGCATTACTTGGTGATACAGAGAGATAATTTAAAAGCAAAGGCATTATTTGCAGGACAGACAATCTTTATAGTCTGCAATTGTTCCGAGCAAGAGAGAAATCCTTGACGAAATCAAATTTAATCCAATGTTTATAATCTGTAAATGTAACAAGTATAACTTGAGATGGCAAATAGCTCAGACAATTAACTTGCAATATCTGGCACTTACATGGGATTTTACACGAGATCGTTGCTATGATAACCGAGAAGGTTTTTAATATCTCTGCCTACTGCCCTTTTTAATAGGATGTTGCTGTATTTTTGTGCTGTTTGGAGCAACAAACCTGGGAGCTGAACAACACAGAAAGAGCTGGTGGCCATCATTCCAAAGCAGCAGATATGGGAATGACTCACATTACCCAAAAGCTAATTCTGAGCAGCTTTATGATGAAATCTGGGCATCTTTGAGAACATTCTGTGACCTGTGAACAGAACACAATTCTGGATACTGCCAAAACCCCTAAATGATATCTGTGAATCTCTCACTGCAAGCTCCAAAGTGTGTTTGCAAACCTGAGAAACCAACAAAAGAAACCTTTGAAGGGCTCCAGTGAAGACGAAGTGAGCAAGCAATGGCAAAGGAGAAATTTCTTGCAGTTTGTTGGAATGATTCCAAAGAAAAACAAACAGATACTACAGAAAAACCTAATCTTCTAAGAAAAGAAAAGGAAAGACCTGAAGGGAAGAAGTGCTTGTGGAATAGGAGATAAGTGTAAGACATCAGATCATTTGCTTTTAAAAGCTACAAGTAAAAAGTCAAAACCACTGAGGAAGTGTTTGCTGAGGGCAGAGATATCAAAGGGAAGGTGGCGATTCATTTCTAAAACTTCAAGATTGAATCAAGAGTCAACAAACAGACCCAGGAGACTTCACTCACACACTCTCATCCTGCCCTGTTAATTGGAGAGAAGTTTCTAAGCTCTTTTGTCTAAGATATGGTTGATCCTGTCCTACCCAGGAGAAATTACCAGCTACAGCCCATTCTGTCACCGGTTATGAAGTAGCTGACAGAGAACAATGATCTCCTTTGAGTACTATAGAAACAGGGATGAAGGGTATTTTATGGAATAATCAATATTTACTGATAAATTATGGAAAACCCAAAGCCCCTTCCTTCTTCCAACCAAGACAGATCGGCCTTAAAATAAAATTGGTTTGGGTCAGAAAGAAGATGTACTTGGGCCCACAGAAGCTCTGGACGGACTCAGCAAGGACATACCAGGAAAGGCACATGGATGGTGGACAGAACACTGGTCTGAAGAACACAGGGGCGGAACTCTCCATTCTAGACAAAATGCAACTGAGGGAACTGAGACAGTAGTGTTTAAAATCATGGGCAGTGAGAGGGACATGGATGGAGACCCAATCACACCAAAGCCAAGTGGAGATTGAGTGCAGTAGGCTCAAAAGAGACAGGGGAAGGTGGCTCTGAGCACAACAGCCCCACAGTGAAGTCCTTGGCGCAGTCATGCGTGTGCCACATCAGTTGGGACAAATGAATTCAAGGACATGAAATCCACCAAGGGCTATTAAACACAACTTATGGTTTATTAATTCCCTCAGCCCGCATGGAATCACAGAATCATTTGGATTGGGAAAGCCCTTCCAGACGATGGAGTCAAATCTGTGCCTGATGCCCATCCTGTCCCCAGTCCAGAGCACTGAGTGCCATGTCCAGGCCTCCCCTGGGCACCTCCAGGGATGGGGACTCCAAATTAGGGCAGTGCCTGCCAGTGCCTGAGCACCCTGTCAGTGAGGAAATATGTTCTTTTGGAAGTATTTTGGAAATGCATCAGTCCCTGTTTGCTGTGTCCCTGCCTCCTCCTTGGACATTGCTGTCAGAAGAGACAGTGAGCTTTGGGATGGGAGTTTGGTCTGACCGAGGCCATTGTTCTTATCTTCAGAGCAGAGATCTGTTCATTAGAGAATTATTCAGATATTCACTAAATCCTGCTTTCTCAAAACTGGTAAAAATTGGATTAATTGGATAGAAATAAGCATGTGAAATCTAGCTGGACGAGTGATAACACTACCACCACATTCTTACAGACACCTTCCTCTTGAGACAATATTATTTTGTGGCTCTCAGTGTTCCAGTAAAGAACAAATCAATCATCACTTTAGCTGAAGGCACAAAGGCTGCAACTAAATCAGTGACTGTCTCCAGTTCCACTCTGTGGCACAGAGGCTGTTAATACTGGGAAAATCTCTTACTCTTCCATTTCAGAACTGCCACATCTAGACAGCCTGGTGGGAATGGCCCCAGGCCAAGCACTGAACTATGCCCAGCACTTTTGGGGAGAGCTCTCACCAGTCCAATGGGCCAATGATGGGGCTGATCAAGACCCCCTGGCACTTTTCCTGGTAGGGTCTGCACTCAGGAGGAGCTCACATTTGGTATTGAGGGCTTTTCACAGGTCCCAGGGCTACCTGCAAGCTCAGGAAATTGGAAACCCCAGAAATCCAGCCCTGGGGTATCTGCACAGAAAGGACATGGACCTGTTTGAGCAAGTCCAGAGGAGGCACCAGGATGATCAGAGGGATGGAGGAGCTCTGATGAGAGGAAAGGCTGACAGAGCTGGGGTTGCTCAGTCTGGAAAAGAGAAGGCTTTGGGGTGACCTCAGGGTCACCTTGCAGCGCTCGAAGGAGCCAACAAGAAAGATGGAGAGAGACTATTTACAAGAGCCTGGTGTCATAGAACCGGTGGAAATCACTTCCACTGCCACAGGGCAGGGATAGATGGGATTTTGGGAAGAAATTCTTGGCTGTGAGGGTGGGCAGGCCCTGGCACAGGGTGCCCAGAGCAGGTGTTGCTGCCTCATCCCTGGAGGTGTCTAAGGCCAGGCAGGACAGGGTTTGGAGTACTCTGGAAAAGTGGAAGGTGTCACTAACCATGACAGGGGTGGAATGGGATGAGCTTTAAGGTCCCTTTCAAATCAACCCATTCCATGTTTTTATGGTTCTATGAAATAAATGCAAATTCAACATGACCAGAATCAGATGTGTTCCAAGCTCGAAGCAGCATGTGCTACATCATTTCTCCAAAGATCTATTGGAAATTGAAGGAATGCTTGGATCATTTCCAGGCATTTTGGATAGGAATCGGCATCAAAAGGGGTTATCACCAGCTCAGCTGGGTCAAAGGACACGAGACTGACAGTCTCCAGTGTCTCCCATCCCACTCAATCATGTGCTGCGCAAGAAATACCAGGGAAGCAACTTAAGATCATCCTTTTACTGGGAATTTATGAAGTCAGGCCCAAAAGTTATGCTTAAGGGGAGGTAGTTACACATCTGGGGTCAACAGAACTCAAAGCTATGCAGGAAATTAGGGAATGCAGCTGTGCCCATTCCTGCCCAATCATTGAACACTTGGAATGCGTCTGGATACAAAATCTGCAAGCTCTGATCCTGTACCAACCAAAGGACTGATTAAAATGAAAATGATCTCTTCACTGAAATGAAGAAAGTCTCTTCAGGAAGGGAAAATGGGAGAGACACTGTTGTCTGCACTTCGGCAGCCTGGTGGGATTAATGCCTTCCTGCCACAGGCCCAGAGGTCTGGCAGCTGTCAACTCTCTGCACACTTGATGAACTAAACAGGCTCATCAGAAAGAAATTACTTGTCTTCTAAAGGCATCCGTCTAAGAAAGTTGGAGTGACTCAAGCTCTGGGACGTGCCTGTTTCTCTCCACTGACTCTCTGTGCAATCTCTCTGCAAGCCCAGGCACATCCAAGTGACTATTACACATTCAGATGAATCTTAGGCAAGATGAATCCAACAACAAGTTTTGCAAGTGCATTACTAATGCAGCTACTCTGCTTTTCTCAAGGGAAAATGTGGTGCTCTTCACGCTGTGTTAAAACAGATGTTTTCAGCTGCTTTTTATTTTAAGAATCGCCTTTTGACCATGTGAATTTTAGGCCCTGCACACAAAGACAATTATTTATCTTAACGGGGGTGTATCACTCAGAGCATCATGACTGCTCTGAGGTTGCCACTCACCATAAAGGTGATCACAGGCAAAAGAACCCTTGGCCATTGATGCATTTAAAGGCATGACTGTACTTGCAAGGTCAGGTGGCACTAATAACTCACACAGCCTCCTTGACTGATTTTTCATTATTCTCTGATAATAAAGCTCCACTGCATCTCTCTGATCCAGCCCTACCTCTAGGAAAGGTTTTGCCAATAGTGGAAAGCAAACAGAACTAAATCCTTCAAATAATTATGGTCTAAAAGACCCAGGAGGGCATAATTTCTTTTACTGCTCTCACAGTAAAAAACCCAGAGAAATTTTCTTGGTGCTGAAGTCAACAAAGAAGTTTGAACACAAATCAAAAGAAACCTTTTGACAAAGTTCTACTTTGAATTAATTTACTGGGACTTCAAGAGTGACATGAAAAGAGTCAAGAATAAGATTGAAAATATATTCTTTAGTCCCCTCACTTAGGAAACCCATATTTGAAGTATCATTTCACAAATAAGCTGATCTGGGTGCTGTGCACTTAAGATGAAGGGAAGATGTTTTTATGTGGACACAAGAAGAAATGAGCTTTCAGTATGTTATAATGTTGAGAAAGAAGGAGAGTAGAGAGATTAAGGGATACATAGAATCACGGAATTAAGGAATGGTTTGGGTTGGAAGGGACCTTGAGGTCCATCCCATCCCACTCCCTGCCATGGGCAGGGACACCTCCCACTGTCCCAGGCTGCTCCAAGCCCCAATGTCCAGCCTGGCCTTGGGCACTGCCAGGGATCCAGGGGCAGCCCCAGCTGCTCTGGGCACCCTGTGCCAGGACCTGCCCACTCTACCAAGGAAGAAATTTTTTCTAGCAACTTGCTTCATCTTCTCTTCAGAAGAACAAAAATATTTCAGTAAGACTGAACATTTTAGCAGAACAATTTTGGATGAAAAGGAAAGGTCAACACTTTTGTACTTTCTGCTCTTCGGTGCATAAAAAGATAAAAGATAAAGAAGTTAAGGAAGAAAAAAATTATGAGCAGAATGATCTGTTCTACACAATTTTTTTGACTAATCTTTGCATTTAAAAACATAACCTGGGAAAACACATCATCAGTTCTTTATTGTCCTAATTTTGCATAATTAAAAAAAAAATATGTGAATGTTAGCCTAACAGTGACTATTTGTGGACATACGTTTTTCTCCTCGCCCTGTAACCTCAGCAGGCACTGTCTGGAAATCACCAGGGAAAGCTCAAAATCTGAAGGAAGGCCAGGAACACCAAACAGAGAATCTTTTGGCTTTAAAGGTTTCTCTTCTGTTTAGACTTTCCTCTTTCTATCCAATTCTCACTTGAGATATACACACGACAGAGCATTGCAGAAATATATGGAGAAGTATAACTTTTAACTCTCTTTTTGACAAACAAGTGCAGAAATTCTTTTCATACCTGATGGACCTGAGTCCTGCACTGAGGATGTGCAGGATTAGAGAATGGAAGCGGTGGTGGGCTGAGCCCACTGCTGAAGCAGGCAGAGTGGAAACTTCTTTATCTGGAAAAGTTTGGGAATCTTCCTGCCTCTGGGATGAGGTTGTTATGTAAAAGCATGGGAAGAAAGTGTCCTGAGTCTGCAGTGCTGCAGGGGGTACATGAGAAAGTGAAACGAGTGTTGGAGAGAGGACTTTTCCCAGGAAGTGAAAGGCAGCATGGGGAGCTGAGGCTCCACAAAGTTTTGGTGGAGCAGGACCACCTTTGCTGCAGCACAGCTGGCCCAGAACCAGGCTGTGTCCGCACCCTGAGCATGGTGCTGCTGCAGGGACAGGAGGGCAGTGCCAGCCCACCTCCATGCAGTGCTCAGTCTCCTCCCACTTCAGGAACAAGTCACCGGTGCTCAGAAATGCACTGGAAATTCCGACATGCAGGAGGCACTAAACCAAAGCAGTCATTCAGAAAGTGCTGTGTGTTAAACCTGAAAATATGGTAAAAAACCCACGGAAATCACGAAGCCAGGCTTCCCCAGAACTCCAGTGCTAGCAGCTCCTGGACACCTTGGGGAAGAGCAACGTCCAAATACTCTGGGTGAGCCTGAAAGCACTTCATGACAAGGCATTTTGTCAAGAATAAAAATTCAGTCAACTTTTCTTTTCCAGTCAGCTCAACTAGTTCAGTTTAGACAAAAATATCCTAAACTTTGCAGTTTTGTCATTTTGTAGATATTCTCTTTATGCTCTTCTTAGTTTCCTCTCTTGCTGATTGTTTCATTAAATTAGCTCATAAGCTGTGACAGTTTGATTCCTATTAGAGGTTGTAGTGAATTTGTTCAGACACTGACAGCAATACCTAGGATCCCTGTGCTTGCTGAATTCCTACAAGCACACC
This sequence comes from Certhia americana, assembly GCA_018697195.1. Taxonomy (NCBI): domain Eukaryota; kingdom Metazoa; phylum Chordata; class Aves; order Passeriformes; family Certhiidae; genus Certhia; species Certhia americana. Next base: position 2,919,737 of record JAGMWU010000021.1, on the reverse strand, counting down.
TTCCTTTGTGTCTTTTCTGCAGCAATGTCCCATGCCAAATATAAATTTCAGGATACTTTACACCAAAACTGTTCATCCAGCAGCCAGGCTTTCTAACGCGGGAGTTCCCAATTCTCACTCCAAAGGAGTTTTTTAAAATAGCCTCACGTTTTCCTCTTTCTGTCCTCTGACAGGCCAGGTTGGACAGGGCTTGGAGCAACATGATCTAGTGGAAGTTGCCCCTGCCCATGACAGAGGGGTGGAATTGGGTGGGCTTTAAGGTTCCTTCCATTCCAAACTATTCCATGATTCTACAATGGGAACTAATCCAAGATGGACATCTTACAGTCATCATTCTGCAAGTTCACATTAAATCATTAAAAATCATTAAAGAAATACAACTTGGCCCTGAAAATCTATTAGGTGTTGACATTTAGGATTGACTATTTCCTGCTCAGAAAGAGCAGAAAGTAAGTATTTTTATTTCAATCAGTAATTTTACCATATATTAACAGAGAATGACCAGATATCTGAGAATTTCCTTGTTTATATTTTACCTTTGGATAGGGAAATTATGATTGTCTAGTCTTAACATATCAACAAGACACTCCAGGGATGCCAAGCTAGGAAGCACAGTTGCTTGACAAGAGTTGTTCCTGAATGTTTAACAGAGTTCCATGATGCAAGACATTTGGAACAGACTGATGCTTGGCAAACAGAAATATCTTTTATCTCTCAAACTACCTCACATTTACAGCAAAGCCATGCCTAAATCATCAGGACAGCCTGTCAGAACTCGGCTGCACATGAAACCTGATGTTTGCCTTGTTCTGCCTTTCTAGAAACTGAGACTCCAAGAACCAAAGCTCCCTAAAACTACATCCCATAGAAACAGACCAAAAAATCAAAAGGCTGTGTCAGCATTTACTCTACCACTGCCCTGCAGTGCATCAAGTCAGAGCAGGCTGCACTGAAGAAGTCTCTGATGACTCATCTTCATCTTAACAATGTTAATATCAAATCTTAAATTCATTCAACTTGGTGTTGAGGTGAGTTCTTTGCCTTCTCAAATGTTTGTTTTCTTGGTATTACAGGTGAAGACCCATATGTACCACAGAAAACACCTCATGAATCAAATCTTAGAGCAATTCCTGCTCTAAGACGGTTACCAAAAATAAGGATTGCGATACTGTGACCTGTCCTAAAGGAGGACGGTGCTGCAGGAAGCAGGGCGAGGGTGCCAGAGCAGCACACGGAGCTGTAGGGTACGGACAGACTGACCCGGGAACCAGCACATCCACCTTCACGGAGAAGAACCCTTTCCCTAGCCCGGGTGGCCCCAGCAGCCGCCAGGGCAGGTCCGGCTCCCTCAGCTCGCCCCGGCCCTCACAGCTCCGCCATGCATCCGGCCGAGGCCCGGGGCTGGCGCCACGAGGGAGGGTCTGAGGTAAAAGTGCGGGAAATGGGAGCTCCGATGAGGAGCGGCTGAGGGAGCTGGGGAAGGGCTGGAGCTCCAGGAGCAGCTGAGGGAGCTGGAAAGGGGCTCAGCCTGGAGCAAAGGAGGCTCAGGGGGGCCCTTGTGGCTCTGCACAACTCCCTGCCAGGAGGGGACAGCCGGGGGGGTCGGGCTGTGCTGCCAGGGAACAGGGACAGGAGGAGAGGGAACGGCCTCAGGCTGGGCCAGGGAGGGTTTGGGTGGATTTTGGGGAAATTTCTCACTGAAAGGGCTGTCCAGCCCTGGCACAGCTGCCCAGGGCAGGGGTGGAGTCCCCATCCCTGGAGGATGTGGCACTTGAGGACATGGGGCACTGGCGGCCGTGGCAGTGCTGAGGGAATGGTTGAACTCAGTGATCTCAGAGCGTTTTTCCAACCTTAACTATTCTGTGATTCTAAAGCTGCATGAGCAGCCTAAGCTCGGTGAGACTGAAGCTGTGCATTGCTTTGGGCAACTTTTTTTTTGTTTCAAATTATGATAATTTAAACATATTGGAGGCTGCATGCGGCATCTTTCATCTACAGACAATGGTTTTATCTAAGGACACAGAGAGATACCCAAGGTCCCACAAAGAAATGGCAGCAGTCGAAGTTCACTTTTGCAGAAACCCAAAATTTTGGGAGTGAAATGTGTGAACTATTATTGAAAATGGACCAGACAGACACACACACTCCTCAGAAAACACAGAAATCCTTCCTGCCTGTGTGTCTCACATTGAACTGTACCCTGCGAAGCACTCGCCGGGTTCACGAGGCCACACGTCACATTCCTATTCCTCTTCTTCCTCCATATCCCCGGCCGTTTCAGCGTTATCCATTAACACACCTGAGTAACCCCAGCCCTCGCCAGCCTGACCTGGCTTCTCACTACACCGAAATGTGTGTTTATTTTGTTCAGCGGCTGCTGAGATAGCGTGGCACATCACACACAGCCCCGGTTGTTAATTCACCAAGGATTCCTGGCAGTTGGTGCATGGATGGGGAAGGCTTTGATGTCCCTGTTTGTGCTGGGTTCAGACCCATTTCAGCAGATATCGATTACCTCAGGTTGAACGTGTCGGCAACCAGGGCTTTATGTTCCTGTAGTGGTAACACTTCCCTCCATGCTTAATAACCAGGAGAGTTCAGTGCCCCTCACTGGGGCAGCCAGGCTGACGTGACACTAGCCATAAGTGTCCCAGTAGCGTGTTACTTAATAAATATTATTTATAAACAATGTTTTATCTTTTAACTGTGCATGGTTTACCAGGGATCTGCTGAATTTCAATATCCCTGGATCTATGAATTGAGGACCAACTTTCCAGGTGATTCTCTCTGGCTCTATCACAAACTATGACTGACCTGCAGCACCATCCAGCTGACAAAGCACAACTCTCCCACCCACCATCCTGCACAGAGGAACACCACCCGCACACCTACCCAGAACAGGTGGTAGGAAAACATCAGTGAAGAGTGAGGGGATCATAGAATCAAAGAATGATTTGGTTGGAAGGACCTTGAAGCCCATCCAGTGCCAGCTCCTGCCATGGGCAGGGATGCTTTTCACTGTCCCAGATTGCTCCAAGCCCTGTCCAACCTGGCCTTGGGCACTGCCAGGGACCCAGGGGCAGCCACAGCTGCTCTGGGCACCCTGTGCCAGGGCCTGCCCCCCCTACCAGGGAACAATTCCATCCCAATATTCCATCTATCCCTGCCCTGTGGCAGCGGGAAGCCATTTCTTGTGCTCTGGCCCTCCATCTCCTGTTGCAAGTCCCTCTCCAGCTGTCCCACAGCTCCTTTAGACACTGCAAGGGGCTTTTAGGTCTCCCTGGAGTGTTCTCTTCTCCAGATGAACAATCCCAGCTCTCTCAGCCTTTCCTCATAGCAGGGAATCCTGCCTCACAATGCTTCCTCTAGAAAGAAACAACTTCTTGAGTCCTTATAAGAGAGGCTGGAAGGCCCTGGTTATCCTGGGAAGGACATCCTGCAGGTTTGTTTGGAAGAGGGCAGAGGTGTTCTGTGCCCTACCTGTGATTCTGATTGTGAGAAGGGATATTAAATCCCTAACACACCTTAATCAAGGGAAAAGGTGGCGAGTAACAGCAGCTGGAAACCCCCGGGCAAGCAGAACTCCGCACAGAGGAAAGAAGGGGCCAAACCCAGCAGCACTAATATAGAGATTTTATTTTGACTGTATCGAGTTGTACAGCACAATTGTCACAATGCCATCGAACTGATTGGAGAGTTTTTGGCCAGCACATTGTGACGCTGAAACTCACAAGAGCTAAAAGCAGTTTGGACTAATGGCCTGAATGGGAGGGCCAGCAGTACCTGGTTTCTGGCTTCCTCATCACCTGCAGTCATTCCAACACGTGCAAAACAGGAGCAAATCCAGTTTCTTCTGCCAGGCCAACGGTCACGCTTCCATGTCCGGCAATGACTGCAAGGTACGAGCAGGGGCCAATCTGAAGCAAGGTGCCTTCCCTTCCCAGAGCCATGTTGGTTGTTCCCAGTATGGAAAAGAAGCAGAGTCTAAGTAAGTACAGGGTGTTCAGAGGATGAGCTTCACTCACGCATCAGGATTTACAAAACCAGAAGATGACAAGTCAAAGTGCAGGAAAGGGTCCTTATTTCATACCTTCTGACGGAGATGATAAACCGTTACTGAAAGATCTGGGAGATCAAACAGTGTCAAGTCCTTTGCCTTGTTAGCAGACCAATGCCCTCACAGTTCCTCCCTGCCACATACCAAGTCTCAGCTCCTGAAGTGAAGAACATATGGGAAAGAAACCCTACATTTCTGCAAAGAAATGCCCCACTTTCAAACTCTTCTTCCTGACTAGTATCCAGAGATGCCTTACAGAGGAGGCAGGATGGATGGTCCCCAAGGGATCTAGAGATTACAAGCCCACTGAAGCCCACTTTATAAACTTTTCTTCCTTTCTAAACCCAGTTCCTTGTCCTTAGGATGAGTTAGGATTCCTGCTCTCTAGTTTGAAGGAGAAGCATAGAGGCAATTACAAATTGGCAACTCTGAACTTTGACCACTGTACAGGAGACAAAAAAAGTCAAATTCAAGAGGCATTTCAGGTAGCACAAGGGCAAGTCAGAGAGATTTTTTCCAACACTGAACAGATGCCATATGTCATGGTTATCACTACAGCTTGGCTGTACATCCTAAAGTGAAAAGCACAGACCGTAGTGTCTATGTCAGCCAATGTCCTTTCCCACCCCCGTTTTGGTATCGATGCTTCATTCTCCCTTCTTCGGGTTACATTAAGTGCACAGAAATATATAGCAGCATTTGGACTGAAACCCTCACGTACACCAGACAGCACATTCCAGGAGGTAAAACAACACATTATGGCCTATACCCTCATGGTATCAAGTTTTCAGGATAAAGAGCAGTAGGAAGTGGAGAGCAGAGGGCAGAAAAGGGAAGGAAGAGCAACACAGGAACATGAGTTCTGTTTCCATGCCAGGAGAGGATCAGGGTGCCATTCCTGTGTTAGCACCAGGCTGTGACACGACCGCAGACAAAGCAGATGGGTAGAGCAGAAGTGAAAAGCCAATCTCCCATATCCCCATGGTGCTGGGGGCAGGGACAAAGTCCAACGTGACACCGATCCCAGTGGAGTCTGAAAATGGGCACGATCTGCTTGGCCCTTTTCATCTGGAATGAATTTCTCTTCAGAGCCTGAGAGAAAATCAGTTAGTGATGGCTAATGAGTCTTGTTCACCAAGCTGATCACAAATCACACTCATGGAAAGAGAATCTACAGATCTGTTCCAGGCTGAGGCCCTTCCAATGCCCGTGGGACCATTGGGAGCTTGCCCTCTTCCTTCTCACACAGCAGCCTGCCTTTGGAGTGGGAGGTGATTCTAAACATGCCTTTCTATTGCTTTGGGGGGACTTTGCACAGGCAAGAGCTGTGAAAATGTTGCTTTCCAGCCCACAAAAGGAAGAGGTGATCCTCTCTTAGCCCTAGGCCATCAGGGCTACAACACACGGGCCCACCAGCTGTGGGGTGGGGACACAGCGAACTCTCTGATCTGAGCTCCTCTGCTCCAGCCCGGCAGTGAGGCTGCTGCAGACAGTGCATTCCAGCTTGGTGTTCAAGTGTTGCACCAAAGGCCTTCGCAGTTACCCTGGAGGCAGAGTCACTCTTCAAACCCATGAGAGAAAAGGTTGGGTTTAGACAGGTCCCTTGTCCGACATTCAGCTGGAAGCTGTGGCAATGGGTTTCTTCATATGCTGGCTCATGAGCTCCCTGGCTCGAGACACTTGGATATGGTCGTAACAGGAGTTACAAACGAGGACAGGGTCGTACAACTGCTGATCTGGGATGGGCAGCTTCAGATGGCAGCAGGTAGCACAGAACACATTCCCACAGTTCCTGTCAAGGAGCAAGAAAACCAGTGAGAAGAGAGCTGGGACCACCACAGAAGAACTTTAGCAAGCACAAAGGGTCGAGGTCAGGGCAAAACACTAGCTTGACTGAGGACTGTAAATGTGTTTCTTATACATTATAAGAATGTAATGGTGGTCAGCAGTGCAAGCAAACTGCTAGTGCTGACAGGGACTCATTGCTGTCCGAGAGAGGGATCAAAGGCCTTGGAAAACTAGAAAAAAGAACAATGTAGAATGGAACTCTGCAGGGAACTGATGAAGCCTGGCATGTAGTGGAAAGACTTAAAACCTTCTCCTGGGAGCTGGAGGGAACAGACTGGCAAAGGGGCATTTTGTGACACCAGGCTAAGGAGAGGAGGGGCCCAGAGTGCTGACATTTTTACCTGCAGTGGTGTCTCCGTTTGGCCAGCCAGAACTCACAGTCGCAGTTGAAGCAGTGTGAGGCCATGTGGTCTGGGACCCACCGCGTGACCTAGGGCAGACACCAGTGAGCTCCCATCTGTAACCCTCCCATGACAGCTCTGGCCAGACTGGGGGTGGCTTTGGGCCATGCCTCACAGTGAGCCCACCCCACCTCAGCCATTAGCAGCAGAGTATGTGTCAAGGATGGGAGGCTGCTCACTGCCTCAGCAGACCACTCTCTGCTGCTGTGCCCACCCTGGTCAGCTGCAGAAACATTCCCTCCCACTGCATCACAGCTCCGCGATGGGACACACACCTCAGTCTCCTTCTTATCCACAGGTTCCCAGCTTGCTTCTGATAAACAGTCCTCACTGTGGTCAGAGCAGAAATCCTCTGTGTCGCTGCCATCTGATTCCTTCAGACACGTCTGTAAAATAAGACTATGTCACCAATCCCTCTGCTGCTGGGCACACACTCCAGGGCATGCCCTGCTCAGCACACTCCGTGCTGGTGAGGGTTATCCGGGTGGCTCCCGAGCCCCCAGACACAGAGCAAAGAATCCATGAGTGCATAGGAGTTTGGTCCTCAAGCAGCAGAGGTATCTCTGGGTGATGGCCAGGATGGGGACAATGACTGACAGAGGAACAATTTTTCCCACCCCCTCCCAAAGGGATGGAGAGCTGTGGGTTGGAGAGGGAGGGACAGGGGTACAGGGACTCAGTGTGGGGTGTGAGCCTGTACTCACAAAGTCATCCTCGTAGTCCATGGGTGGCTCGGCCGGAGGGGCACAGAAGTGGCGGATATCCAGGCGCAGCTGCAGCTCCCGCACCTGCCGGCGCAGCTGCTCCACCTCCTGCTTGTAGCTGGCCTCGATCTGCCGCAGCCGGTGCTGGATCACGTCCGTAGGGAAGGGCAGCCCGTCGTCATCCAGGTAGAGAGGAGGCACAGGAGAAGGACATTTTGGCGGCAGGTGCTTGGGACCAGAGGCTTGTTTCAGGTGGCAGGGCAGCCACAAATGGCTGGGCTTCCCGAAATGTGTGCTCACATGGCCAGTGCAGGCCGAGGGCTTCCCACCTTCCCTGCCAGACCACGGGCCACTGAGGCACAGGCCCGGGGCCCGCAGGGGTTTGCTGCTCAGCCTCTTGCTGCAGCAGCCATAGGAGAGGAGGTGTCTGGGTGTGGGCTCCCCATTGGGGAGTGATGTCACCATGCCTTGAAAACTATCCCAGTTGGACTCCAGGAAGGAGAACTCACTACTTTGGCTCTGGGAAATGGGCTTGCGCCATTGCTCCAGCAGAAGCCTCCCTGGCCGTCCAGGCTCCTCAAAGGGCATACTCCGGCCAGCATCACCTCTGCCCTTGTCTGCATCTGGGCATGGGATAACCAGAGCAGGGCCAGGGACGTCCTGAGAAGGGGTGCCTAGTGCCAGGGACTCCTGGCTGGGAATGTTTTGGTGGGTGGTGATTCTTTTGGGACAGCCTCCTCCACTGGACGCCATTCCAGCAGCCTTCAAAGGTTCCTGGGGACGGGTTTCCAAATGCTTTCCAGAACTGGTGGAAACCTTGTCACTGCTTTTCTGTCCAGAAGGATTTGGATCTGGACCTATGCCATCCAGTTCCTCTGTGAGTGTTCCATTTCCCTTTTCTGCCTCCACAGGGATGCTGCTGGCTGGCACAGCAGCCTGGCTGCCCAGCTGCCTGCTCAGCCCTTCATGCTCAGCATGGCTGCTGCCTTGCAGGGGAGGGTTCTCCTCCTTCTCCTCCCTGGGCCGTGCCTCTGCCTCTCCTGTGGCCACTGCAGCACCTTCAGTCCCCTCAGTGCTGGCATGCCGGGCTTCCAAACCCACCCACACCTCCTGACAGTGGTTGTTCAGGTTGGGATCACTGGATGTGCGAGTCAGAGGACTGCTGGAGTCACAGGCTGAGAGGAGGTCATCCATAGATCTTGTCTTTGGTAATCTAGAACCCAAAAGCAAAGCAAATCTCACAATAACCCCCCTGAAACTTCCTTGGTTTCAGTCAAAACTGAGATGAGGGCAGGGAAATAGTCCCAATTACAGCTCCAGGGGTGGGTGGAGAGGGACAGTGCAGCTGCAGGAGCTGAAATGCACAACACCACAGTGTGGCCTCCTGCCTTTAAGGTGCAGCAGGGACCTCAACTCCTTCTCCAAGCAGCTGAGGCTCTGGTACAGAGCTCTTGCTCCCAACAAGGAAGAGAAGAACAACAACAGGGAAACTACAAGAAACTACAAGAAAGGCAGGAAGATCTGTGGGTATGCAACACCTTGAGCCTGAAGCTCTAAGTTCTTACCTGTCCAAACACCTGCCACTGAAGTCCTGGCTCTGAGATCCGGGGGGCATGTAGATGTCCATGTCCTCCTGTCCCAGAGGATGTGGAGAGGAAGCCGGGAGGTACACGGCTGTCCAGAGGTGCAGGGCACGCACATGGCACACGGGATGCAGCACCTGTGACACCACCCATGTCAGAGCCCAACGCCACAGAAACCCCTCCAGCCCCTACCCAGTGCCTCTCCCAGGGCAAAAGCTGGGAAAGCTGGGTCAGGAGCTCTACTGACCTGCTCAGATCCAGGCATATAAAGCAGATTGTGGAAGTTCTTGTTGCCAGCCCGCAGCAGAGACCACACAGAGCACGTGCGCTTGTAGATGTTGTGCATCTCGCGCTCACAGGGGCTGTTCCCCAGAAATGTCCCGTAGAGGCAGGAATACGTGTGCTGCACCAGCTTCACCTGTGGCATGGAGGGGAAGTCATGCCCAGAGCCACGAGGAAAAGGGGGCTCCTGCCTACAGGGGACACATCTTCCCCTCCTCTGGGATGGCTCATGCACTGCCTAACCTGGGTGACCTCACTGCTGTCCTTGCTTCCACACTGGGCAGGACAGGGATCACTTAAATTGAAGGGAAAGCAACACACAACTGATACCAAACCTACCCCTCTAGAACCAAATTACTCTCTAGAACCTTCTCCTGCATTTTTTGGTAAGACAGGGAATTAATTTTTTTTCCCTATTTTATTTTTCAAATATTTCAGACTCATATAGCTCTGAGATATGCAAATCAAATCAGTGCTGCTGCTGGCATCTGAATTCCCTGGGCTGGAAAGGGACTGGAGAAGGGATTCAGGAAAACCTGAGTATATAAACCCTCCATTACTCCTTCATGGGAGAACAGTTTTAAACTAAAAGAAAATGGATTTAGATGAGATGTTAGGGAGAAATTGTTCCCTGTGAGGGTGGTGAGGCCCTGAACCAGGCTGCCCAGAGAAAGTGTGGCTGTCCTATCCCTGAAAGTGTCGAGGGCCAGGTGGGACAGAGCAAGCTGGGGTAGTGGAAGGTGTCCCTGCCCATAGCAGGGGATGGATGGAACAAGATGGGCTTTAAGTTCCCTTCCCTTCCAACCCAAACCATCTGGGGACTCTGTGATCACATCACAATCTCCCAGGTTCTGCAGACTCCTTTTCTTTCTACACCAGTACTGTAAAACATCACGACCTTCCCTCCATCTCTGCTCACATGTTTGCACATGTATTTCTTACCAGAAAAGCTTCATTAAATTCAAAGAGGCAGGGAAATTGCTTCAGAAGCTGATGAACAGCATCCAGCCACTGGAGAAAAACTGGGCACTGCTCATTCTGATCTTCCACCTTTTCCTGGTGTCCGCAGCGATCCCCAAACTTGTGACCAAAATCCAGCCAGTCCGATTCAACGAGCACCTGAAATCCCTGTAAACAGAAGAAAAAACAACTTGCAGGAACTTTGCTGAGGACATATGGCAGGACATAAGCAAGCCCCATCTACCAAGAAAGGCTGGGAAGGAGGCTGCTGCAGTGCCTGGTTTGGGAGCAAAGCTCACCAGGGTTGGAGATTTCCAGACACAAATTAACAGTTGTTATGCAGTAACCACCCCAGAGAATCCAGAGTAGGAAAGCAGCTGAACTCTGAGCACAAGACGGTATTTCCCACAGCACTTCTTCAGGCTGGGCAGAGGAGTGAGGAACAGTTCACCCAAAACAGGCAGGAAGAGAACAGGGAAAACTCAACACCTACCACAGCAGCTCAGAAACACCACTAATCTTACTCCCAAATGCAATCCTGCTCCTTTCCATGGGGATTCTTAGACAAAAACTGCCTTTGAACAGATATGAGCTGCAGCAGAGCACAATCATACCTCCATGGTCCTGTAGTAAGGGTCCAGGAGAATCTTTGCGAGCGCCACGATCTGTGGAGTCCTGTCCCAACCGTCAGAGCAGTGAACCAACACTGGACGCCCTTCTCTGTCCACAGCACTGGAGACCAGCACTGCTGCCTTCAGCATAACAGACAGGTGCTGCAGCCACTTGGTGCTCTCCAGGGCTGAAAGCCAGCTGCAAAGGGGAAAAAAGGCAAGGAAATGGTTGCTTAGCTCTCCACTGAAGTTAAAAAAAAAAAAAAAAAACCAAAACAATTTCAGTTTTCTTGGAGTCCCCAGTGAAAATCAGTCTTTTCTAAAACATGTCCCAGAGGAGCCAGACAGCCTGAAAAGAAGGGCAAAGAATCCAACCCCAAATTTAATTTTCCTCAAATACAACCACGTTTTAGAAACCTCCAGGGGACACACACAACCAAGAGACACTGAGACAGTGCCACAATCCCTTCTGGATTAATGGATCAAAATTAGCAGCATTCAAGCACTGTGAGTACTTTCCCATCCCTTCTTTTCTCAGTTAGAAACCTGGGATTAAAAAAAAAAAAAAGGAGTGAACCCTCCCCCTGGTCACTGACAGATATGGCATCAAACTCAGCTAGAGAAAGAGTCACTCACTTGCTGGGGTCTGGCACTTGACTGCAGACAGCACGCAGATACTGGAAGCTGTTCCGGATGGAATGGATGTTGGCCATGCCCATGAATACAACTTCACAGTTGGGGTAATACTCTGATACCGGAGACAGGAACAGTTAGAGAAAGCTACAGCAGCTACAGAACATTCTGAGCTGGAAGGGACCCACAAAGGTCATCAAATCCAACTCTGCTGCTACTGCAGCAATTGTCTCCACAGCTCAGTGCAGCCGCCCCTTACACACCACTCCTGGTGTTCTTGGAGTCACTGAGGTTGGGAAAAACCTCCAAGGTCATTAAGTCCAACCATTTCCCAGCACTGCTAAGGCCACCACTGATGCATGTCCCCAAGTGCCACATCCACAGAGCTGTTAAACCCCTCCAGAGATGGGGACTCTTAACACTGCCCTGGGCAGCTGTGCCAGGGCCTGACAAGCCTTTTAAGAAATTTTCCCCCATATCCAATCTAAATCTCCCCTGGCACAGCTTGAGGCCATTCCCTCTCCCACTGTTCCCTGGGGGCAGCCTGGCCCTCCTCTGGCTGCCTCCTCCTGTCAGGGAGTTTTGCAGAGCCAGAAGGTCCTCCCTAAGCTTCCTTTTCTCCAGGCTCCCCCAGCCAATCCTGGTGCTCCAGACCCTTCCCTAGCTCCATTCCCTCCTCATGGTCTTTCTTGTCCTAATTGGCACAAAACTGACCTCGGGACTGGCGATTCCGCAGCAGTGGCCAGATAAGGGGGATGGTCACTGCCCTGTGCCCACACTATTGCTGGTACAGCTCAGGTGTCATTGACCTGTTGCTCAACTGGGCACACCTAGGCCCATGTTCAGCTTCTGCCAACCAGCACCCCCAAGTCCTTTTCCATGGGCAGCTTTCCAGCCACTCTGCTCCAGCCTGGAGCATTCCAGTGGGGCTGTTGTGACTTAAATGCAGGACCCAGAACTTGGCCTTATTGAACCTCATCCAATCAGCCTTGGGCTGTTGATCCAGCCTGTCCAGACCCCTTGTGGGAATATGCTCCCAGAGACCAAGCACCAAAATGCTGCCCTGATCCTCAGTTGTGCCCTAGGAGCCACTGCCAGGCCCAAGAGAAAGCTGCTCTGAGATGTTCTTAGCCCTCAGTACCTTCGCACTCACAGCCGCCTCCCTTGGCCCTGTTGGCCACGGCTGCCGTGTAGGATCTGGCATCGAGGATCAGCAGCTTCTGAGGGGTTCCTGCATTCTCCACACCCGAACATGCTGTCAAGGATGAGTCTGCAGAGACACACACAGAGACTGAGCTCCTGGAACCTCCCTTCCTCCCTCCACCCCAGCGCCACAGCGAGTGAGCCCAGAGAGCCACCCACCCACCGCAGTCACGGCACAATGGAGCCCAGGTTCTCCCCCTGGACAGCCCTAGTAGCCCCTCTGTGCCGTGCCCCATTCAGGAGGGCTGGCGGGGGCCGTCTCACCGAAGTCGGCGTCGCAGGGCTCGCTGCCGTCGCTGCTGCCGGTGTGCGGCGCGGTGCCCGACGCCCTCGCTCCGGGGTTCAAGGCACAGGCTTTGGCAATGGATGTCACCAGGTACTCGTCGTCGGCGTTTCGCCAGCCCCACCAGCTGATCTCGGGTTGGCTGCAGCGGGCAATCACTGCCCCGTTGCGCATGTGTCTGCGGGGACACAGAGCCTCACTGAGCCCCTCAGAGCCTGGGGCCGGCCTGGGACACACTCCACGTGCACAGCCACACCAGAGCTACTCCTGGCTGCAGCAGCAACTGCTCTGTCTCTCATCAAGCAGTGAAAGAGGGCAGGGAACCTCAAATAACCATTCTTCATCACTGCAGCACTGACAGAGAGGCTAAACCAGCCTCACACTTTTGTTTACAATAATATAGTCATTTAGGTTGGAAAACACCGTCAAGATTCCCAAGTCCAATCTCTGACTTCTATTTATATATATTAATACATCCTGTAACCTATAAATATATAATATAGATATAGGACGGTATTTAAATATAAAACCAGGGAGAAGAACTTTAAATCATTGTGGTTGTGTTTTGGGAAAGTAATACTTATTTCCTAGAACCATGGAATGGTTTGGGTTGGAAGGGACATTGAAGATCTTGTTCGACCCCTCTGCCATGGGCAGGGACACCTTCCACTTGATTTTAAGGCTGCTCTGTTCTCTCCTTCTCTTCCTTTTTTAGCTCTCTTAAATTACAGACCCATTATTAAACCATTTTACTTATCACCTGTAAGTTGGGAAGATGAGCTCACTTGGCATCAGACCAGGGAGTTACTGGGTGGAGGCCTGAGCTGTGTTTATCAACAACCCCTAAATGTGAACCCTACCCTGGCTGTGCTTGATGACACCTGGCAGAAGTCCTGAAGTAGGAATCAGTACATTTCTCATATGAACGCACTGGTCAAGTCATTCCCTACTGGCTGGGAAAGGGGACTATGAAGTGACAAAGCTGCTGGTGATAGAGAGTGACACAGAGAGTGTGAAATTTAGTATTAATAAGTGAAGAGCATTTACAGATGATCAAAGGATAACCCCAGCTGTGACACATCAAAATGTGACACATTTTGGTGCAGATCAGCAGCCAAATCCCAAAGGCTTTGAAGTCACTGGGGAGCTCTCAAAAGCTTCAGCTCAGCACTTAAGAGAAGCATGAAGGTTAAAGATGTGCTAAAAGTTATTGGGAAAGGAGTAGGACATAAAATATTATGGATTCACATATTAACCATCTTAAAATGACACAAACTCCTCTCAAAAAAGAGGAGTAGTTTGCTGTAGACAAACCAAGCTCCAGAGATGGGTGGCATGGACACAAGCAAGCACTGGAATGGTGATGCCATGTTTCAGAAACACAAGTATTTCTTGGACAACAAACAAAACCAAGAGTGGACTCACAGCCACAGTGCAACGTGGAACTACTAACTGGTTCCAACACTTGGTGTCAGGTTCACCCATTCTCCCAAATGAGTGTAGGAAATCTAAGATACCAGATGCTCCAAAGATGCACCAGGAAAGAGCACCTGCATCCCTATCCTGTTTGTCATGTTTCCCTGAGGTGCTGCTTCTGCTGCCTGGTCCTTCTTGGAAATGGGAAAATGAACTGAACAGCCCTGAACCAGACCCACACACCAACCATGCTCAAACATCCCACCACCCCTGCTGCAGCATTTATCTGGAGATGACAGAATCAAGGAGTGGTTTGTGGTGAAAGGGATCTTAAAGCCCATCCCATTTCACCCCCTCCAGGGGCAGGGACACCTCCCACCGTCCCAGGCTGCTCCAAGCCCCAATGTCCAACCTGGCCTTGGGCACTGCCAGGGATCCAAGGGCAGCCACAGCTGCCCTGGGCACCCTGTGCCAGGGCCTGCTCACTCTACCAGGGAACAATTCCTGCCCAATATCCCATGTAACCCTGCTCTCTGTCAGTTTATGCAGTTTTCTTAATGACATGTCACAGATAATAACAATGAAGACTTTAAACTGAAGCCTTCCAAAGAAATAATATTCATGTTTGGCTAAGTCAAAACACCATGAGGACCCTTTACTTTAAGTGCTGCTCTGTTTTGCAAGGTGACTTGCAGAGCAGTCACTCCTAGGAGATCTATTCCTGCATTCAGGATCACTCAAGGATGGATAACAGAGAGCAGCAAAGGCTTTGTTTATAGTAGTAAATGAAACAGAGCCAATGTGTGGACTTAAGCACCAGTCTGTGATCATCCAAGCCTGTTTGTGAGCCACCCACAGCTACTGGCCTGTGCCAAGCAGCACTTTCCCAGCCGGCGCCTGAGCATGTTTTTGGGAAAGGCAGGTGCTGTGCCAGGGACTGCTCCCAGCAGGCAGCTTAGGGGGCAGGGTAGGTGCAGGGCACTGCAGCTGCTCCGCGCAAAGCTGCCCTTGTCGCCAGGGGCACGTTGAATTCACAAAACTCTCAGTAACACAAACGTCTGAGCACTGAACAATGGCTGGGGACCTTCAAGGGACACGGTGACCTGCCAATAAATGAGGAAATGTGGCAGCACCAATAAGTGCAAAGCCACCAGCAAGCAGAAAAGTACAGCAGGTGCCAGCAGAGGAATCAAAACCACAGTTGAGCTTGCAAGGAGCTTCCCAGGGCAGGGGAGCACCAGAACCTGACTCTGCCTTCCCTGCACATCTCCCCAGCACAAGCAGAGGAGCCATTTAAGGCCTTTTCTTACCTGGGAGCTTTGAGGAGGTTTCCCTCAAAGGAAAAAGTTCCTTTCCTGAAACTGGAATGGCAGAAAGTGCCACTGTTTTAACTTATGTGGAGCAAATTATTCTTTAGGGATTCTCAGCTTAGTTTTAACAACTCAAGACCCTTTCATGATCCAAAGCTTCAATATGAAGTGCCTCTGTAGTTTACCGCTGAGTTTTTCCTCACAGATTCTTTCTGAGCACAAGGCTAGAGCACATCTGATACTGTCAGCACATGCCATTTAACCCAAACAATCCTCCACAATAGATTAATATCTTGTTTAGTGAAGGTAGCAGGGGAGTTGGAAGTAGAGGATTCTCAAGGTCTCTTCCAACCCAAACCATTCCATGATTGTGTGATCTCCTAAGTCTCTGTTATTTCCTGGATAAGTCAAAGAACTTGGCTTAAAGCACAAAAAAGAGCTTGGAGAGGTTTTACTGAGCCGAGCCTAAAGGTTCCCTCCTGATATGTGTGTGTGTCTAAGTGCTTCATCTCCCAGATCTTTGGAATAAACTCCCATCCCACTGTGGCAGGATGTGAGAGCCCATGAGCAAGGCTCAGCCATGGGGTGCAGCAGTGACCACTGGCCCCTGGCAGGGGATGCTGAGCGTTCCTGCTGCCTCAAGGTGACTGAGCAGACAGAGCCAGAACTGCCAAGCCATGGCCTCTCTACTAGGCTAAATAAATGATTGGATCCTTTGCCTGGTTTTAGAAGTGGATTGTGCCTGGAGGTTCCTGCATCTCTCCTGCGCATCTCTGCTGAGGACTGAGATGGAGACCTGAATTTCTGCTTTGCTTAATAGCTAAATTATACTTTTTTAAAAAAATATAATTCTTTTTTCAAAAAGAAATTTGATAATGTGTTATCTTTGGTGTCATGTTTTACAGCTCTGACTGTGACCCAATGAAGTCAGCCTTATCCAAAAGCCCTGAGGTCTATCAGTCCCTTGGGATGCAGGCACCCATGCATTCCCTCCTGAACTCTGAGTGAGGAGGAGGAGCTGAGTGTCGGACTTTTCATTTCCACACAGCACAAGGCACTGCAGAAGAAGCCAACACCCTCAAGGACCCTCCTGCTCCAAACACTTCAATCTTGAGGGTAAAGACTAAAAAAAGTGCAAGAAAATCAGTGACACACGGGCAAGCACTTGCCCCATCTCGTAAGATCATTTGTCAGCGTCTTCTAATCTGATCCCAGGCTGCAAAGGGTTGCACTCAGCTTGTAAATTACTGGGTACCATTACAGAGATATAAAGCAAGGAACAAAATAATTGCTAGAGTAGGAAAAAGACATGGCTTTGCCCTCGGGTGGGGAAGCACAGTGGGACAGGCTTCAGCACCAGGCCATTTTTAGCAAAAGGAATCACAAATACAATTAACTTCTTAGCTGAGTTGGCTACAAAGAGGGAAAGGCTCCATCTGATAAGCTCTACTCATTCCCACTTTGCTGCAGAACTGAGTTCTAGAAGGAACACACAGTGTTTTGCCACATCCAACAGCAAGCCATGAAGTATGAAGATGCAGAGTTAAGGTACCTGTAAAGTCACTGGTTTTGCTTCCTTGCTTTTTTATTTTTCAATACAGCTCTGATATTTTAAGTTTTTTTATATTTGGATTTGGTAACCGCTAACATAGAGTCAAAGGCTAGAAACCCAAATGTACATTTTACAACAGCACAACTGCCAGGGTGCCCCTTTCCATCAGTCTCCTGTTGGTCTCAAACACATCAGTCTCCTGGAAGACACATTTAATGAGGAACCAGCCCCTACCCTGCAGAGCCCTGCTCCACTGGCTGCCTGGCCTCCTGCATCCCCCACTAGACTATTTCTGAAAGGCTGATCTGGGAATATTTCATAGAATTATAGAATATCCTAAACTGGAAGGGACCCCCAAAGGTCCAGCCCCTGGCCCTGCACAGACACCCCAACAACCCCACCCTGTGCATCCTTGGGAGCTCCTGCAGCTCTGGCAGTCTCATGGCTGTGCCCATTCCCTGGGGAGCCTGCACAGTGCCCAGAACCCTCTGGGAAAAGAACCTTCTCCTGCTATCTACCCTAACCCTCCCTGGCACAGCTCCAGCTGTTCCCTTGGGTCCTGTCCCTGGTCATCAAAGAGCAGAGATCAGAGCTGCCCCTCCTGAGAAGCTGCAAATTTGGGCATTCCCTGGTTTGTCCAGGCCTGCACACCCAGCTGAGCACAGGATACCCAGCAGGCTCCTTTTTGGCTCAGATTTCTTTTCAAACTAGCAGCCAGACAAGGACCAATGTGTGGAAAGATTTTGAAACTCTGAGAGAACTTTAATTTGACCTTATCTTGCAACATCTCCCATAGGAGGAAAGTCACCCACACCTTCCAATCTAACTGAAAGCAGCAAAGAACAGTTCTGGAACACTGTTTCTCTCTTCTGGAAAACACCTTGCTGCAGATGGTGCTGGGAGAAGGAGCCCTGGGAGCACCAGTTTTGCAGGCAGAGGGCAAAAGGATAAAGAGCTCTCCTGCCATCCCTGTCCCAAAATCCCTGCAGGACTACAAGCACACAGCAGCTGTCATCGGTTTGGGGGAGGGAATTTGGGTTTGCATTTACCTGTACACCACCACAGGGATCCTCTTCCATGACCTGAACGAAGCCACATTCTCCAGCTCCTTGTCAGTGATCCAGACAGGGACCAACAGCTTCTGGGGATAACTGGAACAAAGCCTGGAGAAGAGAAAGCATGAAAGGCAAGATGAGGGCTGAGCAATCAAAAATCTGCCCCAGAGTGGCTCACATTTCCCCAAACTCAACATGCAGGACTTTGGCTCTTCCTCCTCATATCTGTCTCAATGCAGCCTCAATAAGTGAGCCAAAAAGTGCTGTCAAGAATGAACTCAGACAATCTCCTTTAACCTCAAGCCTCACCTCTGGGCTCATACTAAGTATCCTATTACTTCCCAGGATGCCTTTGGAACAACCTCTGGATTTAAGAATTCATGAGGGTTAAGGGGAAGAGTCAATAATTTACATCAAGTTTTTGTTTTCTTGCAGCAGGTACATACAGAGTTTCTGGTAAAGAATGGCCTACCACTCTCTGCCCAGCAGAACCCAAAATCACTGCTCAACTCGATACATTGTTCAGTGAGGAAGACACAAATCTGCTTAGAAATTCAGCAGCGGGGACTGGGGTTATGCAAATAAAGTGACAGGAGTGACATCTAAATCATATCTTGTTTGGTGGGGTGCCAGAAATCAAATTCTTATCTGAACATGTACCAGCAGTGAGAGGAGAACTCTGAGAGCAGAGACCACTGCCAGAAGGTAGGGCTGGATGGCATATTGGGAAAAACTGATCCCTGGGAGGGTGGTGAGACCCTGGCAAAGGGTGCTCAGAGCAGCTGGGGCGGCCCCTGGATCCCTGGCAGTGTCCACAGCCAGGCTGGACAGGGCTCAGAGCAGCCTGGGATAGTGGAAGGTGTCCCATCCCCTGGAGGGGGTGGAATGGGATGGACTTTTAGGTCCCTTCCAGCCCAAAACATTTTGGGACTGTAACACCCACAAAATGCCAGGAGTGTGTGGGGGCTTTCTGGCTCCTGCAGCTCCCCCCTGCCCCTGCTGCTCCCAGCACAGGCAGAGGGCAGGCTCAGACACAGCAGTGCCTGGGAGCTGGACCAGCTGAGCCCTTGCAGCTCAGGCAGGCACAGGTGGGTACATGGCAGGGAACATCAAAGAGCAGCTCTGGCTCAAGGCTATCCCACATCATTTAGCAGGAATGTTTCAGGGCAGATGGGGAGCAAAGTGAAGGGGGTGAAAGGATCCAGCCAGTAAGCTCCAGAGGGTGGTCTGGCATTTCTGAGCCCAGGCTATTCCAGCTGATAGCAACAGGCACAACTCAGTATTGCTTTATGGTGCTAATGAAGAACTGCCTGCCACGTTGGAAGATGGCACTGCAGTGTCTAGACAGCTACTCCAAGAGCCCCAGGCAGAAAGCAAGGGTGGCTAAGGGATAAAAACAACTGGGTGAGGATGAGGAATTCAGGAAGCAAAATTAAAGCTGTCAGTTAAGAAGGTGAAGGTTGTCTGTGGTAGGATGTCTGGGCTTGGAGATCTCTGAAATGCTTCAGATTCCACAAGGAAAGGTAGTCAGGAAATTAGAGAAGCAGTGAATCATGACTGAGGATGCAGGAATGTGGGAGAAGGTTAGCACCTGTTCAGGCCTGGAGGAACTTCTGGAATAGCTGAGTCTATACATGAAGGGGCTTCACTGAAGTGCAAACAGTTCCCTGGCACTTCACGTGAAACATGGGTGATGTCCTAAAGTACAGTCTGGGGAGAGGTAGTCCAGGAGAGGCTCAGGAGTGTGTATTCCAACAGTTAAATCACTAAAACTCTGTAGACTTAGGAAAACCATAAGATAAAAATCAGTAAAATTCAGGTAGGAAACAGGACCTCTTTAAAAAGTGAAGCCAAATTCAAGCAGGGTGCATAGAAACTCTAGGCTAGAATTCCAGAGGAATCCAGTAGAGGAAATGAAAACCCAGGATAAATAACTCCATTGGTTATTTATTATTATCGTTGTTAATCCAACTCCGTTGGATTAACGGGATCGTATAAACTGACACAAGGAAGAATACCTGTGGCACCGTAAATTTCAGAGTACAAGCTTTGTAGGAAGGCTGAAATAGGCTGAGCTTGTGAACAAAGTGTGGGCAGCTTCCAGGGGAAGGTGGGGGTAAAAGTGTGATGCTCAGAGTGACTAGCATCCACCAGAATGTGCATGGATAAAATACCAAGCCAAAAGAGAAATAGCATTGAGGCAATACTACCATTCCTGGAGTGACAGGAATGACATCCACAGAGGCTGGAAGAGAAGCAGAAAGGCTGCAAGGGCAGGAATTCCCATGGGAGACTTGTGTTGCTCCCACACAGAACACACATGTCTGAACCAAAGGTGACATTTTCAGACACACCCAGGTGTTTCTTGGTGCTACCAGCAAATTATACAGAAGTCTCTGACTCTTCCTTTGGACCTAAGCTGCTCCAAAGTAGAATAACTGAAAAATTCCTTTGTTACAGCAACCATCACTCAGTAGATTCAATAATGCTTTTACAGGGGATAAAGCTCCCACAAAAGCATCAAAACCAAAAAGCGTAAAGTTCAGTGCACTTGGGTTTTGAGTCAACATTTCTGTTTGGAGTGCGGTCACCCCTCATGTGTGAGAGCTACCTGAAACATCAGTGAATGAACAGATAGTGTAGACTTGGATTTTCAGAAGGGTTTTTTCGAGATTTTTTGTGTGCCTGTACTTTTTAACAGGTGTGTCCCGATAGAGCTGAAGGATGCCCTCTTAGGAATCAGCTGCTCTTGAGAGGCTAAGAAATAGTTCAGAACCTTAATGATCATTTTTCACCACAACGGGAGTCCTAAAGGGAACCACCTGCAGTGGGGTGGCCTGGAAAGCCCAGGACCAGATTGAGCCAGACCACCAAGGGAAACAGCCTTGAACTGAGAGGTTTCATGGCAGGAGAGGGTGGCTGGAACAACTCAGACACAGGAATCAGCACCTGTGAACAAGGACTGATGGAGAACCTTCTACCACACAGGTAACAATGAAGGGGAGGAATCGTGGAATACTCTGATTTGGAAGGGATCCACGACGATCAAGTCCAGCTCCTGGCCATGCACAGGATACCCCAAAAATCCCATCCTGTCTCTGAGAGCCTTGTCCAAACTCTTGCTTCACAGAAGGCAAACATGTACCACTAACAGTCCTCACAGCCTTATTATCCACATGTTCCTGTGGCAAATCCAAGCAGTGACAAGTAATTATCACTTTCCAATAGTATGGATAGTATTAAAATCTACAGAGAAGTGCAAAAAAGACAAAATTTTAATTAAGAGCAGTCTCAGAAACCAGTAGGAAACACCATCTGGCTAATGCAGTAGCAGAACTCCAGGCAATTTTTTCCTTATAAATACAAGGTTACATAAAACCACAACTGCAAAAAGATGAAATCTGAAAACAAGCATCCACATTGGAGGAGAAGTTGTTGTTCTTTTTCCTTTTTTTGAAGGAACTACACACGTACCAAATGCACCAGCACTAAGGCTGATATGAAACAACCACCTCAGAGAGCCTGTGTGGACTAGATGGGCAATGCTGGACTGCTCCCATTTCCCTGAGTACAAGATCCCTGAAGATGTGAGAGCCAGGGAGAGACCGTGTGATAATTTTATTAACACTGTATACTTTTATCAAGACTGAAGGAGTGGTTATTATAAGCTCGTATTGCTCTCATTTTATGATGGCTGTCGCCAGGAAGGAGATAATAGTTCCCAGATAAGGACATCTCGGAACAGACTTGAAAGACAAGGAACAAAGCCATTACCTTGGAGTATCCTGTCTTAAACAACACTGTTTTGCCAATGCAGGGAAATAAAAGATAAAAGGACTATAAACAGTTAAAAAGTAACCTGATCCCTGTGAATAGAGGCAGGTGGTTATGATCAAAAGCCAAGGCAGGATTTAAAGCCACACTCCCCCAGCAGCAAGAGAGAACTGGTTTGAGTCTCACAAGGCAATTACACCATCCCTGAGATCCTGGGATGTCTGCAGGAAGCTGGGACCTAAGAGGATGCCCAGGGAGAAACTCCGCAGGTGGAAGGAAGCAAAGCCAGGCCCACACCCAGCTTGCTGAGGTTTGTTTTAAGTCCTTTCTTCCCTGATTGGGTTGGATATCAAACACCTGTCTTCAGAGAAGGTGGCTAATGGTTGTGGATTACTGGCCAGGAAGCAAAGCACAGACGGTCAACGGAGGTTGAACTTCTTGAAATAGTCAGAGGGAACCACACCCCAAGATCCAGCAGGGAAGAAGGCCAGACATACAGAGACTCTACCAAGGGCAGGGACCTACAGGCTGTGCACTCCAGAACAGAGCAGTTCAGGAGAGCAACTTTTATTTGGCATCCTTGAAGAAACTGTAAATGCCAGCAAAATCATGTGAACAGGCCCAAAGCAACAATCACTAGGGCAGAGGTAAAATGGAAATTACCCCCCCCAAATTTAGTGCCTATGCCCTGGACTCTTCAGGAAAAGAGAACAGGCAGCAAGCTCCAAAACTGGGATTTCCCAGCCCAGTGTGTCTGAGGTTTGTCCACAGGAAACCAGTGACCTGGAACTGTCCAGTCCATAGGTGATGGGGAAGCCTGGACTGGCTGTGACAGAGAGGGATATCCAGTGGTTTCAAGAACAGGATTATAGGGAATGCACAAACGAGTATGTCCATCAAAGTCTGAAATTCTATTGGCTTAATGCCACCTGCTGCAAACAGTGCAGCTGCCCTTCTCCAAGAATCTTGTGCTCCTGCAGAAAGAGAAGGCAGGCTGGAAACACTGATTCGTGGCCAAAGGTCTTCTCCACTGTGAGTGTGGGAAAACCTTTAAGAGATCTCCACCCCAATGCCCACAGGGACGACCTCCAACACTGGCTCACCTGAAACGTGACACCACAGTGATGAGAACCCTGCTGCTGGGGATGCGCCCAGCACACCTCCATGTTCCCAGGGAATGTTCTTTTCCCTTCCACATTATGAACTTCACAAGCTGCACTTCAGGGCTGCCACCTCCTGTTCTGCCATGTGCCACTGCCAAGAGTTTTACTCCATGCCCTTTATGAGTGCCCCGCCAGCAGCTGAAGGCAGATCACCCTTCAGCTTCTCCGGCTCTGACTGAACAGCCTCGCTCATTTCCAGACTCTTGAGCCTCCCAACAGCTCTCCACTGGCTCACTCCAGCTCCTCACCGAGCTGAAGAGTTGCTTGAGTGTATGAAAATTGTGGTTGTTATGCCAAACAGCATTTTAGAGGGAAGGACTGATCACAAAGACAAACCCACAATGGATGGATCTCCAGACTCACAAATGTCTTCCATGAGGAATTTTTATAAACTACCTTAGTCAGCATTTACAGTTCCTTCTAGCTCTGATGCTTGGGCTGTACTGCCTCTCCAATTCCATGATGTGAAAGGCAGAAAGAACAGGGATCTGGCTCCTACTCTGATCTGCCTGGGTGCTGTCAAGGCCAGGAAGGAGGATTAGCTGGAGTCTGACTCACCCACT
Organism: Certhia americana; assembly: GCA_018697195.1. NCBI lineage: Eukaryota > Metazoa > Chordata > Aves > Passeriformes > Certhiidae > Certhia > Certhia americana. Next base: position 2,896,339 of record JAGMWU010000021.1, on the reverse strand, counting down.
GCTTGGCATGGGGATTACCAAGGGAAATGTAAGGCAAGAGGAGAGTGGGGAGAGCCTGGTGATGAAACACTTACTTGTAGTTGTTGTTGATGTCAGAGACGCGCCAGGCATTCTGCAGGTCGAAGCCCATCCTCACCAGCTCCATCTCAAACCGGAACCTCACGTGGTCCCCTGAGGAACAGAGCACAGGGAGGGAGTTATTGACAACACAGAGGAAATCTGAATGTGTTCATGGAACTCCACACTAACTGCCATAGGCTGGAGAGTCACAAAAGCACAGAAAGGTTTGGCCAGAAGCTCAACCTGTTCCAGCCCCTGCCATGGGCAGGGACACCTTCCACTATCCCAGGTTGCTCCAAGCCCCATCCATCCTGGCCATGGACACTTCCAGGGATCCAGGGTCAGCCACAGCTTCTCTGGGCACCCTGTGCCAGGGCCTCTCCATTCCCTGATTGAAGAATTCAACTTAACATCCATCTAACCCTGCCGCCTTCTGTCACTTTAACACTGTTCCCCAATGTCCTGTATCCACTCATAAAGTAAGTGTCCCCCTCTTTTTTATAAGCTCTTCAGGCACTGGAAGGGGCTCAGAGGTCTCCCTAGAGCTTTCTCTTCTCCAGGTGAACACCCCCAGCTCTCTCAGCCTGGCTGTAGAGCAGAGGGACTCCAGCCCTGGGGGCATCTTTTTGGCAAGGAGAAACTCCAGGGCAACTGGAGGGCAGCAGGGATTGTGCTTCAGAAGCCAGAAAGACTTGTCCACCACAGGGGTTCCCCTGCTTGTTTTGTCAAGTCAGATCTCATCTCAGGGGCACAGAAACAGCCACTCCTTGTCAGAGGAGTTAATTTAATCCACTTCTGCCAGTCTGGCAAAGACAGCTTCCGAAGAGGATGTCAGCAACCCTATGGCAAGGAGCACTGAGCACCCACCCCAGGCAGTTCCTTCTTCCAAACTGCCCTCAGACGCTGACTCAAGGTTTCCTATCTCATGCTTTAGCCTTACCTCACAAATTCTGGATGCCTTTGTTGCTCCAGTGTCAAATCTTGTTAATAAATGAATACAGCAAAGCTCTTTGTCTCAGCTGTATTCTGCAGCAACAACTTGCACAGATGAGTTTATTTATATTAAACATTTCCCTAAACGAAACACAGCAAATACCTCTGATTGCTGGGGTGTGGGGCATGGTAAGGACACAGAGCTTACCTTTCCCCTATCAACTTCTCTTGGAAGTTCTATACTATTGAACCCCATCCCTCCATCTAGCCTAAGTTTGGACATTCCATTCAGGCTACTGCTGTTCTCCTCTAGGATCAGCTCACTTTTCAGTTTAAAGTCAGGTTTCTCACCCATCTTAATTCCATTTTTAAACAGCCTCATCATCGATAAGACAAAGCAGCTGCAAGTCAACTTTGTGTTCCCAGTGAAGGGAAACTCCCAGTCCACACGAGGGCACCAGCACAGCTCTGCTTTTCTCTTCATAGACTCAAAGACTTGATTTGTGCCTATGTGAGGATGAGCCAGAGCTCTCCACAGACCTAATCCTGGGAATGTTAGAGCATTTTTGGGTGTTGGAGAAGAGATGCAGATGGGCTCATTTAATTAGGGCTGACTCAAAACTGATGCTGCTTGTGACTCCAGGATAGGAGTGTCTGAGGTCTCCATCACTGTGATGAGAGAACTTAAGTATGGGCTGTTTTCTCCCAGGGAGAAAGGGAAAAGCTGTTTCTGTGTTGCTGAGTCAGGAAGATTTTGTTGTGTTTATAACTAATTCCTTTCACTGAGTTCCTTATCCAGCAGCATCTGGTCAACAGCTGGATCTCTAGGCCAGGCACAGAATGAGGCAGCGAGGCAAATTTGAAACCAGACAGGGTTTATGAACAAGAGCTCAATTGTGCAGTGCTGCTGGCCAGAGCAGCAGGCAGGGCCAGGCCAGGAGCTCACCTGGACGGCAGAGATGTGCATGTTGATCCTCCTCATCCACACACACCCCCAAGCACCAGGCGTGGTAGGCGAACGCGAAAAGGTCCTCAGGCTTGGCAGGGCGGGCAATGGCTCGAGTCAGCCTCTTCAGCCACTCCTGGCACTGCTTGAAGGTGGAGAAATGGCACCTGCAAACCCAAAGGCAAATGACCCTCAGTGGGGACTTTCACCCAGCCAGGAGTGAGCCAGGAGAAGGAACACGGCCCCAAGTCTTAGAACTCTGACCATGGACAGCTCAATTCCAACACAAGCACAGAGGGAGCCACCAGAGCTGGTCCCAGCCTGCAGCAGCAGCAGCTGCACCACAGCAATAAACCAGATACCTGATCACTTTGGAGTCCTTGCAGACGATGTGAAGCTGGAACATATCCCGACACTCCACACTTTCCATCATCCTCAAAGGCACCTGCAAGGGAGGGACAGATGTAGGGCATGACAAGGCACACCACAGGCCAGAGCAGCCCCAGCAGCTGAGCCCGCAGGCTCCTCACACTCCAGCACAGCTCCACCAGTCACAAGCTGCTTCTGTGAACTACAATCCCACTCCCAGGGTTATGGAGCTCCATGAGTCAGCACAGAGCTCTTCCATGATTATTATTCTGATTTCTGTTCTCTCCTTCGGTAATCTCCCACTTGGGGCCAGTTCCTGACTCAATCATATCCAGTCAAGCACAGGTAACTGAGTGAAACAACAGCTGCAGTAAGAGATGGCAAGTCAAGGCAGTGAGAGAAAGCCTCAAGCTCCCACTGCCTGACTCTGGGTTGTGAAAAGTCCTATTAAAACTGGCATGCAAGAGACCTCCACAGCTTTTAAACCACCAAAGTTACTGCTTGAGGTTAAAGAAAACAGCAAAGGAAAGACCTAATTACTATCCACAGGAAAACCCCATCCTCACACTTAAGTACAGCAGCAAAACAGCAACTGCATGCCCAGGCCTGGCATCCCCCAAGAGGCACCTTCCTGTGCCACAGCCCCCAGCAACAGGGTATTCCCAGCCCTCTCTGCTCTGAAGCCCTGGGAGAGGTGATGGTGCAGGCAGAGCCAGACTCACATTGATCACAGAGTCCTTGAATTTGATATGCAGGCGGTAGTTGGAGATGGCGATCACAGCGTCATTGGCATGGCCCAGGTACTCCACCCCCTCACCCTGCAACACAGTGAATGGCACCTGGAAGGGAGACAGCACCAGGTCAGGTCACACAGGTACTCTGTGCACTGGAATTCCCACAGCCACTCTTCCCACTGCCTCTGCAGTGCATCTCCCAAGGAACCATTCTTAGCAAGGTGGTTCCTGTGCCCTGAGACAGCACGGGCACCACTGCCCAGCCCTGCACATGGAGATCTCCCCAGGGATGCCTCTAGAGCCAGCAAGCACCTCCTGAGGGACCACCTGTGTGCCATGCACACCTGGCAGCCATGGGTGGCCTGGGGACAGAGGCACTGATGATCCCTGCACTTCAGAGAGAGAAACCAGGGTGTCTGAGGTTTGTCCACAAGAACCAGCCCTGGCACAAGAGGCATGGAGAGGGACACAATCATAGGACAGCTCAGAGAGAAGAGGGAGTGCTCTACACAGCTTCTGAAAGAGCCCAGCACCATGGGGAAGCACTGGAAGGGGCTGCCCAGGGAGGTGGTGGTGTCACCATCCCTGGAGGTGTCCAAGAAACAACTAGATGTGGCACTCAGTGCTCTGGGCTGGCTGACAATGTGGGGATCAGCCACAGGTTGGACTTGATGGTCTTGGGGATTTTTCCAGCCTCAGTGATCCTGGGATTCTGTGACTGATCTGAGGCCTCGGTCCCAGGGCAGTGTCACCTATGTGATCCTGCTGTGCCATTTAAACCTGGCGGACCTTCAGCAGCCCTGTGAGACTCAGCAGTACCCTTCAGGTAAGCAAATGAACCAAACTTGTACCCAGTTTCTGCTAACAAGGCTCTCAGGGACTCTCTGTGTACAGTTATTTATATGACTGAGGAAGCTTGTCCTGATTAAACTGAAAGAAAGCTTCATTAAAGTTACCTGTATTCCATTTAAAAAAAAAATCTCCATAATCAAGTGTCTGTTTTTCCCATCAGTCTGGACATGTCACAGTATGGATTCTCACAGGAATCCTGGCAGACAGTCAAGTCTGACTTTCCTTATATTAATAAAAAAGAAGGCAGAACAGCCTAAAATTCACCAGGTCCTTTTGTCCTTAGCTAATCAGGCTCCTTCTGTTCCCTGAATGCCACCTACACCAGGTGATGTCAATAACCAATTATGCAAAACATATCACGACAATTTATCATTTCAGCCAGAGCTGAAACCTGCCAGACAGGGCAGCTGATGACACAATTTATTACACTGTAATTAGTAAAAGTCAGACCACCTTCTCTTTATTTCAAAGTTGTTTCTATGGCTTGGGCATAAAAACCTGAATTTCCTGGATTTCAGACTTCAAGTGACAACTGTACTAACAACTTCTTTCTTTGTACAAAAATAACTACCTTAGCCTGGCATCTGTCCGAACACTCTTAAAAATATTAATTATTTGCCTAAGAAAATCTCTCTTTATTTCTGCAGTTGATTTCTGCATGCTTGCTAGAGCTGTTTTTATCTGGCACGTGTCTCTCCTGCTTACGTGGCTCTTTTACACAGCAACAGAAGGGAGACAGAACAGAAAGGGCCTGGTAAGGCTGAAAGAACTGATGGAGGGAAATCCTGGAATAAATCAGCAGGTGCCTCAATATAGCTTGTTATCAAGCTGATGGCATCCTTCTAGAGTCACAAGATCCTGGAATGGTTTGGGCTGGGAGTGACATCCCAACCCAAGCTGATCCAGTTTCACACCCTGCCATGGGCAGAGACACCTTCCACTAGGCCAGGTTCCAAGCCCCATCCTAGCCGGCCTTGAACACTCAACTTTACAATAAATTAACAATTTACGGAAGGCATATTACCCTTGGGAGGGTTAAACTTTACTTCTCCATGCAGGAAACTAAGGCAGAGTCTGCTCTTCTCCTGAAGTCTCAGCTCAGAGTTGCCTCAGCAGTTTCACCCCACAAAGCCACAGCCCTGCAGCCCTGACCCTGCTCAACTCTCCAGCCTGTGGCTGTTCCTTCCAGCCAATCCTCAGTCCTTGCTTTCCCCAGCAGTGTTTGCCAAGGCAGTGACAGTCTCAGAATAAAGTCAAACACTGCAGCAGCAAGAACAAGGTGAGCCTGGCTCTAGCCCCGGGATGAGGACAATGAGCACTGGATGATGTTAAAGGAAGCACCAGTTCCCAGGAGGAAACACTGCCCTTGCTGCACAGCAGCAACAGCACGCAGGGCTCATCACAGGGCTTTCTGCAGCACCATATGGAGACCCCTTCCAGCCACCGTGCAGCACGAAAACACCAGGAGCAAGGTGTTCAAGGGGAGAGCAGGTAGTGCAGCTGTACGCTGTGGTTGCACAGAGCATGGTCCCATGTTCCCCCTGCCTCGGGAATCTCCCTGGATGCAGGCTGCAGGGCTGGGCAGGCAGCAGCACATTCCCACAGGAAAGGTCCATTCCCACAGGGAAGGCCCGTTCCTGCAGGGAGGGAGGGAAGGCCCAGGCTGGCCGTGCAGTACAGCAGCTCTGGCTGTGCTCCCAGCGGCTGGTGATGCTGGACACATCCTACCAGGGTAGGGCAGGCAGGGACAGGGCATTGGGAACAGCTGACCTGGCCCCCACGCACAGGGACCTGCTGCTCCGAATGTGCCCTCGGCACCAGCCCACCCATGGCCTCTAGGATGTGATGGGCTGGAGAGCTGTTCTGCACAGCCCAGCCTGCCACATCCCAGAGCTGTTTGGGTGTTTTCACTTCCTTACCTGCAACGACTCCTCCTCCTTTATGAGCTCCTTTGGGGGGAACAAGTCCTTGGCCTGGATGTACTCCAAACTGGGAGGGCCTTCCTCACCCTGCATTGCAAACAGAGCACACAGTCAGACAGCCCTGGCCAGCACGTGCTGTGAAAGCCAAAAATTGAAGCTGCTGAACACTCTTGGCACTTAGGAACTTGGGACCTGTGCATACAAATGCCTGTTCTGCCTCCAGACCCCAGCAGTTCCTCTGGCTGTTGCAGAGTGCCCACAGCACAGTGAAACCCCCGTGTGCCACTTCTTCCAGCTGAGTGGTGTTTGGAAAGCCAAGCAGACACACCTTGCTCACAAGGGACTGATGTGACAGTAACTTGTCATGTCAGCTGTTCCCATTACCTGCTCCATGGCACCAGAGCAGGCACACCATGACACAGAGGGTTTCCATCTACAATCCAGTGTCAGCCTACTCTTCCTCCTCTTAAGGACTGCTTTGTTTTGGGAGTTTTTGTTTTCACTCTCACACCAAGAAATCTGGAAAGAACCTGAATCTTCTGGAGGAGAAGGTACAACTGTGAACAACCTACAACTGCATCCCAGGGCACATAATTCATAACAGGCACTACTGACTGGTGCCAGCACTGAGCCCAAGGCAGCTGGACATGTTCAGGCTGCTCAGATGGACACCTCAGAAAACCCACAGAGGCCTCAGGATGGTCTGAGAGGTCACACAGAACCTGCACATGCCACCTTGACAAATAGAGCGTATGTCTCAGTTTGGAACATGAGAATCTTCATTACTCATACAGTCGGAGTATATTGAGCTGGAAGGGATAAGGATCATCAAGTCCCACTCCTGGCCCTGCACAAGACACCCCAAATCCCACCATGTGTCTCAGAGCATTGTCCCAGTGCTCTCTGAGATCTGGCATGAACTCTTGGTGCCAATTTTCACCAGCCTTCACCCACACCCTGTAACATCACTGAATTGCTGCCCAAAGGAGTGGCACCCAGACATTAAGCTGCAGACATTCACTGCTGGGAGTCCAGGATGGTGCTAATTCCACATGTATTTGGTATGGGAATGTTTTCTTCAGAAGGCTGTTTGCTCTCTAACTCTAGCTCTAGGCTCTAGCATTTACCAGGAAACACTGTGTTCTGTAAGCACTGAGTAATATTTTAAAATGACATATCTTTCTGGATATGTCACCCAAGCCAGAATCCCAATTTCAACCTGAAGAAAGAAAATCTGAATCCTTCTGGCTCAGAAATATTTAAAATTATGCTCAATCCTCTTGTGTTACTGACAGGGGCTGAAGTCTCAGCACATGCAGGAACAGCCTGGCCTGAGGGGCTCCCTAGACGTCAGAGAGGGGCAGCCAGACCCCTCCCACCCCACATCCAAGGAACCTGCACGCATGAAACATGCTGTTAGAATCTTCATAAAACTCAGCATCAGCCCCAGCTGGAGGCAAAGGCAGTGCCCCTGTCACCACACTGTGAGGGAAGAAGGGCACAGCACTGGATTCAGCATCAGACAATGCTCACTAGAGACCACGGGGGGCTCAGGGCCCCTCCTGCCAGTGGCTCAATCCAAGACTGAGGCACCAGCCCAGGAGAACACAAAGGGAAGGTGTGTGCCCGTGTGCCGGTGCGGCAGCCAGGAAGCAGAGATTCTCTCCCATCATCACTTTGCAGTTTGCAGAGAAATCCCAGGCAGCAGCAGGATCTGGAACAGGGCAGCCTGAGCCCTCCACCCGCCTGGGTGTCCTTGAGTCCCTCCTCTCCTGCAGCACAGGCAGGCAGAGGCTGAGCATCCCTTCCTGCCACAGCCCCATCCCAGGTGCCGGCAGGGCAGGGGTCAGCACCTTGCTCTCTTCACAAGCTTCCTGAAGCCCTTGGAGCCCATCTGGCCAGGATCTGTCCTGGAGGGTTGAGGGTGGGTCTGCAGAAAGGGGCAGAGCAGGAAACCCCCTCTCGCTGAACGTATAAGAGGCGCCGGGTGCAGGATCCCCTCTCAGCACAGCCCAGCACCGGAGGGGTCCTGCACAGCCGCAGTCAGGGAGGGGGCGCGGGGCTCCCCGGGGGTCGGCTCCTCTCGCACGGTAATTTCCCAGCTCCGGGCAGGGCGCAGAGCCTGAGGGGCCCACCACAGCGACCAGGGCCTGCCGGGGCTCAGCCCGCGGCGCCGGGCACTGCTGTGCCCTTGAGCCCGGCCAGGGCAGCAGGGACAGGCCACGGTGTCCTCCGGCGGCATGTGGGAGCGAGGAGAAGGGGGATACCACTTCTCCGCGGGCAGATCCAGAGGATGCCTCCACCGGCACGTGAGCTGGAGAGCGCAGCTAGCTTAGGGCCCCGCTTCCATGGAGGAGAGAAGGGGAATAAAAAGCAACACTTACAAAGCAGTTGAGCATGGAGCAGGAGACGCGGCCTGGCAGACTCATGTTCATTTCCCGAGGCGGCAGCGGGGCCGGGCAGGCACAAGCAGCATCTCCTCCCCCCGGCTACGAGCTGCGGCCCCGGTGCTGCGGCAGCGTCCCCGCTCCCACGGGAAGGGCAGGAGCATCCCGGCCGCCAGCGGCCCGAGCAGGTGCCGCCGCCGCCGCCGCCGACAATGGAGGGAGGGCGGGCGGAGGACGGGCAGACTCCACCTCCCTCCCAGGGCCGCCGAGCACGGCTCTGCCATCTGAGCGTCTCCGTGACGGGCGAGACAGAAAATGGAGCGGGCGGCGGGTTGGGGGGGGGCCGCGGGCACGGCCCGTTCTCCGGGAGCGGCATTCCCGGCCCATGGCGCTGCTCCCACCGGCACCTGCCTCATGCCGCACCGATGGCGGCAGTGGGAGCGCCGGGAACAATAGCGGGAAAGCAGCTTCGTGCCCTGGCACTGCGCCCTCTGCCCCGAGCCCTCCACCCTGCCGCCGATCCGCGATCCCTCGCCCCGGCACGGAGCCTTCTGCCACGAGTCCATTGACCCCAACCAACGCCTCCACACCAGCACTGAGCCCTCTGCTCCAAGACCTCTGCCGCAGCTCCGTGCCCTCTGCGCCGAGCCCTCCACCCTGGCATCGAGCCCTTCAACCTTGTGCCGACTCCTCCACCCCAGCATCAACCCCTCTGTGCCGGTACTGACCCCTCTTGCCCCCAGCCCTCCATTCCAATGCCGAGCCCGCAGCCCTGCTGCCAGAAGCTCAGCCAGGACCTGCCACTGCACCCTGAGCCCACTGTCCTGCAATCCTCTGTGCCTGGACAGGGAGATGAGGATAAAGGGGCTGCCCTGCTGCATCTCACCATTCAATACTCCCAAGACTAAGTCCTCCTTCCCAGGAGCTTCATGTGTGCAGTGAGTAGACCCTGGCTCCCACCAGCACCTGTGTGGTGGAGCCTGGGCCCTGGAGTGGACAAGGTTCCTCTTGCTGACCACTTGGACACTTAGCTCCCATGTGAAGTTTCCTCAGCTCCCCATGGCAATGCTCAAAGACACAGAGTAAGGCCATAGGTGCAGGAAATGCTGTGGTTGAGCACCTACTTCCCTACCCCAGCCCCCTACAAGCTCATCTTTACTACCTGCTGTCATCAACAAGCCCAGGAGCAAACAGCTCCCAGGTCACAGCCTATCCCAGGCACCACAGGAGCAGCTTCCTGGGCAAACCCATCTCCGTTTCTGTCGCTCTGACGCCATCGCTGAGCCAGAGGAAGAATCTCCTTGATAAAATGCAAAATTAAAACCTGACCCTTCATCAGTCCTACCTGGCCCAAATCACACCAGCTTTTTGCTCCCAAAACACAAATCCAAAGACAGCAGAGCCTGTAGTCATTGAGTTCCTCTTAGATCTGTTTGCCCCAAAGACACCACAGACAGCTCTCCCCAGCAATACCAATGGTTTCTCAAATGGTTTTTCTTGAGTCAGATAAAAGACTTCAGCATTTCTCTGCAAAATTGTTCAGTGTTAGATTATTCAGAGTTGCCTCAGCTAAAGGGACAGCTTTGTGACACCAGACATGCTACCTACTCTCATTTCCAGGGAAAATTCAGTTCCACGAGCTCCCTTGCTGACAAAACAATTCCACGGACTCCAATGGTTACACCAGCTTCACTACTTAGGATAAAAGACTTAGAAGACCATAACCATACCAGGAGATAAGCCACGAAATCCCATTTCATCCCTGCTCTGCCCCACTCCATCTTTTACACAGAAGCACAGTGGGTGGATGTCAGGCATTGCTCATCCTTGGGGCACCTGAACCAGTTGGCACCCACAAACGAAAACACAAGAACAGAGGGTTATGGACACAGAGGGCTACACATAAGGACAGAGGGTTATGGATGAGGTTATGGATTTGTCTTGGCCAAAAGTGAGTGGCAGGAGAGGTGCCCTGCTCCCTACAGGTGACCTTTGCCTGGGTCACTGGAGGGATTGCTGAGAAACCAGAGCAGTTGAAGCTGAAGGAACCTTTTTATACAGGAGAGAAAGTGTGGCTCTAAACACTGTAAAGCAAATATTTATTATTTTTCTGACATGTATCAGGGGAAAAGCAACACAGCATGTCCAGGAAACAGCTGAAGCCTGGGAATCTCTTGGGCAGAGTGCGAGCACACAGCACAAGGCCAGAGCTCATAACACATAAAACCACAGATGAGGTAGGTAAGAGGTTTGCTCCAACCGACAGTAAGATTTCTAGGGCCAAGGCTCACTTCAGGGCCTGGCACAGAAACTGTTTGCAGAAGGACCTTTGTAACCCCCCTGAGCTGCAGCTGTGCAGAGTTAAAGGCCTGCTCATCAGGTCAGTACTCTGAATTTCCAACCTAAGCTGACCTGAACATCCACAAATAGAACTTCTGCTTTCACTGAAATATTTTTGCACATTTAGTATCAGAAAAAGACTCACACACGACTTAGAAACTTCTGCCCAAGCACTAAGCCCTCTGCAGAGCAGAAACCTTGCTCTGAAGTTCAGTGGCTTCACAGACTTTCAAGAGGAACTTGATTCAGACTCTGCTTTCACTTCCTTCAAGACTTCCCAAAATACCTGCCCTCCTTTCCCTCCAGTGACCCAGGCAGGAGTGGTGCTGGGCAGCCAGCACAGGACTACAGAGTGCTCCAGACTCCTTAGCTAGCTTAGCCAGGGGGATTTCCTAAATGCCACCTCGGATGTCTGCCCAGCTGGGCTCTGCTACACTATCACAAACCACAGAGGAAGAGAAGGTTATTTCACAGAACTGGGCTCCTCTGAGTGTTCTCAGCGTATGTGTTTATGTAGGCAGAGAGAAATCTCCCTCATCATATTCCAGCCACCATTCCAAGTGTTTCTCAATTCGGAGGAAGAGGAGCTGACATGGGAATAACATGGGCAGCATGTTTTTAAGGGCAGCTGGCAGCAATTCGCCCCTTTTGCCTCCCACTAGCACTGCCCACTGTCTCTGTGCTGCTCCTCCCACCCCTCCAGACATCCCTGGACCCACACTGCAGCTAAACATCATGCAGCCTTCTCCTGAAGGTCCGAAAAGGGATTTGGAGGCTTGGAGATGACACAGTGCTTGGCAAAGATAGGATTGGCACTCAAGGGGCCATCATGCAGCCTCCAGTGGAGAGGATATTCCAATGGAGGCATGCCTACATGCACCAGGAGCCCAGCCTGCAGCACACAGTTCACAGGGAACATCTGGTCCCACTTGCCCAAGGAATCTGCATTGGGAACACAGGACAGGCATCAGGATGCTGAAATATCTCATGGTCTGGAGTCAGTCAGCATCCTGAAATGAACCATTTTGCCAGTGGCTGGTCTAGCTTTCTGCAAGTTTGGGAAAGTGTGGGCCAAAAAGCAACTAACTCCCACCTAGACAGGTCCCTTCTAACCTAAACCATTCCATGATTCTAAGAGAAAAACTGGTCCCATTCACTGCAGGGAATTGCCAGCACACCTGACTCAGCCTTCCACAGACACATATACCCTTTCCAAGCTGGCACAGCTTTATCCTCTATTTTTTTTTGGCACCACAAATAAAACTACTCTCCCCTTAAGCAGAAGGCAACACACCCATCCCTTCTATAGATTAAGGGTGGGATTTTCCTCACCCTAGCTCAGCATCAACCCCCAGATGGAGGGGAAGGCAAGGGCTGGCAGAAATCTGCATGCACAGCCCTGTCCCTGGTAGCACATCCACTGCACAGACTGCCCTGATCCGCCTCCAGCTGGAGAAAACCGACGGAAACATTGGCAGGAGGAGGTGACTGCCCTGGGAAGGGAATTCCAGGACATGAGCAGTAAGTTAACAGGAGCCAGGGAAGCTCTGTCTGACAGTCAGGGGCTCCAGCAGAGGGGCCATCAGGACACTCTAGATCCTTCCAGGTCTGAATATTTACTTTTGGTGAAGATCATCCTAGGAACTGGCTATCTAGATCTTTTTTTTCCAGGTGAGATGGGGAAGGGAGAGACTTGCAACATTTACCTTGTTCCAAAAGTTAAAACTTATTCTCTTTCTGCCTGGCAGACACCTATATTCGGTGAGATGAACTGCACTCAGACACATATTTCTCTCTCTCTCTCTCTCTCTCCCCCCACAACCTGATGCTGGCACTCATGAGCTGTGGCCAAAGGGACTTCTTGTTCTGCCTCCCCTACTTCTGTTGCACAAAGGGCACCTTTGTTTCAAGTCTCTCTACATAAATAGTTCATTTCCTGAAACCCTGGGAAGGTTTGTGGGTGAGCTGAAAGGCTGCTGAGCCTGAGGTGGAAATAAACCCTTAAACCCCTGCAAAGAGAAGCTACTGTTTATACCCCATAAATCAGGACCAGGATGGTGGGTGTCATCTTTTAATCTGGATAGGATGATAAAACAGCTTATAGAAGTGCATTTGGTATTTGTTCAGAAAGGTGCCCAGAGGTGAGCATGGAACTGATTATGGAGCAAGAAGCCTTTGAGGAGAGGGATGAAACAGCACAAGTGTCATGGGCTGTCAAGTGCACGTGCCAGCACGAGGGGTGGCTGCAAATGCCCACCTTGGAGGATACATGGGCCCCTCCACAGGGTAAGAACCAGCTGCCTATGGTGCCAGTATCCCAGCAGTCAGGAGAGGAAATGTTGCTGTGGGAGCTGAGCACTGAGCTGCCAGCACAGCACCTGCACCAACCCACCTGCCAGATTAGTTTTAAGTAATGTATTAAGGTACCAAACTCTCTTTAGGGCTCCATTAGCCAGAGTTAAGGATTAAACCAGCACCAGTGTTGTCTTTGAGGTCATTCCCTTCAGCAGCTAGTTTTGTGGAAAAGTGGGAAGAGTCATACAATCCAAGCTGTTAACCACAAATCCAGAGCAGCAGAAAGGGGAGAGCACCCACATCTGGGGTGCTGCTGAGTGAGGCCAAAGCTTTTGGGCCTGCCCTTGCTAACCACAGGGCACTGGTGCTGTGGCCTCAGCCTGCTATGAGCACAGGGAATTACAAAAGCACTCAGCATGCCTGCAGGGAACAGGGATCCAGCCAGTCCCAAGGCACCCCTTAACCCACATCCCACCTCCAGCCCACCCTGCGTTTAACTCGGAAGCCACAGCCCTCCAGAGAGGCCCCAGAAGGACTCCAAGGAGGCTGTCAGGAGTTTCCATCAGCTCTCTGCCTTCACAGCTGCTGACAGAAGCTCAGGTAAGGGGGTGGAGGTAAGCACTTATTTCTACAGCTTGCAATTACAAGTCACTTTTTCCCCCTTGCCATGGGAGACAAAAAGTCCACAGTCTCTTCCCAAAACAGTGGGTGAAATGGGAGGGGCTTTTGGTGGTTGGTTTATTTTTTCCAAAATGAAAAAATAATTTTCAAAAAAAAATCACAGGATCATTTTAATGAAATATTAAAGAAAAAAACCTTTTCAGAAGGTCCTTTGAAACAGTAAAGGTATCTTTGGGTACTGATAAAGAGCAGGAAACCCTCTTGTGTAGAAGAAACCAAGCAATGATTACACCTAAAGATGGGCAGAGCCAGGTCAGGGTAAGGTCTGTCCAGACACAGGAAAGGAGTTCAGGGAAAAGAAAAGCTTCCATGTTTTAGTAAATCCAGAATTCCAGTCTCTACACTCAAAAAATCCCACAAAAAACAACCAACCAACCCCAACAAAACAAAACCCAAAATAGGTCCAGGGAGAGGTGATGAGAATTAAAGGTGGCTTTGCTACAGAGAATTTAAAAGACTAGAGCTCATCAGATGTATAAGGGGAATGTGTGGAGATGTACAAAATCCTGAAGGGCAGGAGATGCTAACAGACAGCACCACACTTTATTGTTATTACCAAGAACCAACCAAAACAACACAGGGCTGCTTCTAAAACAAAGCAAGAGGTACTTGGCAGCACAGCACTGACACAATTGCAAATCTTCACCTGTTTTTCAAAAAAGCCTGATGAACTCATGGAAGGAAAACCTAACAAGGGCTTATAAAACATCAATAAATTGTTTCTGGATTACCAAGTCCCTGAGCTGCAGGTCCTGTCAGGTTAGGGCACACACCTGAGTCACACTCCTCTGCAGCATTCTCTGGGCCCTGTCACTCAGGTGTCTGACCAGCCTTGTCCTCAGGGGGCCCAGTCTGACCTGCTCTGTGTTTCCTCGGGGATTTTTGATGCATTTTCCATGTGTTTATTCCCTTTTTTTTTCATTCATATCTGGATACATCTGCATCCCTCTCACCTTAATGCCCCCCAGAGAAGCTGTTGGGTTTTACACGCCCAATGTGACACCAGGGCATTTCCAAGCTGAAGTATGAGGTCCTTTATCAGGTTTTGACAGGCAAGGACTTTCACCTCCCCACCCCAGACCAAGTTCCTCACCCTGCAGCATGGGGATCAGCTCTTCCAGCAGGAAGCACAGGAGATCTTGAGGCAGCGCCAGGGAGCATGAGGACAGGGGCTACAGCAAAAATGCTGTGCGTGGAACTACTCGAGCTGAAAGCTCAACTTATGCAGAGAACATGCTTCCTTTCCTATTCCAGTTGTTAAGAAAATACATCGGGGACAGTCCCTCAGGAGATGTCACCATTTCCTCAAGCACTCTGCCAGATTTTTGTCTAAACTAAAGTTTAACCTGAATTTTCATGTCTTCAATCTGAATTTCCAGCCCTTTGTCTGTTTGTAGTTCTCCTCAGCACCCCTTCCCCCCAACAACACAAAGCTGGTGCTGATCCATGTCACTGCAGCAAGTTCAGGCTCTGCCTACCCACAGCCCAAATGCAGATGACCCCTCTTCAAACTACCCCCCTCAGGACGCTCTCAGAATATCTTTCAACATTCCCAATCTCAGCTTTTTTCCTCTCAGCATATCCCTTGTATTTTGGGTTATTTCTTGCTGGAGGCATTAGAGGCCCTTTATCCAAATTTATCGGCAATCTGGATGCTTTGGCTGTGGTTCAGATAATTTGCTACCACATTTTTCTGTGACTAATTCTTGTGAAATTTCTGCTCCTTTGGTGGCACCAGAGCTGTTATTAACATGGTGTGAAATCCTTCACTGAGAGGCGACAGAGGAACACAATGAGAAACCCCAGCAGTAAGTTTTAAAGAAAATATAAATCAGTAAGCCACAAAAACTGGATGACTATGTCAGTAGTCCAGGGAGACAGAAAATGGTTCCAGTCTTATTTACTTTTTTCCCCAATATATTCCAATAAGAGGTTTAGGGGTAAATGTATCCTATTAACACCATCTTGATGACAGTGATAAATCCTCTCTATTATATTATTGTATATAATACACAATACTGCTCCACTCTTCTTGCTCATTCTTGTATTTCTTCTCCTACATTTAGCAGCAGTACAAGATTTGGACACACAAAGAACAAGACCACCCACACAAAGGACAGAGGCAGACCAGAATCATGGAATCATTAGGGTTGGAAAAGCTCTCTAGGATCATTGAGTCAAACCATTCCCCCAGCACTGCCAGGGCCACCAGTGCCCCATGTCCCCAAGTGCCACATCTCCAGGACTGTTAAACCCCTTCAGGTACAGGGACACTAACATTGCCCTGGGCAGCTGTGCCAGGGCAGGACAGCCCTTTCAGTGAGAAATTTCCCCAAAATCCACCCAAACCCTCCCTGGCCCAGCCTGAGGCCGTTCCCTCTCCTCCTGTCCCTGTCCCCTAGGAGCACAGCCCGACCCCCCCGGCTGTCCCCTCCTGGCAGGGAGTTGTGCAGAGCCACAAGGGCCCCCCTGAGCCTCCTTTGCTCCAGGCTGAGCCCCTTTCCAGCTCCCTCAGCTGCTCCTGGGGCTCCAATCCCTTCCCAGCTCCATTCCCTGCCCTGGACACACTCCAGCCCCTCAATATCCATCCTGTAGAGAGGAAATAGGAGACAGACTCACCATCCTCAGACACCGTCCAAACCCTCCTGGTTCAATCACAGCTCAGTCTCTTCTTGTTCCTTCACAAGTCTCACCTGCAGCAAAGAGGAGACAACCCTGAGCAGAAGCTTAGCTTATACAAATTTAGTTAAGACGTTTAATTGACAGGAATGGTACTCCAGTGTGAACACAGAGGGGGAAAAAATCAAGACCCCCTCCAAGGCCAGTGCTCAGTCTGTACCTATCCCAGCGAACATCTGTTCTGTGCCCTTTCCAGGAGCTGCTGGAAACCAGACTGAGCATGAGAGGGAAGATACCAAATCCTCTGGTCACTCACAGCACCCAGCACTTGTCCCATAAGCACACAGCAACAGGTGCCCTACAGTACAAACCACACACTTCAGGGGAATACAGGAGGGAGCTGAAGAAGACAGATTTGGTCATTGTGGTTCAAGGACATGGGGAAGATCCTTCACAGGGAACTTGAATGTTTGGAGAAGATCACTGTGCTCCTGGGAGGAAAACACCTCTAAACACAATTGGGTCCTGCCTGGGAGGTGGGGCAGGATGCAAACACTCCAAGCACCAGGAAAAAACAGCAGCTCCTTCTGCCAGCTTTGCCCTGCTTGAAGGAATTCACAGGAGGCATCTGCAGGAAGGGAAAAGCCAAGCAGCAAGAGTTGAACAAGGTCCTGCTCCAAGAAGATCTTTTCCAACAAGACGAGATGCTGCCACAGATCATCCTGGGAGCTCCACGGAGGAAGAGACCCTTCCTCAAAGTTTTCAGGTGTCTCCAATGCAAGATCAACACCTCTCTCGTCTGCACACATTTTGCCTTTGCTTTGCTCTTCCAGCCCCACAGAGGGGATGGAATTATCTACAATTAAACACTGGGACCAGGGATGGGCTGAGCCCTGGGCTCTCCTGTCCTGGTACCACTCACCTGCCTGAGCAGCCTCCCACTGCCCATCCGTGGCAGTGTCCAAGGTCAGGCTGTACAGGGCTTGGAGCAACATGGGATAGTGGAAGGTCTCCCTGCCCATGGCAGGGGATGGGATGGGCTTTAAAGCACCTTCCCACCCAAACTATTCTGGAATTCTGTGAAGCAGCACAGAAATCTGCATGCGTGCGTCCCAATGTTTTCCAAATACAACAATATTTAAAATAGGGATTTTCAGTATTTGAGTGTAGCTTGAGGATGGCTCAGAGCTCACCAACCAAACCTGATTTCTGCCAGTGCCCTGTAGCATGTCAGAACTCCAGGAACGCTCAAGGTCTTCCGTAATTTTTGCCACTATTAATTTTAACCTTTCTCCTCCTCAGGTGAAATACAAATGTGCAACTGGAGATTATCTGAACATCTCACACAACACACCTCAGCTGGGAATCCCCCTCCTTCCACCAGTCAGTAATTGTGTTGGCTACAGAAGAACGCTGAATACTTGCACAAGGCTTTCCTTCCCAGCCCAGAATTAAGTCAGGTTTGACACCCACACATCAGAAGGCCAAGCTGAATGCCAGCACTGAGGAGTCATTGCTGAGATGTGATTCCCACAGTGAGACAGCTGCTCCCACCATGCCCAGGTTGGAATCATTATCCTTGGCCTTTCATGTCATCTCTCACATCCTGCCATGCACTTGACAGGAAAGGACAGGAGAGAGGACTCCAGACTTGTGCAATATATCTCTACATTTAATTCTTATCTTTATGGGGCCATGGAGCTGTTTCAAGGGCTGGAGCCAGGCTGGGAGAGCCAGGAAGTTTTCACCTAGAGAAGAGAAGGCTTCAGAGAGACCTCAGAGCCATTTCCAGTGCCTGACGAGGCCCCAAGAGAGCTGGAGAAGGACTTTGACAAGGGATGGAGGGACAGGACAAGGAAGAATGGCTTCCCACTGCCAGAGGGCAGGGTTGGATGGAGTATTGGGAAGAAATTGCTCCGTGTAAGGGTGGGGGGCTGGGAGCAACCTGGGATAGTGGAAAGTGTCCCTACCCATAGCAGGGGTGGAATGAGATGGTTTGTTAGGTCCCTCCCAACCCAAACAATTCTGTCATATTACCTTACATTTAAAATCAGATCACAAAGTTGCAGGAAACTATGTAAAAAACCCACCCACACTGGGAATCAAATTTCCTATGAAAACAGAAAAAGCCAAATACTGCACTATCACCCTTCAAACCCAGATCAGTCTGGCTCTTTTGAACTATAAAAGCCTTTTTCCCCACTGCTTAGCAAATGGTCTCACATATCAGACTTCACAGAGGAAAGAGCGTCCAGCGGGAGCCACCAGGAGAGTCACTTGCCAATCTGTGACTTACAAGTGACGTGAGAAGCACAATTAGTTTGTGGGCAAGAAAGGGAAGAAAAACATTAAATATGCTTTTTTCACTAAACCTGAAGTTACTTGAATTATTGACAACACTGAACAGCAGGAGTACTGTTCCTGCTGTGTGCTTTGTACCAATGTATCCAATCACTGCTAATGGCCAGTGCAGCTTCTGAGTTCTTTCCTTGTGCAAGTCAGTAATTACCAGAAACTCTTTGGCTTCGTCATGAGTGAGCAGGTTCCTCCTTGCTCCCATCCCCCAGCTCAGACAGCCAGCTGCCCAAGAGGAAGGCAACCCACGACAGCAGGACTCTTGGCCCCCATGAGCTCAGCCTGCTGGAATGCTGTTGCTCCTGCATCCCCAGGGCCTTCCTCCTCCTGTGGGAGCAGGGGCAAAGGGGTTCCTGAGGATTTATGGGATGAGAAGGAGCCAGGAGATACCACAAAAACCCAGGTGCTGCTTGTACCTCTGGGGACCTCCAGCCTTACCTGAGTGACACTCAGCCCAGGCCACCAGGCAGCCTTGCTCGAGCAATTGTGCAGTTCCACATGCTCCTGTGCTGTCATCTCAAATGCATCCCCCTGTTTCAGGGCTGGCCATGGCCCTCCTCCTTTCAAAGGCTGCTGTGTCCCACTGTCTACTGTCTGTGCCCCTGTGGCTTTCAGCCCAGGCTCTCCATCCCTTGGGAACGAGGTGGTAGCTGCCCACTGCACCCAGCAATGCTGTCCAGCACCTCTCTGGGCTGGACCCACCAACTTCTCCTGTGGAAGTCAGGTTTGGCACCTGCTCAAGGAGCTGCTTCCCATGCAAGAGGCTGGGTTACCCCAAAATCCTGGTCAAGGAAGAATTCCTTGAATTCCTTCCTAATAAATCTAACCTAAATTTCATCTCTCAGTTTGAACCCATTCCTCATTGTCCTGTCACTGGTTTCTGGGTGCCAGTGCACACTGATAGCTCATGGTGAGTTTTTTCACCCCCAAGCCACCCCAAAGCCCCAGGCTGTTCTGCTGCTGTGCAGACACAGGCAGAGTGTGGGGCCAGCAGCTGCCTGTCCTCCCCATCGCTCACTGGAGGGAGGCAAAGGACAGGACTGGTGCTGCTGGTGGGGCTGGTGAGGTGATGCCACCTGACACACCTGGGCTGGGGGAAAATAACTCACTTGAGCATTTTTATAGCTTGTAACCTCCTCTGGAACTCTCAGTCTGGGAGCCAAACCCTCAGAAAATAAAGCCATGTGAGAGTTGAGAAAACTCATAAAACCCTTCATTTACTCTCCCTAGCCTCCTGCTCCCGTGACTCACACCACACTTCCTTATGCAATCACACTGCTGCCTCCAGGGATCTTTGCCCCTCCTGGTGAGAAACAGATCCTGGTGAGGGGCAGGGACTGGAGCAGAGCCTGGAAACCTCTGTCCCTATTCCCTGCAGATGGTGGAAGAAGCTGCTGGAAGAACCTGGCCAGGACCAAGCTCTGCCTGCATCCTCCAGGATGCTAAGACTGTCACACACACCAGGAAAGGACTGCTCCTTTTTGAAACTCCAGCTCTTGACTGCAACACAGGTCCCCTCTCAGCTGCAATCCAAGCCGGGATGCAACAAGAACTGGGAATCACAGCAATCCCCACAAAAAACTGGGCTGTCAAAACCCAGGAGAATCACTTTCTCTCCCTCTGTCTCCCCCCAGGTCTCACAGAGGTGCCATGAAAGCACAGTGCTGTGAATTTACAGGAACCTCTGAAAAAAGCTGAAAGTCCTGACTCCAGCACAGTGGGATTCACAACAGAGAGCTGGGCATAGGGAACACAGAATTCTGAGGAACAGTACCTGCTCCCTGCCATCACAGCACTGAACAGGGTTCCTGTGGGATGGAGGGAGGGAGGGAGTGTGGAGGGAGGGAAATTGGAGGGAGGGAGGAGGGAGGAGGGGAGGGAGGGGAGGGTGAAGGGAAATTTCTAAACAAAAGAATAGAAGAAAGGAAAAGGAAAGAGTGATAATACAGGAAAAAAAAACAATATAGTCAACTGTACTATAGAAAGGGGAAGTTAAGTTTATAATACGGGAAGAAATAGGAAATAGAAGAAAAAGAGTAAGACAAATAGGAAAAAGAAAGAGTAAAGAGAGAAAACTTAGAAAGAAAATAACCAATAAAGGAATGGACTAAAAACAACGAAAGGTATAGAAAGAATGATGAAGAAGAAAAGGAAAAATAAAAAAAGAACAGGGAAGAAAGAAATAAGAATATACTCAATATGGAAAATAAACGGAAAATACAAAAAAAAAAGTTTAAAGGAAAAAAAAAGATAGTGGATTGGGAAGGGATAAAAGAGCGAGAAAAGGGAGAGGTGATAGGGAGGGAGGGAGGGAGGGAGGGAGGAAGGGAGTAAAGGGAGGGAGGGAGGGGAGGGGGGAGGGAGGAGGGAGGGAAAGGGAGGGAGGGAGAGGTGAGATAAAAAAGGGAGGGAGGAGGGGGGTGAGAGGAGACAGAGAGGTAAGATAGGGAGGGAGAAGGGAGGGAGCGGCCATCGGGGCACAATACAAACACATGGACGCTATTGGGGCAAAAAAGCTGGGAAAGGGGAACAGGAGCTGGCTAAGGAATTCCCTGGCCTTCAAGGGTGTCATGGGTGGCCCACCATCATATTCCCCATGGCGAGAGTGGGTGGCCCCTGGGCAGCTCCTGCACACTCCCCACAATAGTCCTCTGCTAGTAGACTCGATTTTAAATTGCTTCATAAAAAGAACTCAGCCATTGTTTGCAGTTGGAGGCAGCGGGCATCGAGGAACTGGAATGAACATAGCCCCTTTGCGCTCATTCAAAAACCCAATATTAAGCATCCTGCGTCTGCCCCAGGGAGGAGATTTTTTGCTTTAAATTTCACAGCTAAAATTGTGTAGAGTTCGTGTCCTGGTGCAAATAAGATCAAACTTTAAAGGGAAAGAACAAAGTCCAATATTACAAACAGGGTATGGCTAGAAGGAAAAAAAAAAAAAAAAAACCCAGGAAACCTATTAAGCCTTATTTGTGATCCAATGAACACAGAAACAGCCATCGCTCAAGCCTCCCTACTAATTAGAAACTAAAAATATAATTGTCAACCCCAACGTTACATTAATGATGCAAAGCCAAGATTGTATGGGCCAAAAGTTCTCTTGTGTTATTTTGAACAAAATTAACAGCTGCTCCCCCCCAGAGGGTTGTTTCTATATGAAGGCCTATGACAGCCTGCTCTGCAACAACAAAACTCTTTTACTGCTGAATAACTACTAAAAAGAACCGATCATGCTACCAAAGCTCCAGGATATGTCAACGCAATACCAGATGATGGTTGACAGTTTGCCAAGTATTTCAGATTGCCTGCAAGCAGATTGATTAATATTTATGTCTAGAACAGGGGGAATAAAAAGGGCTGAACTTCCTCAAGATGCATGGAGATTAGGCGCACATAGGATTAAATAGGGCTGGGGGGCTCGCTTGTAAAGTGCCGCTTAGAAGATCTCACAGGAACCCCCCATCATGAGCGACATCAATAGGGGCTGACAAAATCCTACTGCCAAAAATATATATAGCGTGATGGCAGTGGAGGCAAGTACTTGACTGGCACTTCTGTCCCCAGCGCCTATCTGGTCCATGTCTACAACTTATCCAGAAGCTCAGCAGAACACTTGTTAGCAGGAAGATCAATCCCACGTACTGATCATTCCGTAAGCAAATAAAGAAGACCACTTCTACCTAGGCACTTAAAAACCCAATAAGATAATAAAAATGACATGAATTATTCTACATATACAGCAGTATTTATGCAAAGCTATCAGTCCTAGTCTGACGAAGGAACAGATCTCAATCCAATTACTGGTATAATAAATTTGCAGAATGGAATAAATTCCATCAAGGCTGTTGGGGAAAGTTGTCCTTTTTGGTTGCTTGAAAAGTATTATTAGAATAACTTCCATTAAAATAGTTAGTTTTTAATTAGGTCCAGGTCGGAAACACATGACTCTCCACCAGGGCTCTGGGTAAGCAGAGCTGCCTGCACGGTGCCCTAAACAACTGGCACTACATGACCGGCCGTCCAGTTGCGCTTCGCCAGGATCTTGGCTTTGGGATGACAGACTGAGGGCTCTCATGTTCCAAAGAGTTCTCATCCTTAAATGGAGATAATGTGGGAGCCAATGAGGAAGTCCGTCCAGGGGAGGGGAGTGCCCGCATTGAGCCCTGCAGGTCTCAATCCTGAGTAAAAACCTCAGGCCATGCATCAGAGACACGGACACTGGTGCCTCACCTTGCATTTAAACCATGGCACAGGACCACCACATACCCCCACCCTGGCTCACACCACAGCCACCTGGAGAAGGTCATGACTTGCAAACTCTTCCTGTCATTACCAACCCAGGATCATGTCATGATTAAAAAATACCCTGAAAGCATTTTCAACTTCATCTTTAAAAGCAATCAATCATTTGAAGGCTTGTTGAGTGGCCATTCCACGTGAGGAAACAAAAAATCGAGGAAATTTTCGAATCTGGATTGTTTACCCGAGCTCACGGTCAGGACCATAAATCAGCTCTCTTGCAGGACTGGCAGGGATTCAGGGAAAGTTGCCATAGCCAGGAATGCTCTGACTGCACTGCACCACCCAATAAATACGGGAAAAACACCATCAAAATACACACCACAGAGTGTGGAGTTGTGCTGACTAACCAGGTCCCGAGCTGGGCTGGTCCTCATTGCCCCATTCCCAGGGTAAGCACATACAGCTGTACAGGGAGGTGATCGATGGATTAGCCAGGACAGTACATGAGGGACAAGGAACCACGAGGGCAGATTATTCCAGTCCGTATGCTGTAAACTGACAGCCAGGCACAGGTAGAGGGAACAGAATAGCCTGGTGCACCAGCTGCAAATGAGGGCAGGAGAATGTGTGTTGAAGTCATAAGAGTTAACACAGAGCAACAGCACAGAAACACAGAGCCGGACTTCTAAAAAATGGGAGCAGCAAATCCCCAAGGACAGTGCATGAAGATGCATCATAGAGCAAAGAAGAGAATGGGCAGACCACAGTGAGGATGTTTTCATGGATTGCACTGCCGTACAGTCTCCAAATCATCCCCAAATTGGCGAACGGAAGGGAGTATAATCATGGAAAGGTTTTCCAACAAATGATCAGGGGTTTTGGGGTCAGTAGCATGTCCTAACCAGGCTGAGGAGATGAGGGACCCACATTTGACTTGGCTGTGGTCCAAGGACTTAATCATGGTAATTTGGGAAAAAAAATTAGGGCACAAGGAAAAATTGCAGTAGGAGCAGAGTTGAGGCTTGCTGGGTTTTTAAAACAGTCTGGAGAAGGATTCATGAGGCAGGTGAGAACTGAGCAAGGGGGGAAGCAGGAGTATATTCAACGGGGGAAGAACAGATCAGCACAGGGGCATAGATGAGAGCACAAATCCTAAGGGAGAACGTTATTGTGCCTGGCGCAGGGAAAGGAGTGCTAGAGTGGTCAGAGAGGAAGGACAGAGGAGGCATAGGAGGGGACAAACCGGACACCTTTTAACATATCTTTCCTTTCCCCTCTCTAATGAAACAAGGTCCTCTGCAGTAAAAAAGAAGGGGAGAGAAGGTTGGAGAAATCAGTGGGGTGCCAGGAGTCAAGCCATAGGCTTAATGCCTCGAAGTAAAAGGCAAAGCTCTGATTTAGTCAGAGCCCTAGAGTAGCTCTGCCATAGCCCTGAGCCCACACACATGCTGCGAGCTGGAAAAATGGGCAGCCAGGCCTGGACCTCTCAGAGCTGCCATGAATGCACATCATCTGCCAAAAGGGAGAATGAACGAGATAATTTTTGGGAAAATAAAATGAAATACCTTGGAGATTGGGCTCGAGATCACAAATGCTTGGGAATCAGTAGTGCAGACCCTTGGGGTAAGGAGTTGCTGGTGAGAACAGGAGTGCCAACTGTAAGTACTGAGGCAGGTTGGTCATTGTCGGAGGCAGGAGCATGCAGGCGTGCCACTAGGGTACCAGGCAGTTTTGGTGGTTTGATGCTTGCTGGATAAAGTGTAGAACTGAGGACTGCTGAGGGTGGAAACAGTGGAAGCGGAGGCAGGAATGTAGAAGAGGGGTGGTGGAAAAGCCACTGGAGGGGCGGGAACAAACAGGCAAACATTAAGAAAGACTTGGCGGAGGAAAACCACCACCAATAATTTCAAAAAATGCTGAACGTTGATAGGCTGTGGCACAGGGATACAAAACCTGGAGCCAAGTACCATGCCAGCCACCTCTGTGTCAGGGCTCAGGGGAACGCTTTAGCCTGGGGTTACACGGTCAAAGCAGCCTAATGCCAACTTGTTTTGATGGGCAGAGATGTTGCCAGAAGAGTAACCCAGGATGCGCGGGGGAAAGAGAGTTAAAAAAACTTATGGTGACATGGGCTAAATTCCAAGCTTCAGGACCATAAGATCCCCAGCAGCATTTTTGTCTGCCCCATCCTTATCTCCCTTAGCCACATGTTGCTCAGACCAGGAGTCAGAGGAGATCGATACACAGAGGAGCCAGAAAATAGTTTTATATCATTGCAAAAGATGGCAACAAAATGTCTAAAGGTTCTTTCACCAAACCTTGCATTCTAATGATGAGGGATCAACAAACGAGAGGACTGGCATAGGGAACACCGAATTATGAGGACCAGTACCTGCTCCCTGCCTCACAGCACTGAACAGGGTTCCTGTGGGATGGAGAGAGGGAGGGACGGTGGAGGAGGGAGGGAGGGAGGGAGGGAGGGAGGAGGACGGAGGGAGGAGGAGGAGGGAGGAGGACGAGGGAGGGAGAGGGAGGGAGGAGGAGGGAGGAGGGATGGGAGGGAGGGAGGGAGGGAGGGAGGGAGGGGAGGGAGGGAGGGAGGGAGGGAGGGAGGGAGGGAGGGAGGGAGGGAGGGAGGGAGGGAGCCCATCGGGGCACATACACACATGGAGCTTTGGAAAGCTGGGAAAGGGAACAGGAGCTGGCTAAGGATTCCTGGCTGCAGGGGTGTCATGGGTGCCCCAGGCGAGGTGGGTGGCCCCTGGCAGCTCCTCACTCCCTGCTAGGAGACTCGATTTTAATTGCTCATAAAACTCTAGCCATTGTTTGCAGTTGGAGCAGAGCTCTCTGCGCTCAGCATCTGCCCCAGGGAGAGATTTTTGCTTTAATTTCAGCTAAAATTGTAGAGTTCGTCCTGGTGCACTTAAAGGGAAAGAACAAGTCCAATATTAAACAGGGGATGCTAGAAGGAAAAAAAAACCAGGAAACCTATTAGCCTTATTGTGATCCCAAATGAAACAGAAACAGCCATCTCAAGCCTCCCGACTAATTAGAAACTAAAAATATAATTGTCAGACCCCACAGTTACATGCAAAGCAGATTGTATGGGCCAGTCTTTGTTATTTTGAACAAAATTACAGCTCAGAGGGTTGTTTCTAATGAAGGCCATGACAAGCTGCTCTTCAACAACAAAACTCTTTTACTGCTGAATAACTACTAAAAAGAACAGATCAGGCTACCAAAGCCCAGGAATGTCACAGCAATACCAGATGATGGTGACAGGTTGCCAAAGTATTCAGATTGCTCTGCAGCATGAAGTGATAATAATTTATGGTCTAACCAGGGGAAAGGGCTGAATTCCAAGCTGCAGAATTACCCATGGATGAAGGGCTGCTGGAAGTGCAGCTTAGAAGATCTCACAGGCACCCCCACATGAGTGACTCAATAGGGGCTGACAAAAAGTCCACTGCAAAAATATATAATAGCAGTGATGGCAGAGGAGACAGACTGCTGGCACTTCTGTCCCCGGCGCTTCTGGGACCATGTCTACAACTTCCAGAGCTCAGGCAGAACACTTGGAGCAGGAAGATCAATCCCACGTACTGATCCGAAGCAAAACCAGCTCACCTAGGCAGCTTAAAAACCCAAAGATAATAAAATGAAAGAATTATTCAATATACAGCAGTATTTATGCAAAGTATCAGTCCTGCTGACAAGAACAGATCTCAATCCAATTACTGGTAGATAAAGTTTCAGAATGGAATAAATTCCATCAAGCTTATGGGGAAAGTTGTCCTTTTTGTTGCTTGGAGTATTTTTAAAACTCCATTAAATAGTTGTTTTTAGTCCAGGTCTGAACACATGAATCTCCACAGGCTCTGGGTAAGCAGAGCTGCCCACGGTGCCCTCGGCACACTCCGGCCTCCAGTTGCTCTTCCCAGGATCAATGGCTTGGGATGACAGACTGAGTCTCATGTTCCAAGTTATCCTACATGGGATATGTGGGGAGGGCAAGAGGAAGTACCCCAGGGGAGGGAGTGACCCGCCATTGAACTGCAGGTCTCATCCTGAGTTCCAGGGGACAGCCTCAGGCCAGCACAGAGACACGGACACTGCCTCACTCAGCCCATGGCACAGAACCACATCCCACCCCGGCTCACCCACAGCCACCAGGAGAAGGTCATGACTTGCAAACTCTTCCTGGTCATCCAACCCAGGAGTCAGGTCATGATTAAAATACCCTGAAAGCATTTTCCTTCATCTTTAAAAGCAATCATTTGAAGGCTGTTGAGTGGCATTCCAAGTGGGAACATCGAGGTTTCGAATATGGGATTGTTCCCAAGAGCTCAGGTCAGGACACATAAATCAGCTCTCTGCAGGACTGCAGGGTTCAGGGAAAGTTGCCATAGCCAGGAATGCTCCTGACTGCACTGCACCACCCTACAGGGGAAAAACCCTCAAAAACACACCCACAGAGTGGTGTCTGACCAACACAGTCAGAGCTGGGCTGGTCCTCATGCCCATTCCCAGGGCAAGCACATACAGCTGTACAGGGAGGATGATGGAAGCCAGGATCAGTCACAGAGGGACAAGGAACACAGGGACAGATTATCCAGTCCTGTAACTGACAGCCAGGCACAGGGGGAGAGGGACAGAATATGCCTGTGCCAGCTGCAAATGAGGGCAGGAGATGTGTGTGAAGATAAGGTTACACAGAGCAACAGCACAGAAACCAGAGCCCTTCTGGGACAGCAAATCCCCAAGGAAGTGCAGGAAGAGCAGCAGAGCAAAGAAGAGAATGGGCAGACCAAGTTCAGGATTTCAGGATTGCAACTGCCACAGAGTCAAATCTCCCAAATGGTGAAGGAAGGGAGAATAACATGGAAATTTTGCCAAGATCAGGGGTTTTGCAGTAGCAGTTCCAGGCTGAGGAGATGAGGGACCTCACTTTGACTTGGGCTGTGTCCAAGGGATTTATCATGGAAGTTGGGAAAAAAAATTAGGCACAGGAAGTGAGTAGGAGCAGAGGTGAGCTTTGCTTTTAACAGCATGGAGAAGGATTCAGAGGCAGGTGAGAAACTGAGCAAGGGGGAAAGAGGAGTAGTGCAACGGGGAAGAACAGACAGCACAGGGGCAGAGATGAGAGCACAAACCAGAGGAGAACTTGTGCCTGGCGCAGGGAAAGGAGCAGAGTGTCAGGAGGAAGGGACACTGACACTACATTTTGTCCTTTCCCCTCTAATGAAACAAGGTCCTCTGCAGTAAAAAAGAAGGGGAGAGAAGGTTGGAGAAATCAGTGGGGTGCCAGGAGCAGCCACAGGCTTAATGCCCGATAAAAGCAAAGCTCTGATTTAGCAGAGCCCAGAGTAGCTCTGCCATGAGCCCTGAGCCCACACAGCTGTGGGCAGGCCTGGACCTCAGAGCTGCCATGAATGCCCCACTGCCAAAAGGGAGAATGAACGAGAGAAATTTTGGAAAAGGAAATACATGAGGTGGGCTAGAGATCACAAAGCTTGGGAAGAGGAGTGCAGACCCTGGGGTAGAGTTGCTGGTGAGAACAGGAGTCACTGAGCTGAGCAGGGGTCATTGGAGCAGGAGCAGCACTAGGGTACAGGCAGTTTTGGGGTTTGTGCTGCTGGATAGTGTAGAACTGAGGACTGCTGAGGGTGGAACAGTGGAAGCAAGGATGCAGGAATGTAGAAGAGGGTGTGGAAAGAGCTGGAGGGGGAAACAGGCAAACATTAGAGCTTGGCGGAGGAAAACACCACCAGAATTCAAAAAATGCTGAACTTGATAGGCTGGGCCAGGGATACACCTGGAGCCAAGACCTGCCAGCCACCTCTGTGTCAGGCTCAGGGGACAGCTTAGCCTGGGGACACTGTCAAAGCAGCCTAATGACAACTTGTTTTGCAGAAGAGTTGCAGAAGAAACCGGGGCGGGGGAGATACTTATGGTGCATCCAAGCTGCAGGACCATGTCCCCAGCAGCATTTTGTCTGCCCCATCCTTTCCTCTGCCACATGTTGCTCAGCCAGGAGTCAAGAGAGATCGATACACAGAGGAGCCAGAAAATAGTTTATATCATGTGCAAGATGCAACAAAATGATCTTAAAGGTTCTTTCCAAACCTTGCATTCTATGATTCTGTGAGATGAGGGTGCACAGGTAGATTCTGACAGACCCCAGCTGGAGGATCCAGCAGTGTCACCCAGATACCATCAAGGTGTATGGGATAATGAGGGAAGAGAACAGAGCCCAGCACTCTGCCAGACCCCTAACGAGTAGTGCTATCCATCTCTGCAATGATTTTAAGCATAATTAATTTCAGCAGCCTGCCTGCCTACCAGACTCTGCTCTTTACATTAATGACAGTGAAATCAGAGTTTCAAGGGGAACAGCGATGGTGAAGGAAGCAGAGCCAGGACCAGGAGCAGGAGTTTCTCAGCTCATCTCCCTCTCCTCCCGAGGCTGTGGCTCTGCCGGAGCTGCAGCCCCAGGGCTGGCACAGCCGGTGGCACCAGGTGGCAGCAGCACACCGGGGATGGTCTCCTGCCAGCTCAGCGTCTGCCTTCTCCCTCCGAAGGAAGCTGGCAGGAGCAGGGCCGGGAGCAGGGCCTGACGGATCCCCGCACGGATTCATTGCCCACCGCAGCCAGCCCGCGGCAGCCGCAGGCAGGGACAGACCCTTCGGTCTTTTCCAAAAGGGCACTTGGAGGAACCACGGACCCAGAGAGCCCTGCTACTCCCATGCCATGCCCACCCTACAGGCCTTTCAACCCAAGCTGGCAGAGAAGGAATTCAAAGCCAAGGCTCCAAGCTGAACTCCATAACCATTGGACTGACAGAGACAGGAAGCACAGCTTTGGCAAACTTTTTCCAAAATTCCCTGCAACTCCAGCCTGTTGTTCTCCAGCTTTGTTTGCTTTCCTTTAAAAAAGCAGTTGGGACATTTCAAGTCACAATTAAAGCTTTATTCAAGTACAAACAATTGCCTGGTCCCAAAGCAGTGCAGATGGAGCCATCCGTGCTGCAGTCCAGGCTCCTGCCTGCTCCTGTGGCTCTGCAGGGAGGGATGTGTGGGCACTAAGCTCCCTCTCATGCTGCCCTGGCGCTTCCCTGCACACCGTGCACTGACTTCAGCTCAATCTCAGGAAGGAAGCAGCAACAGCTTCAAGGAAATGGTGCCTGCACTGCTGAGGTCACATCCCAAGTCTCCAGGCCAGAGAAATGCTGTCTAAACTGGTCTCTGTGCAAACACTCAGTTCTCATTATGCACCAAGAGAATTCACCTTTAACTCCCATTAACTTGGGGAGCCTCTGACAGCCACAGTTTTTTCTGAAAGGCAATCTTTGTGACTACAGAAAAAAACCCTGAGACCTGTGACCCAAACCCATCAGAAAGCTCTGAAATCCAAAGATAAAACCCTGAAGTGTGCCATTTCCCCTCCCTACCCCACTACAGGTTTTCCCAGCCAAGCTCACAGCTTTCCCAAGCACCCATGTCTAATATCCTGGCATTCAACATGTGGGTATTTTAAAATAATTTCAACCAAACAGCAGCAACACAACTTCAGCCCTGTTGTTATTACAAATGTAACTACTATTCTTTTATACAGGTGCATAAACATACACATGTGGTATTACTTTAGGAGGCCTAAGGTTTCTGAGGCATGTTCCTGCAGCTAGAGGACAGGATGGATGGGGGGAACTACAGCCCTTGGTAAAGGGCAGCCAGAACACCTTTGGCATCTAAACTGGTGCCTGCCTGCAAGGATCTGGAATCTCCTCTGGGACAGTCAATAGAAACAGTGCCCGAAAGCAGAAAATACTGCTTTTATTCCAGGTGATCACATGTCCTATAACACTACTGGGATTCACAGCCCTGTGACAGCCTCACTTCCAGCTCCGACTGAGGCTCCTCAGCTCTGGAACCACGTGCTGCTGGCTGGAGGCAGATCCCAAGTGCCACCATTCACCACAGGCAAAATTTCTAGGAGAGCCTGTTTTCTCCAAGGGTAGTTTTCTTCCATGGGAATAAAATGAAACATCTTTTGGTAACCCACATAAACACTTATCTGAAAAAGCTATGACTGAAACCATCGGCAGGTCTGAGAGGAAACATCAGGATTTACTCTCTTGACTCACCCAGACTTCCTCAGCAGCCTCCTCACAAGTGACAAGGAGGATCCTGTGACAGGCCCTGCAGCACTGACCCTTGAAACATGGTTGGGAGCACACAGCTCTGCTGAATGCTCCTCCTTACTCCTGGGGGAAAGCCAGTTACTCTCCAAAACTTGCAATAATTGTAACATCATCTCATTAAGTTCCCAGCTCCCCCTTTCACAGGAAGAACCTCTAAAACAGTGCAACGAACATTTTTTACCATTAAGCTACAGAACTCCACAAGAGGAGAGGAAAACCTTTGAGAGTTATTAATAAGTTAAGAGCTCACTTCCAATTGCATATCCAGCCTGAGCACAGAGCAGAGGTGTTTGCTCCCATGGAAACCCTGGGCTCAGAGGCACTGTCTCCTGATGGTTTAAGTCAGCAGCCTGGACATCCTCCTTCCCAAGGAACCCTCTCAGGGCTTTGCGTTGCCACAGCTGTTCCTCACAAGCAGGTGACGAACTTAGCAACTTGGTCTCCATGAGGCTTTTCTGGAGGTGGTATCCCTCCCCAAACCAAGCAATACCTCACCTGGTGTTTAACAATTCCCCTTTCCCACCCCAGGTCCCCACAGAAGGTTAAACAAGAGCCTTTGGTCTTTAATTTCCAGGTATCTGGAGTCTTTTGAAACTGGTTTGCACTTCAGCAATGGAAAATCCCATGAAGGTACTGCCTTGCACACTGACCTGCTTTCATTAATAACCTCACCTCAAAGGATGTGGGCAGGTCAGCAAGTTCAGCTGAGCTTAAGTGCTCCCATCTCATGCTCTCTCTAAGCATGAGCTTAACTGCTTCTAAAAACAGCACTGGCCATGACGGCTGCTCCAAAGGCACTCTTAGAAAGGGAAATCCCCAGCCAATCGATACAAGGGAAGAGAAGGCAATTTGATATATATATATAGCATGTCCCCAGCTTATCTAGCAGCAAGAGCTGCTCAAATTCACACACACTGTCCCTTCCCTGCTGGCAGCTTCCAGCAGGATGAGGGATGAAGGTGACCACATGCTGAGCTCGGTACCAGGAGGAGCCAGAGGATTTATTCTCATCTGCTGCAATTCACACAGGGAACTGAGCCTGGGATTTCTTCTCCTTAATAACTGACTTTAATAAAACTCATTAAGGATCAAATTCATACCTCTACAAGGTTTAGGACAAGACTGCAATGCATCAGAGTTACTCTACCTAACACAAAGACAAATCTCAGGAAGCACCAGGATTTTTATCATCTTTGCCCAAACATGAGGCAGTTCCCTTTCTCCTAACAGTGCATCAGTGACATGCACTGATGGAACCCCACAGTCACTGAAACCAGTGGCAGCTCTATCAGCAATTCCAGCTGAATCCAGATTCTCTCCAGCACTGTGTTTTCACTCCAACCCACGCTGCCAGCTTCTCTGGCTCCAGTATCAACCCTCTGCTGAGGGGTTCTGGTGGGGCAGGAGGAAGCAGAAGCGGCAGCACAAGGGCAGTGGGATCCCACCCGCTGGGCTGCTGCTTCCCAGGGAATTCCGACAGAGGAACTGGCTGCTCATTCCAGCTTCTCTTGTGAGTACTTCATCATGAGTAAAACATGCTGAAAATGTGACTTCCTCTGCCACGAGACCTATTGAACCTTTCCACAGAAGTCTAAGGAACTTCCTCTTGTATTTCAATAAAAGACAAGTTCACAGGAAGAACAGTTCCTCTCGTACTTCTGGGAATTCCTCTAGTATAAACACCTATTCAAGAAGGAACGATGCAGTGGAACAAAGAGAAAGGGAGGTGGGGGATTCACTTGTCCATAAGTCTGTGATTTATTATAAAACAAAACTATGAATCCACAGTACCGAACCACTTTTACTTCCTCTTTTGGCTCATTTAGCAATGGCAACAGAAGCTCTCTGCAGAGCTTCCTAAAAAGCTAAATCTGCACAGAACCTCTGCATTCAAGAGTTTCACATTAAAAAATAATCTCAATTTGCTCTCCTTGCTGAACAAAACAGGCTCTGTCTAGGATCATCTTATCCAGCATCCAAACGTGCTTAGCTACCCACTTTCGTTTGGAAATGCAGACATGAGATAGCAGAGAGGGATCCATCTGCTCACTGGCATACTGGAAAGGGTGGCACTCCCTGGAGAGTCTCCATAGATTAACTTTCCAATTCCAGAAAGGGGAAAGAGCAAAGAACAGGGTAAGGAAGACAACCTTGTGCCAGCCCAAGGAAGTGCAAAGGACAGCAGGGAGGGATATGAGTGGCTCGCTGGCACATCCCAGCCCTGGCATCCACTCCCCATGGATCTGCATCCAGCCTGTGCTGGCTGCCTGCCGGTAACATGGCATTCCCTCTGGCAGCTGCCTGCAATATGTCTCCAGGCTGCCCTATAACAAGCACAGTACCTTGGATGCTGGGAGCTACCAGCTCCCCGAGAAACTCTCAGTGGTATGAGTCAGCCACAGGCACCAGAAAGGACATGACCAATTCTTCAGGCCAAAGCAGGCCCGTTCACTCAGTTCTTCTAATCATGTATTGTCTCAAAGTCCTGCAGAGGTTTCCCTGCAGCCCCTGCTCCTCCCTACATCCGTCAAATCAAAGCCTGAGGCAGCTTCGCTAATTACACCTTCCTGCACCAAGACTCATCCCTCACCTTTAGAAAGCCAGCAAAGCTCCTCTCCAACATGGTTCTTTGTGCACCCAACCAGCTGTGGGACACAAAGGATCTGCTCTTCCAGGGCAATAATCCCTAATAACATCACATCACACAGAAACACCCAGCATGTCTGTGGAATGTTTCTGGCAAAGATGAACCGTGCCCAGGTCACCCCTCAGAAAGATGCTGCCCCCAAACACCCCCGGTGTCCTCACTGGCCACGGCGAACACCCACTCCAAGGATCCCGGGTGCCAGGAGCAGCAGAAGTGGAGCTGTTACAAAGCAAAGCTGCTGTAGCAACAGCTTTGCTGAAAGGATTCACTGTCACCGTTTTCCCTGCCGCTGACACAGTCCTGAGGGATGGTGCAATCCAGCAAAGCTGCAGAGAACATCTGGGACTCACTCTTGGGTGCCCTTGGGGATTTCTGCACCCCCCTCCAGCGCCTGGGAGTCTCCCACCACAACCCCTTCCCTCACCACAGCAGTTCTCAAGAAAAGAACCTCTATTCTTGCCATTATGTGCCCTTTAGGATGTACCACAGGTTCAACACCCCACAGAAAATAGGGACTTCACAGCACAAACAAGCAGTTCTCCTTGGAAAACAAGGGACTTTCTCTTCTCACAGGCAGCTATATCCAAACCCGAAAGCTCAGGGCACAGTGATAACAAACATTCAGAGGCCAGTGCAATTTCACCTGAGTTTTGCCGGAGTTAAGAGGCAGCAAGGCCCTGAGCAGGGCAGCACTGACGGAGCTGGAGTGGGAACAGGAAGGATATGGTTATCCTGGGTATGATAAAACTCCCTCAATGAAGTAACAAAATTACTTTATAAAGGCACTGTACCCTGTGAGCTGCAGCATCAACCAAGGCTGACAGTATCAGAGCTGGCATCAGTACCAAAATTCCCAATCAGCTGCTTACCAATCAGCTCAGCTAGGCTACAATTTCTTTGGGAAGAGCCAGTGCTGACCTCAGCTCTTGTCCCTCTCCCTGGACATGGTGTTATTCCCTCTTTCTGCAGAACGGAAAGGGGCAGCAGGCAGAGCCCCTGGCACTTTGTGGAAACCAGGTCTAGAGATGTTTCCTTGCTGCAAGCAAGATAAGAATTGTCATTGCCCAAACTCCCTCTCACTGTATCCACTTCCTCTGGCTGGGTTTGCACACACATCCATAGCCTCAAGATATCACCTGGTTGTCAGAAGAGGTGTGTAGACACAAGGAACCTCCTTTTCCTAGAGAAGTAACCTCTTGTGAAAGGGTGGATATGAATAACACAAGCCAGGACTTCTGACGGTGAAATATTAAGCACTGGCACTTTCCAGGAGCAGCAGATCTCCCCTCCACAGCAGCCAGGTGATGAAGAGCCCAGTGCAGGTGAGACAGACATTTGCAGAGGACTGAGAAGAACCAGGCACATTGTTTAGGAACACAAAGGATCCAAACACACAGAAGGAAAAGATGATACCCCAGAAAGAGGAGCAAGAGTTAATCCCTCTGCAGGGCTCTCAGCCATCCATTGGGATTGGAGAGAAATGGCTGCCCTGGAGCACACAGACAGACACTCATCACAGCAGAAGTCAGCAGCAGTTCCCCAAGTCATAAGGGCCACAGCTTTTAAAAAATAAAGCAGTCCTGAACAAAAGCATCAAAGGAAATAAATTCCACATACAGAGGACTTAAGCCTCAGGCTGTAAGACACCCTGAAGCAGCAATTGAGAGGGAATGTATGGCTGACAAGGGTCCAGTCCTACCCAAGGGCACAGGAAAACTGACAAGAGGACACAAATCATGAACTGTACTTCAGCACAGCCAGAGGGAAGTTTAACACCCCAGGTCACTGGGAATGTCCTGCAGGCACAGCATCCTCAGTGGTATGTAAAGCAGCTTGAAAAACATCTCTGGTGTTCCCAGAGGAGCTCACCAATTCCCACTTTGCTGTGTTCCTTCCCACCAAACCTCCAAATATCTCACAGCTGTTCTTCCCCCATCCAAACACAGACTGTGCTGGCACATACAGGCTTGCTCCATCCCACATCCAACCTCAGCCTCCCCAGGCCTCATTTCTACTGCCCGAAGCCTGAACTCTAGGGCAGGATAGGCTTTTTGGCCTGTGCCCAGATGCCATGGGCTTGCTCCAAGGTTTTCAGCAAGAACAGAACTTTTAAGCCTTTGGGAAGTTTAATCTGCCATTTGAGAAGGAAGGCAGAAGTGCCTCTGGCACAGGGGCAGCTGCAGCCCTGACCTGGGGGAGGCAGGAAGGGGGTCCTGTCTGGCTGGAAAGCAGAAGTGAATATAAGCCCAAACAATGCTGACTGGGGTGAGAAGCAACAACTCCAGGGCTCCTCACATCCTCCTAAAGCTCCTCCTGAGCACCCCAGGTCACGAGGCACCCGCAGGGTGATGAAGCTGCCAGGTGGTGCTGGCAGCCAAACTAAGCTGCAGGAAGCAGAGGCAGGACCCAGGCTCCAGGCTGGCAGCCAGCCATGCTCTCTCAAGGTACATCGGTGAGACATTCTCCAAACTGGGTGTAAGTACCTCATAAACGAGATACTAAACAGGACAACGGCTGCTCTCGTTCCCATTAAAACAGTAAAACAGATCCCACCTGGCTCTGTCACACTGGTGGCCCTGAGTGCTACGTGCCAGTCATGCTCCTGCAATAAGGAGCCTTCTGCCAAGTCCTTTGAAAGATTTAAAAAAAAAAATAAAAAATTATTGTGAATCCAGGCAGCACAGCTGAAACAACAGAGTCAACTGAATAGATTCATGCTGGATTGCCACAAGGCACTCATCCACTTGGGGGAAGCTGTCTACTTCAACAAGTTTTTAGAATAAAACAAACTAGCAAAAACCTCTGAAGCTTCCAGAAGGAACAATGCAAACTGCAGCCCTTGCTTACTCAGAGCAGTCCTCAACTTCAGCAGGCACCATCAGGGAAAGGCTGGCAGAGCCTAAGCAATTGAACTGACTGTAGAGTAGAAATGCTTTGAGGGTCCTTACCATAAAGCTGTCATTCACAGGCAATGCCATGTCCAAGCACGTTCTGAGAACAATTCCACAATTTCATTTTGCAGCGAAGAACTGGTCAGGTTGGAAAAGGAACAAGGACCCCACTTCCCAGCCAGTGCTGTTCTGACAGCATGAAACAGCAGAAAGCTGAGCTCCAGAGAATACCCCGCTGCAATTCTGGGCTTAAGTTCAGCTACAAGACTTTGCCCTCAAGCAGATAAGTTGTGAGCCGTGTCTACCTCTGTCCCTGCTGCCAGCACAGGCTCCTCCAAAGCAGGGAGGAGAGTCATATTTGGCTCTTGCTCGATCTCAGACAGAGGCACTCAATATGTTGCCAATACTTTGCTATCAGAACACTCCCACCTATCTTATTTGTAGCAAACCCCATTTCCAAGGCTTAGGAAAAGCTCAGTCCTAACTGCCATCCTTTCTGAACGCTGTGCCTGTCTCTGCGGTGGGATCAGACCCGCACCCTTGAAGAGACAGCGCAGTGTTTCTGTCCCCCAGGAAAAGAAATGTTGGCAAAAGCAGAGAACTCTGTTGTGCATGGCCAGGCCAGCCAACCTTGCCGGGTGCAGTGCCTGAGATCAGCTGTATCACACACACTGCTGAGCAAACACTCCACCTAGAAGTGAAGCAATAGTATCCACGAGGGAAGGTAGATCAGGAATACTCTCGATCAGAGTAAAGGGAATAAAGTGCCTACAAATGCTCACAACATAAAAGGAAACCTCTGAGGCCAGAAACTTGATACATGTTGAAGCAGAATATTCCAACACATAACTCTCCTTTCCTGGGATAGGCCCTGGGCAGGCTTCTCCCTCTTGAAGAAAAAAAATTGAGGGCATCTCTCAACTGAGAAAGAGCAACACAGACAAAGTAGTAACAACAAAGGCCTTACCGCTGTTAAGAGTGGGAACTGTCAGTTTAGTTCTGCTGATGCTCTGTCCTGCTAAAGTTATCTGTGTCTGGAAAGACCGAGGCTGTTCCCAGACCCACCACACACAGATCACTGCACAACAACATTGCAAAACACACCCCATGAAAACTATCCCCACAATTTGACTCCCACTCCCCTGGGAAGGGGCTCCTCCAGCTCTGAGGCATACCCAGGGATGTCAGAGCGACCAGCACATCAAACGTGTGTCAGAATCTCTCAGCAGCCCAGGACTAGAAAGAACTAGAAAGAACTAGTTCCAAACTAGAAAGAAAGGAAGGAAAGTAAGGGGGAATGTGTACAACTCAAAGAGGACTCCAAGAGCCTAGGCTTTGAGACAAGGGTGCCCCACTACCAGCACAGGCTTCCTGGCTAGAACACAGGCTCATTTCAAGCACAATTCAGCCACTGAACATGTTTCAGATTCATTTCAGTTCACATTTCCAGAACAGACAGTTTCCCGGTGCTGCACTGGCACATCCAGCAACACAGTGCACTGCTGCTGCTGGAGCCTCCCAGTCAATCCCCCTTTGAGGCTCTGGCTGCAAAGCCAAAAAGCCAAAAATCCCCCCTGGTGCTCTGGCTGCACTTTGCACCAGGGCAGTTTCCTTCTGGGCAGAAATTCACCATCAAGGGAAAGCATCCCCCTTTTCCTTGGATTCGGCTTTGGGCCACAAGGTCAGGATGCAGTTGTACACATCGCTTTGAACAGGACAGGGACCAAATCACCCTGGAAAGTAGGCCTGAGCAGGCATTTGCTATTTATAAGCTAATCATCTGATCCCTCCAGAGGGAAATCCTGTCCTTTGGGGCTGTTGGGAGTGCATGGAACTGCAGGAGCATCAGGGAGAAACAGAAGGGAAGCGATTACATCAGCCAGGAGCGTGCTCCAAGTGACCAGACAAAATTCCTCCCTGCTCCATCACAACCCCAGAATCCTCCTGAAGAACAGGCCAGGGATTATGAGCAGGGATTACTATCTGTTATGCTAATTTGCTAAGAGCAAAGTAATATTTTTAATAGCTCTCATCTCCATTCATCATTATCTAAAAAGGGCCCTGATCTAGTTCTACACAGAGCAACAAGTCTCACAGTAAGCGCCCACTTGAAATCCAAAAACACACGGGAGACTGGCTGGAGGGAGCTGCCTCGGAAGGGGAAAGGTATGAGCTTTCATAACTTTTGATAATTATTAAGTCCTTGGGGAGCATGCCTGTCCTGAGAAGTTGAGAGTGATATGTAAGTATGCAACACTGATTTCTTTCCTTCTGTTCACATTTCTCTCTGATAAAAATAACCTGGGTTAGATGACATTGCTGGATTTTCCTGTGAAACAATGCTCAGTCATTTCCAACACCACTGCACACACTCAGTGCAACCACACACCCCCCAAAACAATCTCAGTTCTCTCTACTCTCCTATTTCCTCACCTACCAAAAAGTATTACTGAGAACAACCCTCTCCCTCCACTGACAGCAGCCTCTGAAACAAAGCTGAGATAGAAAAGAGGAATGGAAATAGCTCTGTCCCAAACAGCACAGGCTAAAACCACATCTCTTGGAGGAGAAGGCCCAATATGCAGAGCAATCCTCCCAAAAAGGATGAACTAGAGTCATCCAGGCCTGGCACCTGCCCCCAGGTGAGCAAAGCTCAGCGAGACACAGGCACTAGGCCAAGGAAAGGCTGCTCACATCATCCCTGTGCTCCCCCAGCGCTGGCACAAGGGACACTTTGAGAAGCCCCACGTAAACAAAAAACAAAAGCAGGCCAGTGCATATTTGGCAGATTGAGATCACAATAAAAGCTGGCACAGCAGCGTTCTCCAAAGTCTCTGTGGGAAAATCTGTCCCTGAAGCTTCCCTTGATTTGGGTTTTGGGTTTGGCTTTTTTCCTTTTAGCTTGTTACAACCAAATCTGACAGGTAAGTTACACTGTTACTGAGACAGATAGGCTGGAAGGACGCTGGTCACAAAAGGACACCAATGACACCTCTGAGGAAATGTCCCAGTCAAGGCTCTCTCAGAAAAATTAAATAATTGTCACAGCCATATAAAGAGCTTCATGAGAATGCAGCAAAGAAAAGGGCAACACAGATGTTCCTAGAAATTTATAAGTGAAATTTTTACATTTATTTCCCAGTTTACTTAGATGTCACTCTTCCAGCAAACTCCCTGAAAGACACCACAGCCACCTCACAGCCACCCCAAGCAGAGCAGACCCCAAACTCCTGGGGCTGTGAGCCCAGCTGCTTTCACTATAAAAAAGAAAAATATGGAGCCTCCACGTAAAAGTTGGCAGCCAATACAAAGTCATCATTGACTTAGGGGAAGCTTGTTCTCATGCTTGCATCTCTATCACCTAAAGATACACGTTTTGGTTTCCATGTACATATACCCTGACCAGCCAGACTGAATTCTCCACAAGCAGATGCAGACTGGTGAGAATTTCTCTCAAGTTCTTGCTGGAGGAAGCAGATGGAGTTCTCTCAGCACCACATGGCAGCTTTTTCCACCTTTAATCCCACCTCATACATCTCCAAACTCTGCCCAGCTTTCCACTAGCTTTGAACCACACACAAGCACCAAACCTGGGCACAACAGCTCTTGCACCAGTGTGGGAGCTGAGTTAACACTCCCTCTCCTCCTTCTCCTCAGTAAGGTACCAAAGACCACCTCCAGCCCCTCTCCCTGCATTCAATGTCTTCATGAACCCAGGTAAAAAATCCTGTTTCTCAGGACAGATTCCACTTTTCCCTCCCTTGTTTCTCAGTTAACATTTCAGACTCTCCCTTAAGTTTGCTTTCTCTGGTAAAACATGTGTGGTCTCCCCAAAGTCCAGTGCCAAACAAACCAGGCCACAGTGTTGGATTCTCATTTCCTATTTTCTACTCATGCAGTTCCTCAGCTTTTAGCTGTCAGCTTCCTTCAAGTCATTGCCAAAATCACTGTCAGGATCCTTAAGAGACAGTTAACGTAACATGCCAAATAACATTCTAGGAACCCCCAATTTAACATGGATTATTTTAAGTTCATCCCACTTCAGTTAATTCAGCATGAAACTCCAAAGGCATCACATCTGCTGCTTTAGGGAAGCCAGTGTTTACAACAGTTAGCTGAGGAGGTTCTAAATAAATGTCAAACCTGCATCACCAAAACCTGCATCGCCGAACTTCAACCACCCGCAGTTCCAAACCAGCACAGAAACAGCTCCTACCCAACACGGAGGGGAGACACCTGCTCCAAACACAGCCGTGTGTGGCCTCCAGGGGGGCACCGGGCATATCCCACCGCATGCGAGAAAGAACCAGCTCCGTGTCGCTACTACAGATCTCTGTGGCACAAGACTCTCCCATCCGCCAGGCGCTTGCAGGCGGGATCTGCACGGCGCCGGTGCGGGTGGACGGGAGAGGGAGGCGAGCCGCGCCCGCAGCCCCGGCCCGGGGAAGGGCTCGGGCCCCGCGGCAGGGCCGGAGAGGGCAGGGCTGGCCCCAGCGGGAGTCCCGCGCCCGTTCCTCGCTCTGACTGCGACCCTGCCTCCGCCCACCGGCTACACCGAGGAACCCCCGGTGTACCCCGGCCCGGGCCCGGCCCGCTGGGCTGCCGATGCCTCAGCGCTGCTGCCACCGGGCGGTGCCGCCCCTCACGGACAGGCCCCGGGGAGGCCGCGCTCACCGGGCGGCGGGGAGAAGGAGCGGGGCCGCGGCGGGCGGCGGCCCGAGGAGCGGCGCTGGATGCCGGGCCGGCGGGAGGGGAGCGGGGGGGAGAGTCCCGGGCAGTCCCGGGCAGTCCCGGCCTCACCTGTCCCGGCGGGTCCCGCCCAGCTCCGGCCGCGCCGCTCCCGCCTCTGCCGCGTGCAGCTCCCGTCCGGCCCCCCCCCGCCGGCCCGCGCGCCCGGGCCAATCAGCGCCCGGCACCGCCGGCGCAGCCGACCAATCAGCGGAGAGAACGCGTCCCCGCCCAGTGCCACCGGCCACCAGGCCACGCCCACCCAGCAGCCCGCCAGGCCTATCCCGTGACAAGAGAGGAGGCGGTGCCCGGCGCCCGACGGCCAATGAGAAATCACAGCGCGTCCAGCCGCAGCCAATCGGCGGCCGCACATCGCTGCTCCTCAGACAGGGCGGGCGGGCGGCGGGAACGGGGGGTGGCTGGGCTCTCCCGTCACGTGACCAGCCGGTGACAGGGCCAGCCCCCACCCCCTCAGCCCGGTTGGGGTCCCGGAGCCTGCTGGACCTCAGTGCGGCGGGGCCGCCTCCGAGACCTAGCCCGCGGCACGATGGCGCGGGGTCGCTGCCTCCGGGCCGGGCCCTGCGGTCTGCGGAAGCCACCTGAACGATCGTGAGGCCTCTCTATCACCCCGATCAGCTTCGGGCAGCTGCTGCTTCTCTCTGCCTGGATGTGCCTTCCCCGTGGTTGGATGGCCTCTGCCCCGTGCCTTGTCCCTGCGTTTCCCGATCCTTGGCGTCACTTCTGCCCTTCACATCCTCAGCCTTCCCTGCAGAACTGCCCCGCTAGTGTAGTTAAGGGTCAATCTCGGGCTTTCTCACAACCCAGGTTTTACATTCCAGGATCCTGTGGGCTGCATCACAGAATACTTGAAATTGGAAGGGACCTGTGGAGATCACCCAGTCCAACCCCCTTGCCAAGAGGCAACCCCTGCTACGAGCAGGTGATAGGGTGGGTTTGGAATGTCTCCAGAGAGGGAGACTCCATGCTCTCCCTGGGCAGCTGTTCCAGTGGTCCCTGTTTCCAATATGAGGTGGTCTCTCTGCAGCCCCTGGAAAGGATGAGCTGAGCCCAGCCCCAGACAGGTTTGGAGGATTTGGGGATGTGGACAAAGGGATGTTGGTCCTCGACACAGGACAACCATCCCTTCCTGGTACCAGCTCTGAGTGGAGCTGTCCCGGGCCTGGCTCTGAGAGGTGCAGGAGGGAGCTTCCTCCTTGGCTCATGGATGCTGAATCTTTGCAAATGCATTGCTTCAGACAATTTCCCTTGGAAAAATGTGTGGGAAAAGACGAGGTGGGTGATGGCAGAAAAAGCCTCTGGTCTGGAAGATGAAGGAGGGAGCAGCACCCTGGGTTGGCAGTAGGGCAAGGGGAGCAGGTAGAGAGGTGATGAGGAGGAGGCAGCTCTTGGAGGGACTTGGAGGGCAGTGGAGCTATGGCATGGGGCAGATTGTGCCATCCTGAAGAGCAGCTCCTCCAGAATGTGCAGAAAGAGCTTGTGGAGCATGTGAGCAACCCACTGATCTCCAGGATACTGGACAACCTACTGACCCAAGCGGTTTTGAGCCTTGGTGAGGTGGAAGAAATGCAGGATCAATGGAGGATGCACGTGAATAAGGCTTGGCTCTTCAAATAATTGTGCTCCAGAAAGGGAACCAAGGCCAGCCAGATCATCACTGACAGCCTCAGAATGGTGGAGCAGCTGGGTCTGAGCTGACTCAGGTAACAGACGAAGGGCCATGGTCTGCTCCTGGCCAGAGCCTCCAGTGTGATGCTGGAGCAGGCTCCAGCCCTGGGGGATGTCCAAGGCTCAAAGGCAAGGGGCAGTTGGGTATCACTGCCCTGAGATGCCCTTGTCACCCTGTGATGACAGAGCTCTCAGGGGTGGTTGCCCCCATGGGCCTGAACAGGGGCCCCCAAAGGACCCTGCCCTGCAACAGCCTCTCTTGAAGCAGGTACTTCCAGTGTAACTGAGGGGCTTTCTGCTTGCATGGCCCTCTGCTGCAACGCTGGCCTTTCCTGACACTGAGGTGCCCCCTTAGCCCCCACTGGCATCCAGGGCCAGCAGTGGACCCAGCAGTGCTCTCTGAGTGAGTACTTCGACATCAGGGACAGAGAAGGAG
The DNA here is from genome assembly GCA_018697195.1 of Certhia americana. Taxonomy (NCBI): domain Eukaryota; kingdom Metazoa; phylum Chordata; class Aves; order Passeriformes; family Certhiidae; genus Certhia; species Certhia americana. The sequence continues at coordinate 2,853,016 of JAGMWU010000021.1, read as the reverse complement.
CCCACGTGAGAGGAGGGCTGGAGCATAGCCCAGCCACCCTGATGGAGCAGGCAGGGGCTGAGGGGAGCCAGGGGCCTGCCGACTTAGGAACAGTGCAGGAGATCACACAATCACAGAACCTGTTGGATTGGAAAAGACCTTTGAGGTCACTGAGACCAGCCTTTACTGCAGGGAACCCCACTGCCAGGGTACACGGATGGATGCTCAGGACACCCGCAGATCCCTCTCAGCAGCACCAGGGCCAGAGCTTGGTGACAGCCTTCCCTGGCGCCTCCCTGGAGGCGGGGCTCCTGCCCCCCCACAGCTCTGCTGGCGCTCCTTCTCCTGCCAATTTTATCTCCTCCACCAACCACTGTGGTGGAAATTGCCTTCGCCTGCTGGGTCTCAGATGCTTCCAGGCCATGCCAGCATGGCTGCTCAGAGAACAGGAGAGCAGAGGCTTGAAGAAAATATTCACATCGCTTGTTGTCTTCCCTAGGATGGCCTGTCCTTTTTCGATGGACCAAATAGAATGGTCTTAGAAAAGGTGCCCCAGTCTCCTGGTCTGGCACCCCCCATTAATCACTGTTGCAGTGAGGGACACCAGTGAAGTCACATATGACATCTTCTGTCACCCCAGATACCATGTGCTGCAGGTCAGCAACAGGCTCTATTTCTACCCAACGCCTGATAGAACAGTTTAGAAACCATGCCTGCAACAGCCTCACAGAGGTTCTTCTAGAGGTGGGGTTTGTGGTTAACTGCAACTGTGCCAAGGATCCGACATCCTGCTTGGAGCAGAGCTCAGGTCAGGACAGGTCATTTCTTGGCAGGACCCTTGGGAGCAGGCTGTCAGAAAAGGTTTTGCCTGGGGAGTCAGCTGGATCTCTGGAGACAGCAGCACCCTGACACTGGACGGGCATAGAGCCCGGTGAGCTGGTGCAGCCCATGGCATCCCTCTTGCCACCAGACGTGCCCCTGGGATGTCTCTCCCATGTCTCTCCCTGTACCCTTCCCATGCAGGAAACAGCTGCTCTCATTTCTCCCTGCTGTTTCTCTCACCCCAGGTCTGACAATGCTTCCCTATGCTCCCTCAGCAGATGCCATCACAAGAACACACTACAGTATTCTGAAAGCTCTACCTCTTCTCAGGCCACTGATCTTCTGCCATGGTGAGACTCTTCACCTTGCACCTTATTAGTTGCCTTTTGTCTGTGCCCCAAACCTGGTATCTGGTCAGTAGGAAGGAGTGGGGAGAAATCCCCCACTGATCCTGGGCTCCAGAGCTCATGGCTCACTCCAAAGGTCCTGTGTGCTGATAGCTGGGGCCAGACCCCACCCCCAGCTGGCTGGCAGCACCCAAGGAACTCATTTCAGTAGCTTGTGACTCTGGAGCTTCTTGGTCTGATGTTCTTCACAGGAAAAAAAAAAAAAAATAATACACAGAGAGCAAAAGTGTTTGAATTTGAGGGTGATATAGCTGAAAACTCAAAGCCAATGCAGCTGAGCTCCTGAGAGAAGTTCCAGGTTAGCTCAGGGAAGGAAAGGGAAAAGGAAAGGGAAAACAGGGAAAGGGAAAACAGGGAAAGGGAAAACAGGGAAAGGGAAAACAGGGAAAGGGAAAACAGGGAAAGGAAAAGGAGAAGGGGAAATGGAAGAGGAAAGGGACAAGAACAGCTCTGCAGAAACAGCAAATCTCCAAAGCAGTCCCTGGTGCCTGCTGTGCTAGGCAACTACAGCCAGACTTGGAGTAAGACATGCTCAGTCTTCTGCCCTCCCTCCCTTCTGGGGACTCCAAACAACCCCAGATTAAGTGAACTCATCCCAGAGAGCAGCAAACACCTGGCTCTGGAGCAGCAAAAGCAGAGATGGTTAGCGTCTCTATTGTCTGCACACAGAGCATGACCCCATTTGTGACAGAGATGATCTGTCACCCCCATAGTCACTTCTGCCCTGTCCCTGGCTTTACCAGTTGTCCAGAAAGGGGATTTTTGAAGCAGACACCCTGCTCCTCTGCCTCCAGCCCATGGTTTCTGGGCATTATGCTGCCTCGGGAGGATGCAGAGCAGGTGGAGGGGAGAAATTGTCAGGAGCTCAGGGACAAAACAACACCCATCTCTGGGACAGCCTGGGCAGACATGCTCCCTGCTCAGGAGGCAGACTCCCCCACTTCCCAGTCCTCACACTGCCCCAGGCATAGAGCAAGGATGCAATTTCCCCTGGGAACCAAGAAAGATCCTCAAACCTGTGTCTCACATGTACTGCTCCCACAGCTTGTGACATTAGGGCCCAGTCCAGCTGTCACCTCCCACCAGCATCCCTGCTGCCAATAGAGAACTGCAGCAGAGAACCCCCTCCTATGCCCCCCAGACATGCCCTGCCCTTCACGGCCACATCCAACCCCTGTTCTGCCTTGGCATGGATTCAGCTTTATTGCACATTCTGCAAAGTCACAGCCAGATCCATGGAAGGGTCTGGCAGCAGGAAAACAAGAGGGCTCTCCTGCCCCCTCCATGTGCCTGACACCCCCATGCAGGCAGGATGTGTCCTGAGCCAGTGCCACTCCACGTCCCTGTGAGGTGGCAGATGATCTCTGCATTATACAGGTGCCTCTCTGCTCTGGCTGCAGGAGAATCAGGATGGGAGAAGGTCTTGCAGGCAGGACCAGACTGCAGTGAGGGCAGCCAGTACCAGCTGAGCCCATCCTCAGAGCCTGAGCTCTGTGCCACTGCCCAGAGCTTCTCAGGACCTACATGGTCCTTGCAGAAACCCTGGTCCCCAGTGCTACAGCTGTGGCAGGAAATTGAGAACAGCAGTGATGAATTCTTCAAATTTGTCCTGATGGACTATGTGGCCTGCACCTTTAATGTACTGGATGTCTGCCTTGGGGAAGAGGCGTTGGATCTCTCGGTAGTCTCTGGAGCTGCAGGACAAGGGAACATGCCGTGATCAGAGGTCCCTCCTGGTGTCTTCCCTCACCCTCTCCAAACAGAGGATGACCCCAGGTATGACTCCTTCCCCGCTGAGAAAGCCCAGGGGCTCCGAGGTTCCCTCTCACTCCAGTGTGTCACTGGCAGCTGGAGGAACAGCCCTTGCTCAGGACCTTCCCCATCCCAGGGGCTCCTCCCACCCTCGGCAGCTGCAAAGAGCGCAAAAGGTCAAACTACAGACCTGGAACCACTTCTCTCCAGTCTCACCTGAGATAAGGCGAGTCAGACCCTCCCAAGAAGAGTGCAGGACCAGGATATGGTTTGTGGAAGACAGGAAAGTTCATGATATCTGCCAGGTGGTGGGAAATAGCATCCAGGTTCACCCGCCACACATAGCGGCCCTCCACCTCCACCAGGTTGGTGAGGAGGAACTGTCTCAGCTGTGGGCGCTGCCATGGAAGGGAATCAGGCACTCTTCAGTAAAAGCAACAAAGCAGGATGTCCTGGCACCCTCCATCCTCTCCCATCTCCCACAGGATTTCCTACCTTGACCACAGGCTGCAGCTGGTCATCTGCCAGCTGGCGTGCCGCCAAGCGGGACAGACCTGCCGGGATTTTCACCTCCTTCATGGCCGAGATGTAGGCAGAGAATTCGGACACAGGGGTGGTTGAGCCAGGACCAATATCTACAGAGATGAGGCGCTCCACCAGGTCTGGCTAGAGACACAAGCAAAGCAGATCAGATGCCAGGATCTCCCAAGATCTCCCCAGTGGGAGTGGGCACAGGGCTCCACACCCATTCAGATTCCCCTGGAAGCTCTTAGTTCCCTCTTGTCTCAGCAGAGACCTCCATGTGCCCTTCCCAGAGTCCTTGTGCTCAGCACGGATCTCCAAGCTCCCTCACAATTGCTGCTGGAGGGACAGGGCAGAGCATGGGCTGGTGGGCACAGATTTGCTCCAGCTCCTGTAGCCTGGCTTACAGCTCTGTGTGGGACAGCACCCACCCTGATAAAGACAAGTCCCTGTGGACCTGGGGGCAAGGCTGGCACCAGTGAACAGTCTCAGAAGGTGCCATCCCCTTCCTACAGACCCCCTGGAACTTCCTGAGCTTGTGACCCACTCCCAGCCCCGTGCCTGCTGACCCGCTGCAAGGCCAGCGTCATGGCTGTCTTGCCCCCCATGCTGTGTCCCACGACGATGCACTTGGTGATGCCCACGCGGCTCAGGAGTTGCTGTACGTCCAGGCTCATCGCTTCATATGTCATCACAGGGCTGTGGGGGCTGCTGCCATGATTCCGGGCATCCACTGTCAGCACCTGCCTGGGCAGGGGCAGTGTGTCACCCCAGGCACCGCCCACCATGACCCTTCCCTGTGTGCTGCGTCTCCCCTCACCCCCCAGATCTTACCTTGCCACTACCACGGCGCACCAGTGTCTTGGCCACAGTCTGGAAGTTGCTGTGGCTGCCAAAGAGTCCATGGAGCAGGACAAGGGGTGGCTGATCCCTGCGACCCTCCACTTCCACATGGGCCAGGGGCACTGCACTGCAGGGAGACAAGCATGGGGTATGGCCAGAGGTGCAGGGGGGAAGTGAGCCCTGCCCCTCAGCCCAGCCTTGGTGAAACACATTTGGAGTGTTTTGTCCAGTCCTGGGCTCCTTAGAAAAAGGGAGACATGGACAGGCTGTGAGGATGAGGAGGGCCTGGAGCATCTCCATGCCCAACAAAGGCTGAGGGAGCTGGGGCTGCTGAGCCTGGAGAGGAGCCCCAGCTGAGAGGGGCCCTCAGCCCTGGGTGTCCCTGTGTGCAGGGAGGGGCAGAGCAGGGCCCAGGCTCTGCTCCGGGGCCCAGCAGTGGCACCAGAGCCACGGGCAGGGACTGAGCCCAGCAATTCCCCCCTGCACAGGAGGCACAACTTCTGCCCTGGGCAGTGCCCAGCCCTGAACAGGCTGCCCAGGGAGGGGCTGCAGTGTCCCTCAGCGGGGATGTTCCAGAGCCCTCTGCACACAACCCTGTGCCCTGTGCTCTGGGATGGCCCTGCCTGAGCAGGGAGGTGGCACCAGTGACCTCTGTGGCCCCTTCCAGCCTGGACCAGCCTGGGAATCCGTGAGAACGTGGCCAGGGATGGGCCTAGGGCAGGTGGAGACGGAGGCGTGACCAGAGGGCGTGGTCAAACCCGCACACCGCCCGTGCAGGGAACCTCCGTGCAAGGGGCGTGGCCGTCACACGGGGGCTGGCCACGCCTCCCTCAAGCCAAGCCCCTGCTCGCGGGACCCCCCCCCGGGACCCTTCCTGCCACCGCTCCCGCCACTCCCGCCCCGCGCGCGGCCGGGCCCTTACGTGGCCACGGAGCGGGCGGCGGCGGCGGCGGGCTGCGGAAGGGAGCGTGGGAGGGGCGGCGGGGCGGGGGCGAGGGGCAGCCGGCGGAGCATCATGGCGGCGGCAGCGGCAGCGCGCGGGCAGTGACGCGACGTGCGCAACCGGCCCCGCCCCTGCCCCGCCCCGCTGGCGGCGGGCGCCCCCCCGCGGCAGGGGAGGGTTACGGCGGGGCCGGTCCCGTTGCTGTCCCCGTGGGCACCGGAGCGGGCAGCGGGGCGGGGGGGTTGGGGCCCGGGGAAGGTGAGCCGGCCGACGGGGATTCCGCAGCGCTCTGCCGCCCGCTGTCGCCCGCAGGCACAGCGGGGCCGGCCAGCTCAGCCCCGCACTCGCCGCCCCCGGCTGCGCTTCCCCCAGGACCGGCCCCGCGCTCCTGAGGTGGCTTTTGCCCCTTTGTCCCTGCCCGCTGGAGCGTGGCGGCGGGCGGGAGAGAGGGAGCGGCCGAGCAGGGCGGCCTCGCCCCAGCGCGGCTCCCGGGCGGGGGAAGCGCCTAGCGGCCCCCCCGGCGGCTCCAGACTTTGGACTGAGGGCAGGGAGTGTCCCTGCGGCATCCAGCGGCTCCTCCGCTGTTTCCCTCCCCGACCGTTCCCGGAGAACTGCCCCTGGAATGCAGGGGGACAACGGGTCCCCACCTAGAGCAGGGCCGCCCGGCGCGGGAGGGAGAGGGCTGCGGCTGAGCCTTCTGTCCCCAGGCCGGTGCCACTCCGGTGCTGTCGCAGCAAAGTGTATAGGGTGCCCTGGGGGGGCTGGACCACAGTGTCCCCCCTCCCTGTGCCCTTATCGATCGTTCCGCATCCAAGGACACTTGGGTACCAAAACAGGACACATTTATTGACAAATGTAACCGATACAGACCACGCGTAACAGGGACAGACGGTGCCGGGCCAGCAGCGATGGGGGACACAGCAGGGGGGCACCGTCCCCGTCCCGTCCTCATCCTGCCCCATCGGCGTGGCAGGACCTCGCCGGGCGCCGCTTCTCCCGCCGACCCGAAACTGCCTCGTGTTTAACCGAAACTGTGTCTATTTACACAGCCCGGCCCTGACCCCGCGGTCGTCCCCGTCCCTTCCTTCGCGCCCCCCCGCCCCCCCCCGCCCCGGCGCTGCCGCCCCCGGGCCCCACGAAGGGCAGTGAGGGTCCCAGGGTGGGTGGGTGGGGTGGGGGATATCGAGGGGTGCCGGGGGACCCTGGGGGAGCTCAGACATAGTTCCTCTTGTCGTAGCTGGTGACAGCGGAGCGTGGGGCGGAGTAGGCCACCTTGCCTGTGGGGTACCTGTCGTCTTTGGGGGGGCAGGAGCAGCAGAGCAGGCCACCCCCCAGAAGCAGGAGTGCAGAGGCTGCCCAGCCCACGTAGAGTGAGGTGCCCAGCTCTCGCTTCTGTGCTTCGATCACCAGCGGGTTGTAGAAATCCCGGATGATAGTGTTGGCCGACCAGCAGACAGGGATGAGGGTCATGATACCAGAGAGGAGGAAGATGACGCCAGAGACGATGGTGATCTTGGCTTTGGTGCTCTCGTCCTCCACGCAGCGGGTGCACTGGGCGCCCACGATGGCCACCATTAAGCCCAGGACGGCCAAGATGATGGAAACCACCAGCAGGGCACGAGCGGCTTGCAGATCCTGCGGCAGCGCCAACATGGAGTCGTAGACCTTGCATTGCATCTGCCCCGTGCTCTGCACCACACAACTCATCCACAGCCCTTCCCAGAGGATCTGGGCCGTCACGATGTTGTTGCCGATGAAGGCCGACACCTTCCACATGGGCAATGCACAGCAGATGATGCTGCACAACCAACCCAGCACGGACAAGGCCACACCGCCGATCTCCAGCCCCATCGACATGGTGGACGGTTCAGTGACGTGCTCCAGGCGATGGCGGAGAAGAACCCACGGACCGAGACCGTCGCCACCACCCGCCACCGCTCGCAGCCAGGGGATCGGCTTACACCTGTGCGCAGTGCTATTTATATGGGCTGGCCCCGGGGTGGGGTTTCAGTGCTGGCTGCTGGACGCTCCTCTCTGCTCCTCCGTCACCATCACCTGCGTCCCACACCCTCCCCTTTGTTTGCAGAGATGGCGCCGGGTAACCAGAGAAGGGCAGGAGGAGGAGAAACGCCACCTGCCACAGTCATCCTCTGGTTTCGGCCGATGGGTATCGAGAAGCACTACCGCCATGCTCATTCACACCAAACCCCTTCTGTGGACCTGAAAATCCTAAGAGTTCACCTTTCCCCTATGGAGGTGCTGGCAGGTCAGGGTTTGTTGATTTCTGTAGTGTTGTCAGTGCTCACGTTTAACTGGGGTTCAGTGAGCGTTAGACACCTTTGCATCACTGTGCAAAGTGCAACCCCTTTCCTGTGCCATGAGGTTTGTGTCACCATTCCAGGGGACCTGCAGGTGCTCCCAGCCCAGCAGGCTGGCCCCTCCTGTTCCCACCCTGCTGGGCCGGGAGCACTGTCAGAGATCCTCTGACTGACTGATAAATATCTTTACTCATCCTGCACAAGCCTTATGACCTTGAAGGAAGCAGATAATGCACGTAACCACCCAAGCAGCATCACCCTGACAACCTGAGCTGGCACCCGGCAAAGGGAAAAATATCCCAAAGCATGAGCAATCCCTTCAGAGCTGGCAGCAACAGCCCCATAGCTGTGGGGTGCATGTTTCTCCCCCCAGCCTTGCATGTGGGGGGTAGTGCCAGTGCTTCTGTCCCCCTCCCCCAGGAATGTGGTTGCTGGACACAGGCTTGCTCCTACCTGTTCCCTGCCTGCTCCAAAAATCTCTTCTACAACTTATTAACTACTCAAGAGCGTGGTGGGATGCTGGCAGCTAGTGCCATGCAGCTGGGATGGGGGGGTAGTCCTGCAACTGCCTGGCTGTACCCCACACTACCGTGACATCCCACAGCCAGAGGGGTCAGAGTTGGGTGCCCCACAGTATCCCAACACCCCATAGCCAGGGGGCTTGTATTTGAATGCTCCACAGTGCCCTGATACCCGATTTCTGGTGGGTCACCTTCTATTGCCCTGCAGCACTCTGAACTTCTATAGCTGGCAGGGTTACCCCACAGTACCCTGATACCCCATGTATGGCTGAGTCAGCTGTTGTTACCCCATGTCACCCCAGCACCCCATGTCCACCCAGTCTGACCTCCAGCCTCCTGCAGCACCTCATGTCTGACCTCCACAACACCCTGATATGGCACCCTGATACCCCTCTGCCAACCCACAGCATGCCCAAAATCACCCTGTACTTGGCTGGGTGAGCTTCTGCCACCCCACTGTACTGTGATCACCCCCCTGAGGGCACCCAAAATGCCCACAGCCAGCTGAGGGTACCAGGGGTGACCCTGTGTGTGCTGCTGGAGGGAGCCTATGCAAGCAGCCCCCAGGGTTCTGTGCCCTTGTTGCTGGGGACGCTGGGGGATCCTGGCCCTTGGGGCACCTCGGGATGGGTGTCCATGGTCCAGTGCTGTGGGCTGTGAAGGTGGGCACAGGGCCAGGCCCGTGGGGCTGCCAGTAGTGAACAGAGGCGGGGGCCGGGCTGCCAAGGGCTCCCACGTGTGCAGGCAGGGGAGTGTCCACAGCCCCAGGGAGCGCACAGGTGAACATATACACACAGGTACACACAGAGACAGGTACACACAGAGACAGGTACCGGCACACACACACGCACACCCCACACACACGCAGGTACAGGCGCACACACACACACCCCCCCCCCACCATCAAGCACAAGCACCCCCCCAAACCCACCCCCCCCCACCCCCCCCCACCACCCACCCATAGCCACAGCCTCACACACACACTCCGCCCCCAAACCACACACACACACATGTACACACACACACAAACACAGGTACAGGTCACACACACAAGCCACACACAAACCACAAACACACACACATGCACATACAGGTACAGGCACACATATGCACAAACACACCCCCCACCAGCAGCAATGCCCTGGCATGCAGCTGCACACACAAACACATGGACAGACATGGACAGACATGTGGATGTATAGACTGACAGACGTACAGAGAGACTCATGGACAGATTCACAGACACGCAGACTCACAGACACATAGACACAGACTCACAGACAGACTCAGACTCACAGACACACACAGAGACAGACTCACTCATACAGAGACTGTCACAGGCAAAGGTGAACAGGCACATTCTGGTGGTACAGGTGCACACATACACCCCCTCCCCCAGTGTACATGTGGCTGTGGGGCTGTGGGTAGGGTTTCTCCTTTCTCCTTCTCTGGGGCAGGAGGAGACCCTACGCTGGGCTGTAGGGTGTGGGGATACCCCAAGCAAGGCTTTGGGGCAGAGTTATACCCCAGACTCTGGGAAAGGGGGGTGGCACACCAGACACGGCTGTGGGACACAGGAGTAGGGGCAGGGTTATACCCCCAGGTCTGAGGAACAATGGGAATATTGAATACCAGGGCATGGAGCAGGGGAGATAATCCATGTAGGAGTGGGAGGTAGGAGGGAGGGATACCTCTGGACAGGGATATGGGACAGGGAGGATACCCCGAGTAGGGCTGTAGGGGTAGGGGAAGGGGAAGGCCCGAGTAGGGCCGGGGGAAGAGTGGAATGTTTGAGGCAGGTGTATGGGGTAGGAGCTACTGGGGCAGAGCTGGGGTGGGATGGGGCAGTGAAACACCGCAGCCCCTGACCCTGCAATCAGCCCCACACGCGGCGTCCCCACTTTGTCATCCCAAATTGCCCAAAGTACAGACTGTGTCCAGTGTTGTGCTGGCCTGGGGCAGCTGCCTCTGCCTGACTCACGACAGAGGAAGGGGCAAATCACCCGGGTTTCGGGGTGCCGGCCACCCCTGGCAGGACACATTCTTGTGGTGAGCAAACCAGCTCACCGGTGTTTACCGAGGAGCTGAGCAGGGCCAGCGTCCCTGGGGGATTCCTGGGAGCACCTCCATCCCAACTGTTGCCATCTCCCTCCCCACTGCAGTCCCTCTGCATTGCCACACAGCTGGGGAGGGATGAGAAGTATCCAAGTCCCTCGGGATGGGGACAAAATGTGGTGGCTGCAAGAACTCACTGGCGTCACGGGAGCAGGTTTGCTCCACTGTGATGCAGAGACCCCAAACAAATGTCAGACCCAAAGGGAGCATCACCGCTTTGGTGGCCCCAAGGGAAGGACACCTGTGCTGACAGGGGGGACACCCACAGCAGCATCCCCTATCCATGCACCCGGCAGCACCCCGGGGGTGCGCAGGAGGTGACGGCAGAAACCGCTCCGGGCGCCTCGGGGCCGCGTCCCGTTCACGTGCGCGGCGGGGTTGGGGTGTTCCCCGCCGCTGCGGTCGGGAGTGCCGGCGCGTTTTCCCCTGGGGGACCGGGGCCGGGGCGGTAAATGCCGCCTCGGCTGCTTATATTTCAGGCGCGGGGCTGCTAGCTCTGCCCCGGCCAGGGCACACAAGCAGCCCATTGTTGGAGCCCCTTCGGCGCGGCGGGAGCAGGTGAGGCGGCTCCGAGCATCAATGGCAGCTCTGTCTGCCGGCGGGGCGGGGAGGGGGCTGCGGCACACGGGGCCTGTGGGCGGTGGGGGACATGGACCAGCGGGATGTGGCAGGGGGCTGGTGGCTCGCTGGGGGATGCTGGGCCATACCTGGGGTTCCACACCCCGACAGCTCTGACCGCTTTCCCCAGGGCTTTGCCGTGGCATCCGGCTTCTTCCGAGCATCGCCGGTAGGGACACCCCCATCCCCATTGCACCGCCCGTGACCCCCTTCCTGATCCATCATCTCCCCATCCCTTCGCCAACCACCTCGGCAGCGCTTAGGAGTGTTTTCCCTCTTGGAAGCCACTCGTTGCTCAGAAACTGGACAGAGTTTTGACTTGCAGAGCGACTTCAGGCCGAAGGTCCTTCTCTGGCCGCAGGGACCCCGCAGGTCCCAGCGTGCAGCTCCCCTCCTGATAAGATTTTGCTTTCCCATCGAAAGAGACAACCTGACTGTGCATATTTCAGTCGGTCGGAGTGGCTTATGTTGGTCAAGGGTGTTTTTTGGGAACATTCAGTCTCTGGGCTGCCAGTAACTAATCAATCCTCTGCCTCCGGCGGGGAGAGGCTGTCCCGCTCCTCGCAGGCTGAGCGGGAGGATTGCTGGCCGTGCCTCACTTGGCAGATGTGAAGCCAGAGATCCCGGTGGATCATCGTTTTGCTGGCAAGTCTCACCTGCCTTTTTTGGGACTTTGAGGTAGCCGGGTTGGTGGGTCCATGCGTGGATCCTGGGGGATAAGGGGCTCTCAGCTCAGTGGTGTGGGAATATGTGAGGTGGACCAGGTTGTCCTGGGTGGGGATGTCCCCAAGCCCTTTTCAGCAGGAGATTCACGCTCCAAGCCCTCTCTCCACAGGGTGTCCTCTGCCCTGAGCAAGGTCAGGGTGACAGAGCCTCTGCTGTGCACCCAGCAGTGCCTGGCATTGTGGTGACACTGCGTTTAATGTCACCTCCCTGCCAGGGAATGGCCTCACCGTCCAGCTGAGGGACTGCAGTGTGTCCCCATGCTAGTGAACCTAGGACAAGAATCAGAAAGTGTTTCCTGATGGATGTGCCAGGACAGCAGCTCTGCCCTCACTAACCCTCTTAGTGCAGTGTAACAGGGATGGGAACACAGGCTGCTGCATGTTCTTCAAATCCCACTGGATTTGGGGCAGGGAATCCACACCTGTCTGGGTGCTGGGGCAGGTGCTGGGTGGTGAAGGCTCGGGATGGGTTGAATGTGTTGAGTAGCCTGTTTTGGGGCAGAGGAGCTTCATGCTGAGCAAATGGGCTGTGATCCCCCAGGTCATGTGCATGTGCCATGGCTCCTTGCAGGTGACACTGGGGAAAATCTGGGACTGGGGTCCTGCAGGATACACTGGGAATGAGCACTGGGACAGAGCTGTGGGGCCAATGTCCATGTGGGGCTGATGTCCATGGAGTGGTTGTCCTGGATGGCATGTCCTGATGTGCTTGGTGGTCCCACCTGTGCTGCACCACCATCCTTGGGGTCCAAGGGCTCTGGGGTTGGCTGCTGCCCCTCTGCGCCGAGCCAGTGTCTGTCAGTCCTGCTGTCCGGCAGTGCTGGGGACATGGGGCTAGCAGTGCTGTCCGAGTGGGTGTGTCACTGGGGAATGTGGGGAAGGGCACAGGGGCTGCCCCTGTGTAGCAGCTGCCAGGTGGAATATATGTCACATTCCAGCATTAATTACAGTAATTTGCTGTCAGAGGCCATGCTGGCACCTGCTCTGCCTCCAAGGGGGTGTATGAGCAGCCCAAGCTTTGGTGCTCTGTGTGAGGGGGAGTCCCTGTCCCCACCTTGCTGTTTGTCCCCAGCCCAGAGACATGTCCCCACGTGCCTGCAGGGACAAGGCCCCTTTGAGCCACGCACATGCGTGGGCGTGTGCCTCTCTCCAACCCCAAATAATGTGATGATTATAGCAGCCTGCTGGGAGGTGAGAGCCTCAGGCAGAGTCTGGCCCCGGCGGGGATGCTCAGGAACCTTGTAGATTAAAGGGAGACCTTGACCACAAGGCTCTGGCCACAGGGTGGACACACTGGTATGTGAGCAATGCGGGCATTCCGGCAGGACAGATGGATGGAGCCTGGGCAGCTCCTCCGGCACAAGTCAGGCAGGCAGGACCCTGACCATCTCCTTAAGTTGGGGTCTGCTGTGAGACGTGTTTCTCCAGGCATCCTCCTGGGGCTGCAGTGCATGGGCCATGAGACTTGTCCCACCACACTGGGACATGATGCCCAGGGACATCCTGGCATAAGCAGTAGCAGCTCTAGAGTCTGTCACACCAAGCAATAAACAAAAATGGTTGGATTGTGATGGTAACCCAAATGATCTGGAAAACTAAGATTATCTCAGTGACTCTTCTCTTTCCCAGAGGCCCAGGTTTAAGTTAGGGTGATGAAACAGTACAATGTCCATCTGTCTGTCTGTGCCGTCTGTCTGATGTTGTGCTGCACCTGTGCGGGGGCTCGGGGGGAGCAGGGAGGGGGGCCTGTGTGGGAGTCATGGATTAAAGTAGGACAGGTCAGCATCAGTATGGCATCCGTGTTGGCATTGGTACTGGCATCAGCACTGGTATCAGTGGTTATGGCACTAGGAGATCTTGGGGCCACATCTCCCCCTCACAGCCCCAACCCTCCCAACCCCACCACACAGACAGTGGGACATGAGCAGAGCTGGGGCTGAGGGTGGCTGTGTGAACCCTGGCTTGGCACTGGAGCACAGGTGAGCTGGGTTTGGGATCTGCCCCCCTGTTGCCCCAGGCAGCGCCATCTCTCCTTTGTGGGGAACTGGCAGCTGCTCCAACCGGTTTGTGGGTATGGGTGGTGACACCTCCTGCCCGAGGCCTAATGGAGGGCTGGGAAGTGCTGGTACGGACGCCAAGGAGCAAACAAGAGCCTCTTGTGTCCTGTCGGGCACAGAGCCCAGCAGCCGGAGGGGACAATGTGCTGCTCCCCTGCCATAGGGTCATGGGGGGACCGAGGCTGGGCTGACGTTGGAGCAGTCACCATGAGCTGGAGGGAAATTGAGGCATGAAGGTACTCCATCCAAATGATGGAGCAGAAGGTTCTGGCGGTGATGGCAGAGATATCCTGGTGCCTGGACATCAGCTCTTCCCCTTTAGCATCCCGGGCTGAGCCCCAGCGCTGCCCTGGGCATGTCCTGCTTGCCGCAGCAATGGGATTCACTTCTGCACCTGGGTGGCCTGATCCTGGTCCCCTGCATCCTCCTCCGTGGGAGCAACTGGGATATTAAGTATCATCGCTGCAGAGAGAAATACAAGTGGAAGAATCCCGGGAAACTGGTTCTACCCCTCCGTCTGGTGCCGGCGGCAGGCCGGCGGCTGCGGCGGTGCTCCTCCCTCAGCAAAGGCATATAATGCCTGCCATGGTCCCGGCAGCCGGCACTGCGTGGCGGGAGGCGGGCAGGGGAGCAGGCAGCGAGCGATGGCCTCCATGGGGATGCAGGTGCTGGGCATTGCCCTCTCCGTCATCGGCTGGTTGGCCTCCATTCTCTGCTGTGCGCTGCCCATGTGGCGGGAGACGGCCTTCATTGGGAACAACATCGTAGTGGCGCAGATCATCTGGGAAGGGCTGTGGATGAGCTGCGTGGTGCAGAGCACGGGGCAGATGCAGTGCAAGGTCTACGACTCGCTGCTGGCCCTGCCACAAGATCTGCAAGCTGCTCGTGCCATGGTAGTGGTGGCCATCGTCCTGGCCATCCTGGGCACCCTGCTGGCCGTCGCCGGTGGCAAGTGCACTAATTGTGTGGAGGACGACACTGCCAAAGCCAAAGTCATGATCCTCTCTGGCATCATTTTCATCATCGCCAGTATCCTCATCCTCGTCCCTATCTCTTGGTCAGCCAACAGCATCATCCAGGACTTCTACAACCCTCTGGTGTCTGACTCGCAGAAGCGGGACCTGGGCTCGTCCCTCTACGTGGGCTGGGCAGCCTCGGCGCTCCTGCTGCTGGGCGGGGGGATCCTGTGCTGCACCTGCCCCCCCCCGCGGAGAGAAGCCCTATTCTGCCAAATTCACGGCTGCTCGCTCGCTGCCAGCCAGCAACTACGTGTAGGAGCCGCTGCGCCTGCTTGGACCCCCCGGCCGTTCCCGGGACACGCAACCTCCCCGCCTGGGCTGGAACTGGCCGGGCGCCGGGGCGGTGCGAGAGAGGGTAGACAGAGCCGCCTTTGTTCCACCGGGGTTGAAGCCGGTTCTTTAATCTCGGTTGAGACAGGGGACAAGGAGATCCTGTCCTGGTTGCCAGCGGTGGGGGTCCTGCTCCCCCCGGAGCATTCAGCTGAGGCGTCTTCTCCGTGACATCACCTGATCTCCTTCTCGAGCATTTCCTGGCTCCCGGCTCCCGGTATCGGGGTGTGCCTTGTGGTGACACAGCTCCCGAGAGCCCGTCCCACGGGTGGCACAGGGCTCTCTTTCCCCGCGTGAAGCTCCCCGGGACGTGTCTGTCCCTCGGGGTGGGTGGCGGTGGCGGTGCTGGTAGGGACAGCCAACCTGTCCCACGTGGTCACAGGGACGTGGTGGCTCTGCAAACCCCGGCAGGGTCTTGAGAGGTGACAGGGGGTCTCATCTGCCTGTTCCCTAAATTTTGACTTTGACCTACTTTCGGGGCTTGGAGCGGCCGTACAGAGTGTGATTTCTCGCGGCAGCTCCCCAGGGCGGGGGCATCATTATCCTGGGAGTGGGAAGGCAGTGGCTGGGCTGGGAAAACCGGTCGAGGAGGCGAGACCGGAGCGGGGCTGTGCCCCCGCATGGTGGGGGGCGACTCCCGGACCCGACCCCATCCACCGTCCCCGAGTAGAGTGCCCGGGGCCGGGAGTGGGGTCTCAAGGTATCCCTGACTGTGCTGCCGTCCCTCACTGTGTCCAGCCTTCCCGCATTAAATGGCAGCTGCTCAGACCCCCGCTGTGCTTCGTGTTCTTTACTCTCTCCAACACCCGCCTCGGTGGTGAGACAGCCCGGTGCTCCTGTGCCCTGGGCTCCCAGCCCCCTGAGAGATCACCCAAATCTGTTCTTCGAAGCCTCTTGGGACCCCCGCCGCGGGCGGCGCAGGACAGCGTCGGGGCTGACCCGCGCCTGTCCCACCCCTAACCCGCCGCGATCTTCCCATCCGAGCAGGAAGAAGGTGGCAGGCGCCGACTGGGGCGGGTCGGGGTGCGCTGGCCCCGGGGCCACCCCACAAACCGCGGCTGGGAGCGCCCCGGGGCCGGGGTGGGCAGCGCCGGGTGTTTTGCTTATCTCGCTTCCGGCACAGCAAGCGCTTCTCTCGCTTGGGAACATCCTTCCTCCCCACCTCGGGATTTTTGGGGACGAGGGGTGACTCCAGCGGGCTCTGGGTGTCTCATCTGGATCTGAGGGCTAAAGGGCTCCCAGCTCCCCAGTCCCTTCACTGGGCACGGGAATAGTGGAAAATATGCCTGTAACCCTGTGGTGCCGGCGGTCAGGTGGGAATGTGAGCACAATGCTCTATCGTGCATCCCTGGGGATTCATGGAGCCACCACTTGTCTCCCTGCAGGTGGTGATACTCCCTGTTTTGGGTCATGTGGCCCAAGTCCTGCTGGCTGGGGAAGGATGCCTGGGATGGCTCCCACCATCCCGGAGCACTGGGGGAGGGGCTGTGATTTTGGCCCAAAGGGTCTTTCATGGTCCAGGGGATGCAAAGTCCCAATGCTGGGTGTCCATCAGGCTCCTGAGGGATAAAAGTGCTGGGTAAGGAGTGGAGATACAACAGGAGAGGAGAGGCTGGAGAGACTGAAACTGGGGAATGATGGTGAAACCTCTGGCAAGAGCCACAGGGTGTGCCAGGCACAACCCAATACTCGCTGAGCTCGGGGCCATAAACCCCTGGCTGGTCCCAGCCACCAAGTGTGGCACAGGCATCCATGGGTGAACTCTGCTCCGTGAGGGGCTGAGCTGGATTTGGGCTGAGCCAGGGCCACAGCGGTTGCATGTGACCATGGTGGAGCTGCCTGTGTGCCCAGCCTGTGTCCCTGTACCAACCACCCCTCTCTCAGGGAGGCCACTTGTGGTGACCCCATAGCCCCTCACCAGGGTTTGCCCTCTTGGGGCTGCTCTGGGATGATATCACAGAGGGTGCTGAGCTCCAGGCCTGGGATCAGGACAGAGCTGAGCTCCGACTCATTTCCGCTTTCTCCTGGAGAGGAGATCCCAGGTCCAAAGGGCACTGTAGCATGGCTGTGAGGGTGCAGTCAAACCGGGAGCAGGCAGTGCTGAGTGGTGTGAGGGGCCGCCTTCCCTGCCCGTGCCCCTGGCATAAGGCTCATGGCCGGGAGGCTGAGCCCACCGCGTTAGAGTGGGACACAGGGTGGGCACTGAGGGATGGCCACCCGAGCAGGACATGGGGTGGGAGGTTAGCATTTTGGAGCACTGGGGGATGGGCACAGTGAACCCCCCATTCTGCTCCCCAAAAGCAATCCCTTCCCTGACACTTGCCATGCCCTGGGAAGGGGTGATGGCAAAGGCTGCACTGTGAGGACAGTGTAGGGGCCACTGTGACACATGGGCTTCCTGCACCTTGGCCCGTTTGGGGCCTGGCTCCTCAGTGCCACATGTGTCTCCATCCTGTCCTGCAGCACCACCCCATGCCACTCATGACCCCGTGTCCTTCAAGTTCCCATGTCACGCATGTCCCCATGCTGTCCTGCATTCCCACCCTGGTGGGGAGCAGGATGTAACAGACGAAGCCCATAGTGTCCCTGGCTGTGGGCTGTGCCTGTGACATCCATGCCTGTCCCCACAGGAGCTGGCGATGGCGATGATGACAATGCAGATGGGAGGACTGATGATGGCCATGCTGGGCTGGCTGGGCTCCATCCTCACCTGTGCCCTGCCCATGTGGAAGGTCACGGCCTTCATCGGCTCCAACATCGTGGTGGCCCAGGTATTTTGGGAAGGGCTGTGGATGAACTGCGTCTATGAGAGCACGGGGCAGATGCAGTGCAAGGCCTATGACTCCCTGCTGGAGCTCACCTCTGACCTGCAAGCTGCTCGTGCCCTGGTGGTCACCTCCATCTTCGTGGCCTTCCTTGCCTTCTTCATCGCCCTCTCGGGAGCTGACTGCACCCGCTGCGTGGATGACAATGGAACCAAGGCCAGGATCTCTGCAGTGGCAGGTGTCATCTTCATCATGGCCAGCATCATGCTGCTCATCCCTGTCTCCTGGTCTGCCAACAGCATTGTCAGCAACTTCTACAACCCCATGGTGCCTGAGGCCCTGAAGAGAGAGCTGGGGGCTGCCCTCTACATTGGCTGGGCCTCTAGTGCCCTGCAGCTCTTTGGTGGGGGTGTCCTGTGCTGCTCAGGATCCCAGTCCCAGCAGGATCCCTACCCCAAGAAGTACAGGGCAGTGAAAACCTGTGGCCCAATGGGCTATGCTATGAAGGACTATGTGTGAGCCACTGTTCCCAAGGCAAAACACCATTGTCCCTGTCCTGCATCCCTGTGCCACACCCTGCCCCTGCACTGCCTCCTCCTGTCCATCCCCATGCTGGCTGACCCCCAGCACGGTCCCCATATATGCCCTTCCCCAGGGCAGGGACTATAAACATCCTGGTGCCACCAAGGCTGCCTGGGCTCATTTTGAACAGCGCGGTGTGGGGAGGATGGTGAAGCATCCTGGGGGTGCTGTGCCCTGCCAGCTGCTGTGTTCCAACAGCTGGAACATCCCCATCTTCCCATGGGGTCAGCAGAAGTCAGCCAGGGTGCTCCTGGTATTCCCTGCAGCAGGAAACTGAGGCAGGGAGAGGACGCTGAGAGCTAAGAGATGAATGGGGGGACATCAGGTACTCTAAGCCCCCATGGACTGGGAGGGGACCCCAGGGAAAGGCTGAATCCCCCCTCCCTAGCTCCTGGCCACCAACCCTGGAGGCTGCACATTTCCATTGCTCTGGGAACAACACACAGCAGAAAGACAGCAGGGACAGGGGTTTATTGAACAGGCAAGTGCCGGCCTGGGGACAGCCACAACCCCCAGCGGCCCAGGGGACAGTGTTGGAGACAAATGGGGAGGGAGCAGTAGGACAGCTACTGATAGGCACAGGGACTCCAAACCATGGGGGACAAAGCAGAAGGGTGGCAAGAGCTATGGGGAGGGTGAGTGAGGAAGATGTGGGATGCCCTGGATGAGGGAGGGACAGACACAGCCACTGCCTCACACTGAGAAGAAGCTCTCAAGGGGAAGGATGCAACCTGTTCTCCAGGAACATGGGAACAGGATGAGCAGGAACAGGTCTGAGGGAAGGGAAAAATGAAAGAAACCCAAATACTCCAGCAAGAAATTTGGGTAAAAAACTTCCCAAGGGAGCAGTGGAGGAGGAATTGTGGAGGCAGCCCAGCAAGGGGCTGGGGGAACAAGCTGGGCAGGCAGTGCTAGGTGGCTCCTGGGTGGAAAGCAGCCACCAGCTCCCCAAATCGCTCTGAACTCATTTTCCCTCCCAGACCATTAACTACAAAGCTGTGGGAAAATGAGAGATTCAAGCAGCTGTTGTGGGATGAAGGCAGATGTGCACTTGGAAAGCCCTTCCAGCTGGGAGCCACCCTGGCATTGCTGCTTTGACTCTGGATGTGGAAGCTCCAGTTCCTCAGGGCTGGGTGAGTCCCTAGGGAGGATGAGGATGGCAGGCCACAGGACACAGTGGTGGGGACCCACCTCCAACAGTCCCCAGGTAAAGGATTTGGGGGTGGGAGATCAAGAAGGATCCAGATTTTGACCATGTGTGCTTAGATGGGTGAGGTGGGGAGAAGACATCCCAGACTGGACATTCCCTGGAACAGCCATGTGGGTCTGTGAGACATCAGTGTTAAGGTGCTGGGGTCACTACCTGAATGTCAGAGCTAAAGGTGGTGCCCAGGAGACCCTGGTGAATCAAGGAGACCCTTCTTGTGCTGAGGAGCAGACAAGGGCTCCAAGCCCACACCTCCGTGACAAGGAACCAAGGTAGGGAATGGGGATATTCCCTCAAAATATTGTCACTCCCAGCAGCTGCCCTGTTGCAGGAGGGGTCACTGGGCTCAGTTTTATATGGGATCAAGTGCTCACCCCCCCTCCAGAACCATGCTAGCTCTCAGTCCTCCACGAGGTGGGGGACAGGGCACTTTTGGTAGATGTAGACCACCCCAGAGATGTAGCCGTTGCCCTGGGTGCTCTCCTCCTCGGTGGTGGCCCTCTCCCAGTACTCCACCTCCTGGGCCAGCAGTTTCTGCCAGGCTCCTCTCCGCTCCAGCTGCCCCAGCGCCGCCTCCAGCTCCGCCTTGTACCGCAGGTTCGAGGGGTTGCTCCTCGTCGTCAGGCACAGGAAGCCGCCTGCGGGCCAGGAGACAGGTAACACTGACACAGGGTGTCTGCTCTGGGGACGGCATCCCCCGGAATAGGCACTGGGGATACGGGGAGGGACAGAGAGCTTGCCAGGAGTCAGCGGGCAGGGGTCGGGCACGGACAGGGCAGTGGGTAGGGGATAGACAGGACAGCAGGCAGAGATGGGCAGGACAGGGGGCCAGTGGGTAGGAGATGGGCGGGATGTTCCAATCTGCCCACCTTGTCACACACCAGCACCGTTACTGCCACCTCCTACCTTGTCCCGCTGCCCAGACCAGGGTCAGCTGTGCCACGGGTCCAGCGTTCAGCGGGGCATCCACCGGGACTCAGTGTCCCGTCCGCCACCCCGGGGGTCCCGGCGGGGAGGGGAAACGGCCTCCCCCTTACCCGGCTTGGTGACCCGCAGCAGCTCCGGCAGCACCGAGCACGGCACCTGCCCCTCGCTCAGGGCCCCCACCACCGTCACGGCGTCGTAGTGCTCTGCGAGGACACGGGGCGTCACCGGGGGGACCCTGCGGGGCTCCCCCGGCCCGGTGGCGGCCCGTCACCTGCGGGACACGCGGGTTTCTCCGAGGGGTCCGCGCCCTCCCGTTACCTGCGGGCGCGGGCAGCGGCTCCCTGCCCAGGACGCAGAGCCGCAGCTCCTGGTAGAGCCCGGTGCTCCGTGCCCGCTCCAGCATCCCCGCGCTGCCGTCCACGCCGTGCAGGCAGCGGAACCCGCGCCGGTGGAGCTGCGGGGAGAGAGGCACCGTCACCCCCACCCCGGCCCGTTCCCCCCGGCCCGGCCCGGCCCGCCCCGCCCGGCCCGCCGGTACCTCCCGCCCTACGAGCCCGGTGCCACAGGCCACGTCCAGCAGCCGCGCCTCCGCGTGCGGAGCGGGAAAGGCGAAGGCGAGCGAGGCGGCGGAGAGATGCGGTGCCCGGTACTCCAGAGCCGCCACATCCTGCGGGGATACGGCGGTCAGCGGGGACAGCTGCGGTGCCCCGGCGCTCCGTCCCCGCTGTGTCCATGGTACCTGCTCGTAGCGGGCGGCCCAGCCGTCGTAGAGCCGCAGCCGTTCGGGCAGCGCTGAGCCCCGGTGAACCGCGGCCACTCGGTCCCGGACCGCCGCCGGCAGCCCCATACCGGTACCGCTCGGTACCGTCCGGGCCAATTGACCCGCACCGGGTCCCGCCCCCAATGCCCATTGATCCGGGGGCTCCGCCCCTCGCCACGCCCCTAAAGCCCATTGGCTCCGCCTCCCGCTCGCGACGCGCGCCCAGCGCCTCATTGGCTTCTCGTCCCGCCCAGGACACGCCCCCAACGCGAGTTTCTCAATGATCCCGCCCAGGACATGCTCCATAGAACACGTTACCGCCCCCGGCCACGCCCCCGCGCTCCATTGGCTCTGAGCGCCCGCCCGGGCCACACCCTCGCGCTCCATTGGTTCCATGCTCCCGCCCCGGCCACGCCCCCATGCTCCATTGGCTGCGAGCTCCCGCCCCGGCCACGCCCCCGTGCTCCATTGGCTGCGAGCGCCCGCGCCGGTAACGCCCCCGTGCTCCATGGGCCCCCGGAGCTGCCCGTCGGGGCGTTGGGAGCGACCAAGTGCACTGGGAAGGCGGGGGGAAGGGCTATGTGTCCTGAGAGCTGACCAGGTGTCCGAGTGCCCCAGAGAGGTGTCAGGTGCCCTGGGGGGTGACCAAATCCAGGGATGGTGACATCAAATGCTCTGGAGGGGTGAAGCCGAATCCCCACGGGGCGTGGCACCGGCACCCTCAGGGCTACTACCACTGTTTCCCAGCAGTGTCCACTGTTTCTGCTGCTCTGTCACCTGTAGGGGTCAGTTCCCATTGCGTTACTCATATCCCAGGCGCGGGACAGGTCACCTCCTGCCCGGCCCCTGGCTCCAGCCCCACACGGCCCCAGTGCTGCGCTGTCACCCCCATCCTGCCTCTGCATCTCCTTCCTCTACTCCGATCGTCACCCAGTGCGGCCACCACCCGACCCACTCACCCACGGAGCGTGGCAGTGACAGCCCGGGACTGTCCCCGGGAAGGACGCCACCCATCACCGGGCAGTTCCTTCTTGTCCTGAGCTGCCCATCGCACTCACTCGGGGCGGGGGACATTCTGCGCTGCCCCGTGGGGACAAAGGACAGGAGTGGGCAGTGGCTGGGAAGGAGGAGGCACATCCCGGGTCTTGCGAGGAGCAGGGAGTTAGAATTGATAATCCCTACCGGGTCCCTTTCAGCCCGAGGTGTACAACCTCGGTCAAGTTCGAGTTTTGCTCAGAGCAGGAAACACCCCTGGGAACCAGCGCGATGCACAGGGAGAGGCAGGATGTCACCTCCAGATTCCAATTCTCTGGAATGCCTGATAATTTGATGCCCAAGATTTGTCACGTTCCGTATCCAGCTTCGTTACGTCCCTGGGAGGTGACTGAGGGAGTCCCCCGTTACGCCAACCTTTGGTGTCGCAGCGAGGACGAGGGACAAGCTCTGGGACAAGCCACAGCTGTGCCCACCGCCTCTGGCTGTTTCCAGCAGCGAGACAGACGGATCCATTAGTGATGGATTCAGCTGCTAATTAATGACGGGAAGAAAATGCGGTGCCCTCACTGAGCCGCTGGCCGCCCCGAGGCCGCGTTGGTGGCGTCGTCACCTCCTCTGTGGTTCCTGTGTCCTCTCGCTTCTCTGCCTTTCCCCCCCACGGGGACCTGGCCGCGCTCACAGGCGGGACCGGCTCAGCCCCGCGGCCGGGCAATGCTGGCCGGGACCCTGGAGAGGGAGCCGTCCACCCGCGGGACAGACCCCGCGCCCCGGGCTCCGGAGCCACGCCCGGGGGCGCGCCCGGAGAATTCCTGCGGGAGTGGCAGAGGACAGTGCGGGGCTGGCGGGGCTGGCGAGGGCTCGGCCCGTGACAGCAGGGTCCGTCCCAACCACCTGAGGACACAGGCATGGCTCCCGGGGGGGCTGCAGCCCTGTCACAGCTCCTGCCACTGTTCATGGGCATTTTGTCCACTCTGCTGCCACCAGCGTGGGCCCGATCCTGTCCTCGTGCTTGGCGTCCCCGGGAGGGCTGTGGCCTGCAGCAAGGGCTTTCACAGCCTCGTCATGGTTCCCACCACTAATTGAACCTTCCTTAACAAACCGGTGCCAGGGTGCACCGCCAGCAGCCCATGTCCCAGCTCTGCCGACCCTAGGGGCCACTGGGCCTTGCTTTCTGCAGCCTTGATCCGTATGGATCCAGCCCCGATTTACCGGTGCTTTTCCAAGCACCCCCTTCCCGCGGCTGGCTGTCTCTGTCACAACACAGCTGTGCAAACGTCTGCCCGTGCCACCACCACGGCTCTGGACTGGCTGGGACTCAGCACGGCCCAGCCAAGCTCTGCACCGGACCTGCTGCCAGCGCTGGAGGCTCTGGGCTGTCCCCACTGAGGGCAGGGGACAGAGGTGGAAGCAGGTTGTGGCAGGTTGGAGTGTCCCGTGGCTGGTGCCGGTGTGAGGCTGGACTTTGTCCTGACACGTGGCCTGCTGCTGCGGGTTCCCACTGGGCCACAGGACGTTCCTCTCTGATGGTGCAGTTCCTTGGGGCGCTGTCCTTGTCCCCTACTTGGGGACAGGGGTCTGTCTGTTCCCTGATGGGGTGCTGGGACCCTGAAGCTCAGCTCAACTGCCCTGCTGGAGTGTCCCCACCACCCCTCAAAGGGATCTGGGGAAACATGTGTCCCCAAGGCTGAGCCCCCTGAGCCCACAGATCTCTGCTGGGACCTTACCTGCTCTCCATCCCCAAGGAGCTGCTGCAGGGGTGGAAGGGTAGCTTAGGCAGGTCCCTTGCCTTCAAATCTGCCACTGAGCTGGGACAGGAGCTGAGAAAACCCAGGTCTGTGCTGGGTTTGGGCCAGACGTCTCCAGGGTCACCTGGCATCAAACCCGCTTGTAGGTCCCCCTTCTGTGCCTTCCTGGATCCCCAGGTGAAGTGTATGATGGCATTGGTACCCAGGGCAGGTGGGTATGCATGGCCCAGAGCCTGTGCAGGGCAGCCCTGGCACATCCTAGACCCTTGGGGTGGGACTAGTGCAGTCCCCCATACATCCCATTGATGTTGGAATGTCCCTAAGCTTCTTTATCAGGCTGGAGTGACAGAATACTCAGTCTCACGGCCTTTCTGTGTGGCCCACACAGCCCCTGGGTCCAGCTGTGGTGTGGATGTCCCTGGGGCAAGGGGACAGATGCTTGGAGGAGGATGGCCATGGACTTGGCAGCTTCTGGCTCAGAGGACTTTGAGGACAGTCATGCTAACTGTCACTGGAAGCTGTCAGGGTCATGAGCTGCATCTCTCTGCACCTGTCCTGACTGCAATTTCTTGGTGCTGCAGGAGCCTACAGCACCAGGGAATGTTCTCAGGGTATCCCAAGACATTCCCAGCTCTGGGAAAGGGCCCTTCATAATTCCCTGAGCACTCTGCTGCACTTCTGAACTGGGAAAGCACAGACAACCGGCAACCATCCCGTGGGGCACTTGAGCCACACAAGGTGGAGGTGGAATGCTCTGCTGGGTGCAGAATCAGATAGAGCAGGGTGACAGCCAGGTGGGATTTGGAGAGCCCCTGAGGGGAGACAGAGGCAGGAGGGAGGTTCAGGCTGGATATTAGGAAACATTTCTTCACAGAAAGGGTAATCAGGCTCTGGCACAGCTGCCCAGGGGAATGCGGGAGTCCCCATCCCTGCAGGGGTTTGACAGATGTGTGGATGTGGCACTTGGGGAAGTGGTTTAGTGGTGGCCTTGGCAGTGCTGGGGCATTGGTTGGACTTGATATTCTTGAAGGGCTTTGCCAATCGTAACAATTCTGTGATCTTTCCATGGCCGAGGAGGTGACAGACAGCAGGATAGGGCTGGGGTGGCTGGTGGGATTGCTCTGCACTCACAGCGTTAGAGGGCAGAGCGTTTTTCTTCTCTAGCATCCAAACGTGACCACAATCTGTCCCCTTCTCCCCTAACCCCTATCCCTCTGGTGTTCAAGGACGTGGATTTTGCCCCCTGAACCCCACTCAGCCGCAGGAACACAGACTGGGCTCCAGTCTGTAAATCCCCGCGTTGCTGTGACTGATAGTGCCCGGGGCTGCTGTCACCGACCCTCCTGCCCTGGTCCCATTGCCCGCACGGCTCTGGGCCAGGTAACAAGGAGGGGCTGAGCTGTAAATCAGCGGTGGGAGCAGCTCATGGAGCTGACTCAGGAACCTCACAGGGCTGGGAAGGGCTGTGATGCCTCCAGCAGGCCATGCTGCCCGTGTCCCACGAGCCCCCGCGACGTGGGGCATTCCCTGACTGTGGCTGTCACCTGGCAGGGCACTGGCCATGGCCGGTGCCCAGGACCAGCAGCAGTAAAGTATCCCTGCCATGCTGAGAACATTTCCTGGCTGCTGTGCTGCTGCATCAGTCCCAGCCTCTGCATGTGTGCTGCCTGCATTTCCTCCTCCCTGCAGCCCCAAAGTGTGGTGTTCCACTTCCTCCTGCACCCCCAGTGCTTGGTGCTTGCATCCCTCTTGCACCCCCAATCCTTGGTGCTCCTTTTCCCTGAGCTCCCAATGGATGGACTGCACTCTTCCTTTGTGCTTCTGGTGCTCCACGCCCCCTCCACCCCCAGCTCCACACTATCACAGGGGTGTGCTGCTCCTACACTGGTGACATTCCCATTTCTCCTTATTCCCATCCCAAATGCCAGTGGCTCCATTAATGGGGTGTGCTCTGGCTGCAGTTCTCATTTGAGCTCAGCCTCTTCCTCACCTCTGAGCAGCCCCACAAACCACATCCATACCCCCAGTTCATGGACCTCACTCCTTGTCCCCCTTGTCCCTTATTCCCTCTTGTCCCCATTGTCACCTGCTCCTTTCCCCTGACTGGGGACTTCCCATCCTGACAATATCTAACACATCCAAAGACTTCAAATCCCACCCACCACACATCCCCTGTTGCTCTGTCACACCCCTTCACCTCCCAGACTCACCTCCTGTCCCTCACAGCCCTTCCTGCAGCCAGGTGAGTTCCCCTGTTCCCATTCCCCAGGTGAGTTCCTCTATTCCCATTCCCCAGGCAGTGCCATGACATCACTGAGTCACCTCAGGCCAGTGATGCAGCGTCCCTCTTGCGACAGCACCTCTGGAACTCATCATCTGGAACAGCACCCTCGTGACTCAGTGTCCTCAGGTCCACCCCAGGAGCTCCCTGTTCCCACCCTGGGACACAACGTGACTCGCTGGTCACATCCCTGCCACTCCTGGGATTCCAGGTGTGGCTGCACCACAGCCCTCTGACTCGGTGCAAGCCTACCCGTCCATGTCCCCAAATGTGCCCGACCACCTGCCCTGCCACCAGCCTGGCTACTCAGAGCACTCTTGTGAGACAGCCCCGCTCCAGATCTCCTCGCCTGGCCTCCCCTCTTTCCTCCCTGCATCTTGGGAATCGACTGCCACCTCCTGGGAAGAACAAGGGACAGGCTGGGTGAAATCCAGGAGGTGGAAGCTGAAGTCAATAAAGCCCAGCTCAGTAATAAGGTGCAAACTTTCACTGGAGCAGGAATTAATGAGTGGATTAGTGGCTATAAATAAACAAAGGATTTCCTCTGACTTGTAAAAGGTAACTCGGTGCTTTTAGAAAGGCTGGCTGCTCTCCAGTGATCCCAGGACAGTCTGGACATTACCTGTTGAGGTTCACCCTGATGATCCTAAAGCACTTCTGGACCTTTGGTGAGGTCAAGCCACCTCAACTCTGCCTGCACAAGGGCTGAGGTGGTGGTTGGATGTCTGAATCCTAAAAAGCAGTTTGTGACTTCCTCCACCAACTCCCAATTCTATGGATATGCAGGAAGGAGGATGGGCTGCTCTGTCCAATTGCTATTATTTATTTTATCCCCAGGATCTTGCAGTATTTCCTGGATCCCAGTCCTTCCATTTTCAAGGATATTCCTGAATCCCAGCTCTGCTGTGGGCCCAACAGACTGCCATTGGCAGGAGGGATGGAGAATCCCTATGCTGCTTCGTCCCCTGCCCAAATGAGTATTTGAGGTGGGGTCCCTGTGGGAGTGGAGCCAAAGAGGTCAAACCATTATCACTTTCTTGAGCTGAGCTGAACCTGAGCTGGGCTTTGCCAATTCCAACTGGAACCAAATCACCAGACTTGGACCATGTCACACAGGAAAAAGTAAGCCGAGAAGTTACACAAGTGATTTGGAGGGAGAGCAATGGAGTGGGAAGGTGTCAGCAGGTTGGGTGATGATGACCATGGACTGAGAGTTCCTATAATCCTAGAAAGGTTTGGGTTGGAAGGGACCTTAAAGACCAACTATTTCACTGCCCCTGAGTTCATCTATCCTAGAGCTCGATGACATCTGTGCTTGTTTTTGAAATGATGTCAACTAATCGCTCCTGGCTGTTGAGTCTTGCCCTCCCTGTGCTGAGCATTTCAGCTCTGGAGGACTTTGCTGGAGGATTGCATCTTTGGATTTCGTGGCTGGAGCTACTCCTCTGAATGCTCTCCAGCTTATGTTGATCCACATGACCTGTTCAGGCAGGCTAGTGGTGGGTGTCTCTGAACTGACAGTTGCATCTGGAGGAGAGTGTGCAATGAGTCTGGAGAAGGGGGCAGGCAGAGCAGTGAAGCTGCTGTATCACAGCTCCTGGGAAGCACATGTGAGGGAGGGTCCCAAAGGAGCACTGGCTCCTGCAGGAACAGAGTTAAGGGAGTAAGGTCAGGGAGAGGCCAGGAATCTGGCAAAATGGAAATCTTGGGAGTTATCTCAGGAACAAGGAGGAGGAGCCCAGACAGTGGAAACAACTTTAAATTATTCCAGAGTGGGTAACAGGAGTGTGTGGGCAGAGGCAGCAGGGCCTGCTGGGGGTGGCTGATGGATTTCCCAGCATCTGAAGGGAAGGTGAAGGTGACCTCTGGTGGTCCTAGTGACCCATGGTGGTCCCTGGGGTTCTGGGGAAGTGTGACCATGGCTGGGTCTGGGGTGGCTGCTCGGTCACCTTCCTTTTCTACATTGAGTGGGGAGTGCAGGTAAAGTCCTCCCACAGGGCTGAGCTCAGCCTAGGCTGGGCTGGAGGCGCAGGCAGCTTGGGTAAATCCAGTATTTTCAATAGTCTGATGATGGGCTTTTGTCTTAAGGCACTTCAAACACTGGCTGAAGAAATCTCATCTGTGGATTATCTCAAGCAACAATTAAACTGGGAGCTCACGTGTGTTCAGAGGGTGAGTTCAGCTAGAGATCATGGAAGAAAAATCCCCCAGGGATTATCACAGCCAAAGGCTCAGCTCCGGCTCAGGAGGTCCATGAAAACTGCTGTAAGCTGGGGAGGTATTTGAGGCTGTGTCACCCTGTGTGGGTGCTGTGTTTCTGCTGCTGGGGGTGAAGTACAGGGGAAGTTTGGGCATTGCTCCCCCACCCCTCAGAATAGGGCAAGGCAGGGAGGCCCCTCCTCCAGCACTTGAAAAGGCAGCTGGGAAGGACACATGTCCTATCCTTGACTGCAGGATGGGGTTTGGTGCTGTTTCACAGGACTATGACTTTCCCAGGACTGTTACAGTGTGTGTGCAGGTGTGGTTCCCACAATCCTCAACACCCTTGAATCCACAGCTATGTGAGAAGCCTTGAAGGACCAACTCAAAGTGAGCCTGACTTGTTGAAGAAATTATATTTTTTAAAAAGACATCCCACAACTCAACTCGTTAAGGGAGATGCCATAAGAGAAAACTCTCAGGCTGACCCTGGTGGAGAGCAGGGGCTGGAGGAGCCCCATGGAGGCTGGAGAGCAGGAGCAGGAGCAGGAGCATGACCAAGGTCAGGCCAGGGTGAGGGTCAGGGCCAGGGTCAGGATCAGCAAGGGAAGGACGATTGCTCTGCTAGTGCCTCCTCAGGCACTCTGGAATTTACAAGGACATGGGGGTGAAGACAGCACAAAACACCAGTGCTAGAGATTTCTATGCCAGGACACAGGGAATGGCTTTCCACTGCCAGAGGGCAGGGCTGGATGGGATATTGGGAAGGAATTGTTCCCTGGCAGGGTAGGCTGGCCCTGGCACAGGGTGCCCAGAGCAGCTGAGGCTGCCCCTGGATCCCTGGCAGTGTCCAAGGCCAGGCTGGACAGGGCTTGGAGCAGCCTGGGATGGTGGAAATTGTCTATGGATGGGCTCTGAGGTCTCTTCCAACCTAAACCATTCCATGATTCTGTGCTTCTAAGCCACCCAGGTCACGCTGGCCACACTCCACCAGTTCCTGAAGCCTTGGCCAGTGTGGGGGTCCTTGCTGTGACCTCCCACTCCCTGGTCAGGTGTGCAGATCCCCCAGCCCCAGGTGCCTGCAGGCTCTGTGTGCAGCACAGATGCTCCAGGCCATGCCAGATCCTCTGTGTTTCTTGGCCCCTGGCTCCTCAGCCATCTCGCCAGGTATGTAATTATCCCAGCTATTTCCTGCTGTACTGCAAGAAAAAATGAAAAAATTAAATCATCCAACCTTTGGCCCTGTTTGATATAAATCCAGGCTGCAGCATTGCAGACGGATTGCGTGTGGTGGCAGAGCTGCCAGCACCCCGTGCCCTGCCTGTTCCCTTTGGCGAGGGGAGCACAAGGGGCTGCCACGGACGTGGCCTGGAGCCAGCTCCCATCACAGCCCGAGTGATTTATGGCCTGCATTCCTGCTCCTGACAGGCACATCCTGGGATGCTGTGCTCCTGAACAGCTGGAGAGAGGGACTGGAGCTGTCTGCGGCCGCCAGTGTCCCCAGAGCTGCCCTGACCTTGGCAGAGAGGGACAGCTCCCACCAATGCTGCTGGCAGAGTCCGGGGTGAGGAGAGACCCCCTCATCTCCCAGGGATTCTTTATATTTTCTGTCCCATGATGAGAGTGCCGGGGGGTCCAGCATCCCAGGATTATGCTCCATAATCCCAAACTGGCAGCCCCTGCTGCCCTGTTCCCAGGGTGGTGTGATGAGGAGGGTGTGCCAGGCTGGCCATTGCTCAGCACCTGTGCTGCCTGGGGCTGAGCTGGGGCTGCTGGGCTCGGCTGCAGGCCCCAGAGTATGTCCTGAGAGCCTGAACCCCTGGGATGTGCAGCTCAGGGCAGCACAGCCCAGCAGCTCATGCTCTGGGACCATGGTCACTGAGGGCAATTGCCATCCCTGGGCTTGTCTCTAGTTGCCCTCAGCGAGTATGGCTGATATTGGTGGGGAATGGACAAGGCAATGGGGGCAAGGTGAGCACTGGTGACATGATGGCCACTGTGTTTGCTGGTATTTTGAGCTGGTGGGAGCTGTGGTTTCCTCATGCCCATCCCATGGGAGCCAAGCCAGGCTGGAGGCAGGGCTGTGTCTCTGGGTGCTTTGAGGCTGAGGGTGGGATGTGGGACAGGGTGTTTCTCCACGTGCCTCCAGATCCCATCCTGCCAGCCCCTGATGCCAGGGGCTTGGTGTCCTGTTCCCACCTGGCTGGGCCTTCAGCCTCCTGCTCATGCAGGGATCTCTGCATTTATGGAATGCAACCCAAGAGAGGGAATCGCCTCAGGTTCCCTCCTGTGGCCAGAGCTGGGAAGCACCAGGGATGCATCTTGCTCCATGGCTGCAATAAAATCTCATCCCATCCTAAGGTGCTCTGGGACATTCTGGGATGCGTGGGATGCCCCTGTCTCCTCAGTCTGTTGGATCCACCCCAGGCTGTCAGTGCTCTGCCGAGCTTGGGTGCCATAAGGACCCCACAAAAGCACCCTTAGTGTCACCAGCCCCATCCATTGTAGGCACAATGCCATGCGTCTGGCTCCTGCCATGGACCAGCTCTCCAGGTCTGTGTCCAGCAGGCAGGAGCTGGTGCCTGTGGTAGGTATTTTGTTATTTTTTCATCCTTTTTTCCCCAGCAGAGCAGGCAAGCCACGGTCTGGATTCCAGTTTGGCTGTAATTGTGCTGTTATCGCTCTCCCAGGGTCTGGTTTCACTCATGCTTGGGGTCTCTGAGTGAATGGATGTCTCTGCTAGGGCTGTTCCAAAGCTTTCCCTGACTCTGCCCTCTCCCACTCCCCATGCTGTCCTCACTGACTTCTGCACTTCCCTTGGCCCCGAGCCCCAAGCCCTGCAGGGTAAAGGTTCCTGGGAAGCACCTGCAGTCCTGACCCTGCATGCCCCAGCAGCCACTGTCCCCTCAGCAGGGCATGGGACATTGGCTGGGATGATGTGCAGGGCTGTGGGGTGAGGAGGAGCTGGGGCCCAGCAGGGAAGAGCCCCTGGGAGCTGCTCTGTCTCACCTCTGCTCGCAGGGCTGCAGCAGGACCAGAGGTGACAGCTTTGGTTTGCAGCACAGGGAGCACCTGAATTGGTCCTGATGGAATTTTTCTCCCCTATGATGGTCACAAAGCGTGGGAATGGAGAAGTGGGTGAGGTTTTGCTCTTGGACATGTTCAGAACTTGACTGGCCCCAGGCAACATCATTGCCTGGGACCTGCTGTGCTGGGGGGAGTGGGGCTGGGTCAGACACCTCCACAGGGCCTCGCCCTCCTCAGGCACTCTGGAATTTTCTGATTGTGCACAGCAGTGCTTGTCACAATCCCTGGGGGGCTGAAGTCTCTGAGAAATGGCTCCAAGCAGGGCTGTAAAAGAAGGTCCAAATCATGAAGGAGGTTTGTAGAAAAGGAGGGGACAAGGTGCAGAATGGGTCTGCCCTGGGACCTTGATCTCCCTGCTGAGCTGTTCACTGCAGGCTCTGGTTGAAGCTGGGACCTTTCCCCAGGATGTGACCCTCATCGGGCTCTGGCACCTGACCCAGCACCAGGATGGTCCTGACTCATGGAACTGATGGAGCTGCACATCCTCTGCCAGGTGCCAGAGCAGGTCGTGACAGGCTGATCCCAGACATGGTGCCACCATCATGGTGAAGACTCCTCTTCCCTCACTGTCCTCTCCTGATCTCAGGGTCAATCCCCTCAGTCTGATTTCTCAGACCCTTCAGAGGATGTTTGCCATGGACTAGCCTTAGGATCCCAGGATTCCAGGGCTTTACTTTGCTGCTCTCATGTCTCCCTGTTCAACACCAGCCCAGCCCCTCTTGTCCCAGTGTCCAGGGTTTGGGAATGGACCCTGACCCCCTCCTAGGATGGCTGGTGGTCACACAAAGCAGGACACATCCCTGTGTCCTTGTCAGTTCCCAGGCATTGCTCCACACGCTGGGCCAGAGCTGATGTGACACTGCTCGGTGAGATGCGTGTGGGTGCTAATCTTTGGGGCCATCAGGCCAGAGACTGAACTGAAATCCAGCTCTAATTGGCCTCTTCCAGTAATTCTTCCTGACAAAACAATTAAGTTTCTCAGGCAAGAGATGTTTTTTGCAAATGGTCTGTGCCAAATGCTTTTGCTTTTTTTATCTTTGGTATTTAAGGATCCTTTCCTAATACTCACTCATTATTTTATGAGGCGCAGACTGGTTCTTCTTGCCCTCTTGAAGCTCAGTATCACACTCATGTTTGTTTGTTGTCTCGGGGCTTCCCTAACTGTATGTGAAGGGGTTTTTGTTTCATTAAAAAAAATGAAAAAAAAATAAGCATTCTTGATTTGTAAAGGGCTGGGCCTTGTGAGACAGGGCAGGGAAAGGGATGGGCTCCAGCCCTCCCAAGCCTGCAGAGGCTGTGTGTTCTGCAGTGGGACTGAGGTCAAAGCTGGAAAAACTTGCAAGGCGGGATCAAAGAGCAGGGCCTCTGCCAGACATGTGGAAAACATGAGCTGGCGGTGGCTGCAGTGGGGGCATGGGCTGGCACTGCCCACAGAGCCCCCTTCATCCCTGCCTGTCCCTGGAAATCCTAAGGCTGCTGGGGGGCTCGCAGTCCTTTGTCCTTTCACCTGAGAGCTTTGTGACTCTACCTTCCTGCCACCCACATTTAGTGGCTCCAATTCCTCCTTTGGGGGTGCCCATCCCTCGCTTTCCCATCCCAGGC
The DNA here is from genome assembly GCA_018697195.1 of Certhia americana. Classification (NCBI taxonomy): domain Eukaryota; kingdom Metazoa; phylum Chordata; class Aves; order Passeriformes; family Certhiidae; genus Certhia; species Certhia americana. Next base: position 2,819,894 of record JAGMWU010000021.1, on the reverse strand, counting down.
CTTTTGAGGCTGCTGGGGATGTGCTGGAATTCTGAGGAGCTGTTCATCCGTGTGCTGCCCACCCCTGCCCTTCCCGTGGCCCTGGTCCCAGTGGTGTTTGCTCCATCCCCACACCTGCAGCAGTCTCAGGGCTGGTGTTCTTGCCCCCAAGAAAGGAAGCAGTCCTGGGTTCAGCACTGGTTCTGTTGGGAGCAGCACTCCGGGGATGCTGGCAGCACTTAGAAGTGGAATATTGGAGGAACAAGAGAGCATCTGGATGGAGTGTGGTGTAGGGTGACACCAGCTGGGTTTTGGGGTGCCTCTGTGCTCTCTGTGGGGTGACTGGGCACAGTGCTGTGTATGTCCTAGTCCTCATGGTCTCTGTCATCTCACCCAGTGACTCCTGCACTGCTAGCTGCTCTTACAGAGGATCTGGGCTGGCTGGTGTTGTTTGATCAATGAGATCCCAAGTATTACCTTGCCTGGCCTCTCTGGAGCCAGGAGGGTGTTTGGGGATGCTGGGGTTCTGTGGGAGAAAGTTAAGGGAGAGCACAGCTGGTGTGCAAGGTGTGGACCCAACAAAGGTGGCCCCACAGCAGGTCCCAGCCCTCCTCTGCCACCAGTGCATCCCCATGGGGAGGGGACAAACAGCTCTAGGGAGAAGATGGCCACTCCCTCGTGTGCGTCCATCACTCGTAGCCCGGGGGCTGTGCTGGACGGAAGGAGAACCCAGGTGTCCGCGGCTGTGGCAGGCGCTCCCGCGGCTCAGTGTGACCTCTCCCGGTGGGCTCCGGCCCAGGGATTCAGTCACTCCATAAATCTGCCTTCGCGTCACGGCGAGGCATCCCTGACTCGGGGCTGGGAGCGTCCAGCTGCGGCCGCTGTCCGAGGAGCCGTGTGCGGGGTGCCAGCATTTCCAGGCAAGAGACAATCGGGCTTTATTTCCTTGCCACATAAGGAAGAAGAATAAACATTCCTCAGTTTTGTTTTCAGGCTGCTTTGTGGAATAAATCTCAGACTGTTGTTGTCTCCCCGGGCTCCCCGGTCCCGCAGAACTGCCTGTTATTATTCCATGAGTCACCGGCACCTGGCGGCACCTCCGAAATCCAGTGCGGTGCCCGGGGGCTGCTCCGTGCCGGATGTGCCATGGACATCTGGAGCAGAACTGCTCCACATCCCTGCGGAGTTCAGCTTGGCACCGGGATCCACGAGCCCCCCGCACACCTCTGCATTTGGGACAGCCCTGGTTACCTTGTCCTCTGGACCTGGGTGTTCCTCCAAGGGCATGAGCCCGAGAGCGTCCTCACAGGGCAGGGGCTGTCCCACGGGACAAGGGCTCTCCAGGAGGAGACCAGTTGGAGCCAGTGGCCATTCTCATCCCCTCTGCCTCACGGGGAAGGAGATCCAAGGGATGCTATGGTCTCTGTCCTTCCACCTGTGGGAATGTCTGTCAGCAACACCCATTTGGAATGGTGGGATCTGGTCCCCTTCCACACGGTGCACGAAGATTGGCCTGATGTTGACCCTCGCTCTGGAGATGTGGCTCCATGGGGAGGAGGTGCCCACAGCCCTGCCCTGGCAGGGCATCCATGGCAGATCCCCATGGAGGCATCCCATTGCTGTGGGAGGTGTGTTGAGAGGGAATGGTCTGTGGAACTTGCTTGGAGCCAGGTTCACAACACTGCTGATGCACCAGTTGGGTCACCTGGAGGTGGGACACAGTCAGTGCTGGACTGGCACCTCTTGGACCAGCAGATCTTGGTGTGACCAACAAGCAGGGATGACCCACATCACCTCCAAAGTGTGCCCAGTGCCAGTGTGGCACCCAAGCCTTGCCAATGGTCCTCCCACAAATAATTGCACCATGGAAGACTATGGAGGCCCCAGAGCACGGTGTGGGCAGAAGGCTGAGCCCAGGCTGGGTGGTGCCTGCTGTGAGTGACCTGTGCTGATGAACTGAGCCCCTTGGCACAGGTTTGGGGCACAGAGCAAGGCATGAGGTGGGATGGAGCAGGGGAGTGTCCAGTGTGTGCATGAGGTGGGATGGTGACCTCAGCCACAGCAGCGCCACGCACGAGTCCTAAAAATAGCTGGGTTTAGAAACATGAAATGTGCTTGTGCTGTTGCCCAATACTTGTTGAAAATGTAGTGGCGGCTGAGTCCAATGAAACTACGGCCAGAAACAGTGTGAGTTTCGGCAAACAAACCAGCTCCAGGAATGAAGGTGGCTGGGAGGGACTGGGGGCCCAAGGCTGCCAAAAATGTGGCGAAGGATTCCAAGGTGAATAATGAATAAAACCCAGCCTCAAAGGTAAAGTTTTTAAGTGCCTCACAAGGAGGGAAAATGCGATGAGGACTGAATGAAATGCTGATACCAGGAGGGGCTGTTCAAGCCCTGGAAAGAGAGGTTGGATGAGCGCTGTGACCCCAGGCAGCAGTGGCTCTGGGGAGATGCGCTAGCTCAGCCTAGGGGCAGGACAGGAGATGACACGTCGTTGATGGCCCTAGACTCCAAAGGCAGCCCTGCAGGCAGCCATTCTCTCATTAGACAGGGTCTTTTAGGTGAAAAGTGATGCAGCTTGCAGGAAAGGCTCTAGGAGGGAAAGGCATTCCCTGGAGATGCTGGGTAGAGGCTTAAAGGCTACATTGTGCAGTCAGCAGCACAACTTCTCCGGAGTTTCTATAAATCAGACAAGAACTGGTGTGTGCACAGAGCTCTGTGCATTGTCAGGGTGAGGAGTGAGGGGGCTCTGCTGGTGACAGGTGGATTCCTGGGCTGGGGATGGGGGATCCGTAGGCACCGGAGAGCAGCACGGCTGTGCTTGCCTTGGCCATCAATGAACAGAGTGTTTATTTGGACATCTGAAAGGTCAATTTGCTAAAATCTGAAACAATTGCTGGCATGACGAACTGGGACTGTAAATCTAGAGTGGGAGGTGTTAGCAAAAACTGGGACTCATTCAAGGACATCTCAACAGTGCCCCAAAAGCCATGATTTCATAACCCAAAATAATTCTCCCAGGGAAGAAGCTGTCAGAGGCGGTTTGGACGTGTAAGTGTGGTGGCCTACAGCTGCAGGGGGAGTACCATGCTGCTGGAGTGCTGCAGCAGGTGGGAACCAGGCGGGGGCCTGGACAGCATCTGGGGCAGAGGCAAGGAACTGAATGAAGGCCAAAGTGTTGACTTTGTTTTGCTGCCTTGGAGAGGGCAGCATGCCTTCCCCTCTTCCTCATCCTTCTGCCTCTGCCATGATTTCTGGAGGGGTGACTCATGCTGACAGGCAGTGTCACATGGTGGGGAGGATGATGGTGTGGAGCTGCGTGGCCATCGGATGGGAAAAGAGATGTTGGTTGTGTGTCTTGGGACAGCAGGATGATGGCAGCTGGTGAAGAGTTCAGGAGGGATCTGCCTTAGACCCAGAAGGGCACCCAGTGTCCTGGCTGGGCTGCTCCATCCACCTGGGAGTGGCTCCAGCAAATTGACTGTGGACAGAGGCAGAAAATGGCTGCAGGAGTGGTGATGGAATACCAATTCAAGCAGAGTCCATCTGGCTCATGGGACAGTCCCATCTGTCCTGGAGGAGACAACTCCAACACAAAGAGGGTTTCTGATGAGAGCCTGGTATGTGTCAAAACCCAGGGTTCAACGCAAGGGCTGGGGAAGGAGGAGCACCTTATGAGGAACATGGAAGCCTCCAGCGATGTACAGAACTGCTGGCAGTAGGAGAGAAAGCCAAAGAAATCAGTGAGCTGTCACTGGCTGATGGCAGCAAGAAGCCTTTGAGAACAGACATTTAGGACAACCAAGTGAAGCCAACCCCAAATCCCAGCCCTACGTAAAACAAATGGGGCCTAATCCGAATAAGCAAATCCATCAGTGTTCAACAAAAGACTCCACCCTGTGCTGGGTCAAAGCAGAGAGACACGTTCGATCCTGGCAGGGTAAAGTAATTAAATCTGTAATAAGGGACACCAGGGCAAAGCAATTACATCTGTAAAAAGGGAGGCTGTGCAACTGCAGACCAACAGGCCTGGTTCACTGACACCCTGGAGCAGGGAATGAACTGCTGGCAGAGACCCTGAAATGCTGACACTGACATTGAACAAGTCTTGGAAAGATCGGACAACACTGAGGGCTTGGATTTCTGCCACGAGGCAGGACTTGATGGCCCAGGGAGGGCCGGACGTGGTTGTCCACTTGTCATGGATCCTGGTCCCAGGGGCTGGGAACGAACTGCAGGATGCAGGGTGTGGTTTGTCCCACTTGCTTGGAGGAGCCTGGTCAGTGATGTCACCATTTTTATAGGTACTTGCACATAAAGATATTTCCTGGTGGGGGATGCTTTGGGGAGTGTTGACAAATGCACGCCACAGCCCACTGGCTGCAAGTCTAATTTAGACAAACTCAACCTTGAAACAAGCTGCAGTTTCCCACTCTTTGAGGGCCACCAGGCACTGGAGGAGATTCTGGATCCTGGGAGTATCCTGGAGCTCTGCTGCACAAGGTTTTCCTGTGAGTCAAGCTCTGAGCCAGGTCATAGGAGAAATTCCTCAGGTAAGATTTGCTGGCAAGGACTAAATCAAGATGTTAATCCTATTCCTTTGTGTCCCTTGTGGACAACCAGCTGGAGTGTGTACCGCTGCTTAGAATTTCAGAATCAGAGAACCACTGAGGCTGGAAAAGCCCTCTGAGATCATCGAGTTCAACCATTCCCCAAGCACTCCCAAGGACACCATAACCCACGTTCCCAAGTACCACATCGACATATCTGTTAAACACCTTCAGAGGTCGTGACTCCACCACTGCCCCAGGGGAAGTTCCAATGTCTGATCACTGTTTCTGTGAAGAAGTTTTCCCCAGTATCCATCCTGACCCTCCCCTGGCCTGGCCTGAGGCTGTTTGCTCTTTTCCTGTCCCTCTTCCCTGGGTGCAGAACTCAACCCTCACCCCCCGACTGCCCCTTCCTGTCAGGGCTTTACCCTTTGGTAGGGGGCACCAAGCTAAGAAAGGAGAAGAGTGTTCACAGGAAAGTGGGTCCAGTCCCATGTCCAGCAGCAAAGAGCTGCTCAGACCACAGGCCACCCAGAGAGGACCATGAAACCAGGATGGGGGTGGACATTGACTATGATACAGGAGATGGACAAGGCAGTGCAGAGGAATGGAGGTAGTTATGGGACAGATTTCAGCCACCAAGGGTGACTATACAGACAGGCGATGCTGGTGACAAGGGTACAGCTGGTGGCTCTGACACTACCTGTGTGTCTGCAGTTTGTATGTGAGAAATGTTCTCCCACCTGCCCGGAATCACCCAAAGGATGACATAGGCAGGATCAGGACTTTTTCCCAGTACATCCAGGATAAAGTTGGATGCTTGCTGCCTTTCTGCCTGTAGGCACCCTTGTGGTCTCACCACTGCCAACTCTCTCCTCCTCTGCTCCATCCTCCCCAAAACCAAGGTAAAATGTGCTGATTCTGTACACCCCTGTGGCTGGGGCACAAGCCATCTCCACCTTGTGGGTGCCCTTTCCCGCAGGAGCTCAGGGGAAGGGGAGGGATCTGAAGAGACCATTTCCATGCTGGGATAATGCTGAGTATTTTGCCTGGTGCCATTTGCACAGCTCATGCTTTAGGCAGTCCCCAGAGCCATCCAGAACTTTGTTGCCATGGCACTCGTTCAAGTGGACAAGATGAAATAGACCCTGAAAGGACAGCAGATGAGAAACTACACACTGGAGGGGAGGGGATGTGTCAGAGCAGTGCATCTGAGCCCCAGGGCACATTTTATGGGAAGCATTGGATCATGGGCACTGGATCCACAGCATTGGATCTCAGGCTGGCACTGAATCACCCCAGCAGTGGGGTCATGGACCTATTCCCCATTCCCCATTCCCTTTTCCCCATTTCCTATTCCCTATTCCCCATTTCCTACTCCCTATTCCCCATTCCCTATTTCCTATTTCCTGTTTCCTATTCCCCATTCCCCATTCCTCATTCCCTGTTCCCTGTTCCTCACTCCCCATTCCCTATTCCTTATTCCCTATTCTCTACATCCCTTGGTGATGGGACCAGATGAGCCTCAGTTGCCAGGAGATGGTTCCAGCTGCTTTGAGGCTCTGCTCAGCTCATGGGAAGGTGTCCTGGCAGCATGGGAAGGGACTGTGTCTCTGAAGAGTTCCAAACTAGGTGGTGGCCCCAGGGGACAAGTGTGGGGGAAGATTCCTTTTCTTCCAGCACTTCCCAGGTTTGTGAAGGGTTCCTGGGTGCTGGGCTGGTGATGGCACCTGTGCTGACTCACCCTTGTGGAGACAACTTCCCACCTGCCTTTGTCCCTGGATGAGGGAGCTGTGCTTGGGATGTGATCCAGGGTGGTCTCAGTGACACCCAATGAGGCTGAGCTTCCCGGGGTTCAGCACTGGACCAGGGTTCAGGCTGCAGCACTGGGCCCCTGCCCAGCCAGGGCTCTCAGCTCCATCCCCTGCACCTCCCCAGGGAGCTCCACAGCCATCCCCTTCCAGCCCTGGGAGAGGTGTCCACTGCCCACTCTATCTCACTGTCTGGGAATTTCTCCTGAGACTTTGTCTGCATTTTGCTGTCCTTATTTGCACCTCTTTGGGCTCATTACATCCCTTATATGTTCTCCTCTTCCCCTTGGTGCATCCCCTTCCCTCTGCCAGCTGTCCTCAAGGTGCCTCCTAGACCTCTTGGTGTCCCTGGGGCCATTGTCCAGCACAGGTGAGAAGGGCCATCCACCACGTGAGCCCCTCCCTGCTGAGCCCTACCCCCAGAGCTGATCTCTGACCCCATCTCCACCACCAGCTAATTCCTCCCTGCCCTGCTCCATGCTAGCCACCAGGTCTCCCATCCTGCGGGCTTGTCCGTGACCTGTCCCTAACTGCAGCTCTTGGTTTTGAGCCTGTTCTTGGCTTTTCATCTGTTCCTGAGCTAAGGCCAGGGCCAGCTGACTACCTGCACTCCCAAAGTAGGTGTAGCCTGTTTCTCACCCTTTCCTGCAACTCTGGGGTAATGCAACACATCTGGATTCCTTGCGTCCAGCCTCCATCTGATGTGCCACATCTGGATTCCTTGCATACAATCACTGTCTAACAGGCTGTGTCTGGCTTCCCAGCATGTGATTCCTAGATAACAAGTCACTCCTGGATTTCCTACATGTGATTCTTGGATAACATGGCATATCTGGATTCCTTACATTCAATTCCTGGACAATATGGCACATACACTTTCTGGCCAAGGCTGGGACTGGAACAAGACTTTCTCTTTACAGTTTAAAGGATTTTTTTTTTTTTTTTTTTTTGTTTTTTTTTTTTTTTTTTAAGAGAAAATGAAGCTTTGACCTGAATTCCTGGCTGCCTCACAAAATCTCTCTTCTACCTCGGCTTTGGCTGCTCTTGGCTGGGAGCCTGGCTGGAAAACAAAGATCCTATCTCCCCCCCACCCCCTGGGCTTTGGGACTGCTGGCGGTGGACACGCCGCCCCTCGCCAATCAGTGCTTACAATAATATTTTTCTCCAGGATTGAGCTTGGAATAACTTTGTTTTGACATAATCTGAACCAATGTCTCCCCGGCAATGACAGTAAACACTCGACAATAAGTGTCAGTGCAGCTCTGGAGCTCTGCACAAGGGGCTCCAGCAGCTGAACATGAGGGAGAGGGGACAGGGCACAGCCTCAGGGAAGGGCCTGGTGATGGCAGGGTGGACCAAAGCCCCAGAGGTCCACTTCTCACCCTTCTCCCCTCCAGCCAAATCCCTCACTCACTCTGCAGAGGGTGATGGAAAATGCAGCCCGGGGCTGTTCTAATCAGTTCCTCGGGCATCCGGAGTTATTGTGTCTGCACTGGTGGCAGCTCCAATTTAAACACTGTCACTGCACTATTAATGGTCCTGGCACTCGCTGACTCCAGAGCTCAGCCTGGGACTCAGCAGCAGGAATGTTTGTGGAGCCCAGCAAGAGCCACTGAGCTTCAGTCCCTGTGCTGTGCTGACTGTTCCCTGACTGCAGCCAGGGCTGGTGTGCTTGGGGTGCCCTATGCTGGCCCATTGAGGGTTTGTCCCCATGCCCTCCTGGCCAGAAGAGGGCCCTTGGTGGTATCACCCTCATGAGGTCAAAGTAACTGGACATGGGCATGGACCTGGCCATGGATCTGGACCTGGCCATGGATCTGTACTTGGGCAAAGGCCTGGACACAGGGAACTGGGTGAGAGGAACTTTGCATGGTCACGAGCCTGGATCTGGACCAGGATCTGGCATTAGCTCTGGGATGGTGTGCTGGTCCTGCAATCCCATCTTCCAGAGGATCCCTGATCCCAAACAGACACTTCTTAGGCCTGTTGTGATCTGTCTGTCCAAAGGCTGAAGCCATGGAAAGGCCTGTCTCTCTCCCTTCCCTCGAGGGCTCCATCTCCCTGCTGGTTCCCATCCATCCCAATGGCACGTCCTTGTCTCATCACATCCAGAGTGAAAACCAGTCCTGACAGCTTCCTGCTGGTTTAGTCTTAAGGACCTTAGAGATAGATCATCCTCCCTCATCCCTCTCTCCTGTGACCCAGACATCCCTCTCTGTTGGCCTGATCCTCACAGCAGCAAACAGTAGGGAGTTCAAACCCCAGGGTTAAGGACACCTGAGAGCAGGTGATACCACTCAACCCTCAGCAGGGTTTGTGCTCCCAAGAAATGCAGAGCTGCAGTGGGAGATCCGCCCGGACAAACAGGACTTCAGACTGCCAAACATGGCTTTTCTGGAGACCAGCAGGCCCATCCCTGCTTTTTCCGAGGGACCATGGATGTTCCCACAGCTTAGGAACTGGGTGTCATTCATCCCTGCCTGGCCACTCAGCACAGCAGCATGGAGTGTGTACACCAGTTCTGGACATCTCCTGAGGTATCTGAGCTGGTCTCAGCATCCTCTCCTTGGGCAGAGTGTAAGCTGCAGCTCCTCTGGTTATTCTGGAAGATCACAGGTTGCCAACATCGTTTTTTTGATGGATGAAACCATGTGCTTGATACTAGGGCAGGGAAAAGGAGCTGAGGAACAATATGTGGAAGACTTCTGAATGTCAGTGGAGTGAATCCTGGAAAACTGGAAGATGGATGGATGTGCCTGATATGACTGGTGCCAAGGACAGCAGGAAAAGTGTGCCCTGGGCTGTGTTTCATGAAATGAAAGCAAAGAAGAATTGCTCGGGGTGGATTCAAAAGGGACACATTTTAGAACTGCAGATCTATGAGCTGTTCCAAATGGTCAGGGAAGAGGTTGGGAGTTAAGGAGCCATGTCCCTGCTTTGGAGAAAGGAGCTCTTCACTAGTGATGCCCCATCCCTGGAAGTGTCCAAGGCCAGGTTGGACAGGGCTTGGAGCAACCTGGGATAGTGGAAGGTGTCTCTACCCATAGCAGGGGTTAAAATGGGATGACTTTTGTGGTACTTCTGACCAAAACTGTTCCATGATTCTGTGAAGTTGCACCATATCTTGTCTGAGTGCATGTTCCCAGCAGGAGGAACAAGGGGGACAGGCAGGCAGGGACAGTTTGAGATGAGATCCCTCTCATCAAGGAAATGGTGGGCTCTCAGAAAAGCCTGGGACCTGTCTGGGTGGCCTTATTCATCCATGTCTCCTTTTCTTTCCTCTTTGTCATGTTCTAGGAATCCTTTTATCTGTGTGTTTGTTTTTCTTTCCCTCTTCTTGCAGATGCTCAGTAATTCTTTGAACATATCAGATGGGTTTGTGTATCCCTGTTCTGTGGATTCCCCACAGAGGAAAACAGGCACCTCTGGAGCAAGTTGCACACTGGCCTGAGGTCATGTCTACGGCAGCCTGGCAAAGTCCCTCTGGAATCCTTGCTTGGAGCGTGGGGCAGGCGAGGGAGGGTGATGCTGCCCATGGGAGCAGTTTCCAAAGCCAGGAGGGGTGGTGGGTGCTGACAGGAATAAACACTGCTGCACAGAAACCATAAGGCAGCAGTGGCTTGGGAGTGCAAAACCTGGGACCATGGTGGAGCCATGGACAAGTCTGGCAGCTCCTTTGGAAAAGTGTTTTTGGAGACCTTCCTCCCCTGGATGCCTCGAGGAGCATCAGACGGTGACTGTGGGATTTTCCTGCAGGCCCACCTCCCCTCTGAGGCCAGCCTGGCCCAGGAGTGCCCGAGCATTCTCTGCCAAGGGTGTGTCAGACACCAGGTCCTGAGGGTGCCTCCCATTTGGTGTCTTGCTCATCCAATGTACCCCTTAAATGTCTGGATGAAGATGTGCCCCAAAGCCAGACTGACCTCTCAGAAAGCTACAGACACACAGGCTCTCCAAACATTGTCCCTCCCAAGCCCTTCCAGTCCACACTTTGTGGGTGCTGTGTCATTTCTCAAACCTGAGGGACAAGTTTGTAATGGATCTGGCAAGAATTCTTTCCAAGTGCCCAATTCTGGCCTGCAGAGCGGCAGAGGGAACCTTCTTTGGGATGTGGCAGCCTCTCTGTACTGCTCTGCAACCCAGTCCATTTCATACCCAGACCCTTCCTCCCTCCTTCCCAACACCCAATTTATCTCCCTTCCAGGACTCCCTTCCAGGCTGGTCCTACAGCATCCATTGCCTGCACAGGGCAGGGACCACCTGCCCTGTGTGTATGGGGGATGTGGTGGTCACTGTTACATGCCAGAGTAACCCTGAGCTCCCTCCCAGGAGTTTTTGGTGAAGCAGGCAGAACTCAGGGCTGTGCTGGGGCTGTCAGAGGAGTGGGAGCATTGCTGTGTGTGGACAGCCAGGAAGGTGAGTGTGGTCCCAGGGGACAACAGCAGCTGTGGTCACAGAATGCCTGAGGTGACTTCAGGAAGAACCCACGGAAGGACCTGGAGAGGCAAATCTAAAGCAGTGGGGAAGCGAAAGGAACCTCATTGCAATCCTGGCAAATGCTGGAGCAAGAGATGTTTTTGGATAAATCCTTACTCTGAAGACTTCCATCTTCAAGGACTTTCATGTTTTTGGTGGCAAAATATAGAGGTTCTCCTGCCTGCCATGCTAAGCAGACTTCACTGTCCCAAACAGGTGAGGAAGAAAAGGACAAGAGGAGGAAAAGGAGAGAGCTGCCATCCCTGCCACCTCACCATCCCAGGGGTCCCCAGGGGTGGGACAGGCTTGGGGCTGTCCAGAGGCTTCTAAGAGCAGCTCTGTGGGCCCTCCATCCCACAGCCATGTGCAGGCACAGGCAGAGCAGAACCCAGGGGTCTGCCAACACCCCGGTGGCCCTTCTGCAGGGCCCTTCCCCTCCTGCCTCCCCAAGGGAACAACGTGAGCAGCATCCAGCAGCTGCCCCTGCCCGAGTGCAAAGGAGGCCTGAGGACAAGGCTGGAGAGGGGGGAGCAGAGGGAGGCAGCACAGAGGAATAATTGAAAAGAGGAAAAAGGAAATCCTCCTGGAGCTGTGAAAGTGTTTTCCCAGACTGTCTAGCTGCTCCAATGACCTCATTCTCTGAGGTGCTGTTAATTGGGCTGGAGAACAGGACGTCCAGCCCTGCCAGCCCCTCTACCCAGTCACCTGCACAGCCCCTGTGCCCAGCAGCTCCCCAACCTCACCCTGTCCCTGAGGGGGTTCCCAGTGCCTGGGCTCGTGCCAGGGGTCATTAACCAGGGTTAACAAGCCCCAGATTTCCATGAGTTCATCTCTACTGGAAACTCCCTTGGCAAAAGCAGTGATGCATGCACGGATCTGGAGTGGGGACTGGCACCAGAGTCCTGGGAAGGGAGAGAGCCTGGCCCTGAGTTCTGTGACCATCCCTGGGGTGCAAGTGGCTCCTGTGACAGAAAAGGCATGAGGGACCATGCACAGAGGAGCAGGAGGCAGCAGCTGGATCTTGTGTGGCTGGGCTGGGTGGGAGAAGCAGGATGGTGCATCAGATGTGATAAGGAACTCACAGAGCTGTCCTGTTCCATGCACAAAGTTCCAAGAGGATCTCCCTGCTGGGTCAGTATCTTAACTGAGATAATGGAGGTCTGAGTAATGGATCCCCTCCAGGATCATCTCTTCTATTATGTTGTGGGCACCAAAGAAAGCTTTATTCACATCCTTCCCTGGAGAAATTTTATGGGGAAGAAAAAAGCCCAGTGGAGCTTCTTTCCTGACATGTATTTGCCCAATTAAAAAAAAAAAAAAAGAAAAAACAGAATCATAGAATGGTTTGGGTTGGAAGGCACCTTAAAGATATGTTGCATATAGGTAAAGCCTTACAAAGGGAAGGCCTTGTAAAATCATGACTCAGGCTTGTTTTCAGCTAAGTAGAAGAGGACTGTGGGAAAGTGACAGCTGAATTAGGGGTAGGAAAACGAGTTACATAACCATTACGTGTTCACATTGTGGTGTACGGTGATTGGTTGAATTATTTTTATTATTATCTAAAACTGTGTAACTGATAACCAGCTAACTGCTTAAAAAGGCCTGTTCTTTGCAATAAAGTGACTCTCCTTTGCACCTGCCTGGGACCCCGTGTCACCTCAGACCCTCAGCCTACAGCTGAACAAAGATGAACTTGTTACAACCCCCTGCCATGGGCAAGGCCATCTTCCACTAGCCCAGGTTGCTCCAAGCCCTTCCCGACCTGGCACAAATCCTTAAAAGCTTCCTCATAAAGCCACTAGCTGTCGTTCAAGTTCACCTACTTCACAAATCAGGATGGGATGAGGGACAGACACAAGATTGCATCAGCATCACAAAGTCCAAACACCAAGTAAGTACTTGGGAGCTCTTTTATTTAGCAGAGGAATTAAAATAACGAGACCCAAAGGCTGGGAGTTAAAGCAAGGCCTGCTCAAGTGTGGATTAGCACATATTTCAACACTGACCATGACTAGAGCTAATTGCAGATAGCAGAGGTTGGATTCTGCTCCATAGTAAGCTTTTCCAGCAGAGGGGCTTAAGCCAAGAGATCATTCCTGGCTTGATGGTCATAGGACAACACTCTCAGGGCCCTGATGTCCAAGTCATGCTCAGGTCTCATGGCCTTGAATTTGGTGCATCTGAAAGATGCCAAGCACAGATCAGAACCCTACAGCTACCTGGTGCCTCTAGAACAGTGGTCACCTCCCATCTTCTGACTCTCCTTCCCTCCTCAGGCAAAGTGGGGGTATTTTTAAGGTAGGAAAAGGTTTCTGTGGGTTTTATGTTCCTATTAGAGTGGATATTGTCAGAGCCAGGTCCCTGGGACAGGGGCTGGAATGGGAGAGCTGTGCATGTAAAACACAACTGGAAGTACAAAGTGTCCAAATCAGGGTTTGTTTAATTTTTTGATTTCGTCTTCCAATAGTTAAAGGAGTTTCTATCTGCCATCATCACTGCTGATAAACACTCTCCAAAATGCCAAATGCCATGTACTTGTAGCTTTTTTTAAATATAAGAGAGGGTTTCCCATAGCATTGGATATTCTGTTCCCACTCCCTCTGTGAGCTTTTATCATGGTTTTAGTGCCATATTTGTCTGTTCCAAACTCCAAAGGGTCTTGGTATCTTAGTATGTGGCATGTTGCTCTGGGATCTCAAATGCCAGAAACTGATAATAGCATTTTTTGGTGGTGGAATCTCATCAACTTTTCCTCCAGGACAGAAAACAGCACACAAAGCCAAGGAGTCCTCCTGGGAGTTATTCTGTCAGTCATGAGCTGTGTCCTGACTGCAGTTTTGGGTTGGAATTGCTGTTTTGGGTCAAAGCAAGCTGCGGCACCGCTGACAGTGCTCGCAGGCTGCTCATACCCATCGGGATAATCATGGAGTTATCCATGTCACCTTTGTGCAGAGCCACTGCTCTCCATGGGCACAGCCTCATTTCCCTGTCTCCATTTTTGTTCCCGGGTGTCACTTTGCAATCCCCTCGTTGGACTTCCTGGAATGTTTTGCAGCTTAATGCAAAACACTTGGGATTTTCACACAAACGAGGGCAATGAAGACAAGATTTTCAGACAAATAACAGATGCCAGCTGCTCTCAGTGCCCCTATACTTGGGGATTTTCTGCAGGATTTCTTAACCTTTTCTGTGACAGCCTTTGTGCATTATTTTTTGAGTACTTTCTTTCAATCATCAAATCATAGGGTTGTTAAGGTTGGAAAAGCCCTCTGAAATCAGTGAGTCCAACCTTTTCCACAGCATTGTCAAGGCCACCACTAACCATGTCCCCAGTGCCACATCCACACATTTTTTTGGAATATTTCCAGGGGTGGTAACTCCACCACTTCCCTAGGGCTTTTTTGGTTGCTGTTGTCATGTTGTCATATCCACATTATTCTCTGGAGCTGGGTAATCTCTTTCAAATCCGGAAAGTTGAGCTCTGCTCCTGTTAAACTTCAGTATATCTTTTCCTTGGTGGGTAGCAAGAGTGTTTTTTCCACACGACTTGATTTTGCCACAAGAGTTTTATTTTTTTGACATTTGTCTTACAATGACACCTACTTTATTTCCTACTAGTTTTGCTACTATTCCCCTTGGAAATGGCTTTAGGTTGAGACTTCAAGTCCCCTTTTTTATCAGAATATTGCTGTTTTTTCCTTATGAGATGGCTTTAGCTGATGAGTTATGACTTCATCTTCATTTTTCAAACTACTTGGGAAGCAGCTGATGTTAATTGTTGAGTCTTTGTGATGTCATGGGATTGTATTTGGAACAGAGCTTCCATTATGCTCTGTCTCAACTTGAACTGCAGATTCTAAGAGTGAAATCTTGTTTTGCTCTCCAAATTTGTTTTAAAAGTCTCTTGCAATGCTGATGAGTCCATCTCTTCCTTAAGGATGTCACTGAAAGCATTGTTATTAGGCAGGAGAGTACTGACCTCTGCATCTGGTTTTGTGTTGTTTTGAGACATAACTTGAGATCCAGATTCTTTGCTAATAAAATCATCATCTCAGGCAGAATTTAGAGCTGGCGTATTTTGTCCTAGTTTTAATTTTCTCTGTTTCTGAATAAACAAACCAGACCTGAATATGGTATTTCTTCTCTTTCCTTTTTTTTTTTTTTTTTTTTCCCTTTTTCTAGTTTATTTTTTAGTTTAGTTGAGCCAAAACTTTACATGGGTCCAGCCCAAGCTGTTACTCACCTCTCTTGCCTAATCTAGATCTGAACTAATTGGGAACAGCCTCGATTTCCCCTGATGAGCTACTGATGCTTCATTAGTGATGTTTTTGACTCCAGCCCTGGGACACCACTCCCTCTGTCCCCTTCCCCCCCCCAGAGTGTTGGTGGGCAGTGGTGGTTGCCCCTGGCTGGGGAGAGGCTGGTGCTCAGCAGATGCTCTGGAGATGCTCCAGCTGTGAACAGCACAAACTCCAACATGTGCACAGGCAGGAGCCTCCCTGGGCTGGAGCTGGATGGAAATTGCCCAAAGTGGCTTGGGAAAGCATCTGGATGACAAGCCTTTGCTTTAAAGCAGGCAGACATTCCTTGGAGAGGAAAATAAAGGGGCAGGGGAGGGGCTGGTTTCACCTTGGGGTCTGCGCCCTGCTTCAGTGTAACTGTCTAACACAGAAGTGCTGCATGTGGCACTGACAACAGCTGCTGATGGACCCTCCAGGCTCCAGGAGAGCATCCAGGTGCCACCTAAGCCATCCCCTGATGGAGGCTGGTGTAGGAAGACCCTGCCTTGCTGGGGGTCTTGGCAAGGGGAAAGGGCAGGGTAAAGAGAGAAGGGCTGTGCTGGGACTCCCTACTGCATCACTGGTGGATTTGTTGGGAAGGAGTGGGGCTGGGGCATGTCTTCCTTCTGCTGGTGGCCCAACTCACCCACAACTGTGAGATAAGATCATCAGGCCTCTCATCCTGTGGTCACCAACTCCAGGAGATGCTCCAAAGCCTGCCTGGGATCTTCTTAGCTTCTTGCTTGGGACTATGCAGGAATCCCATGAAAAGTGCACTGGCTGTAGGAGAGGAGGATCCTGAGGTCCAGAGGGATGACAGAAACAAACATCCAGGTCCAACAAGAGCTGGACTGCTCAGGCTGACCCTTCCTAGCCAGCTGTGCCCATGCCTGGCTTCCTCCCTACTGAGCATGATTGTGACCCTTGTTCCTGCCCACCCCTCCCATCTGTCCTTCCTGGAGACACCTGTGGGCACTGATGAGGTGCTGGCAGCCTGTTCCCCCTGTCCTGAGTGGCTGCCATGGCATCCCTATGGCACCGTGCCCTTCTTTGCTGCTCAGCCAGGCTCTGCAGCCCTGGGGAAAAAGGATGGAGCAAGAGTCGTAGAACCAAAGATTCAGAGAATCACAGAATATCCCGAGTGGGAAAGGACCCTAAGGATCATCCAGTCCAGCCCCTGGCCCTGCACAGACACCCCAATCATCCCACCCTGGGCACCCCTTGGAGTGGTGTACAAATGCTCCGAGAGCTCTGGCAGCCTCGGGGCCGTGCCCATTCCCTGAGGAGCCTGGGCAGTGGCCAGCACCCTCTAGGGGAAGAACTTTTGCCTTATACCCAGCCCTGACACAGCTTCAGTCGTTCCCTGGGTCCTGTCACTGCTCACAGGGAGCAGAGATTGGAGCTGCACCTTGGAAGGAAGCTGCAGCACCCGGTGAGGTCTGACATCAATCTCCTTTTCTCCAGCTGAACATTCCAAGCCACTTCAGCCACTCCTCGTGTGGCTTCTCTAAGAGAGACTGGGTGTGCACAGCAGCCTGTCCTGGGGTGCAGTGACACCCCCACTGCCCCCAGCCTGCCCTGCCCTGGCAGAGTGACAGCCCTGCCTCTGCTGCGCCGCGCTCCGTGGGCAGCTCCCGGACCTGCCTGAGCGGCTCCAGATGTGTCGGTGGTCCGTGACCAGCTGTGCGCTGCTGCCGGGAGTCCTTGGAGCGGCTGCGTCCGAGGGACGCTGCCAGCACGGCCCCGGGCCGGCTCCGCGTGGGGCCGGGGCATGGCCCTGGCACCCCTGACCCCCAAGCGCTGCCTGTCCGTGGGGAGCCCCTCGGGTGTGGAATGGGCTGTGCCTCCCTCCAGATGTTCCGGTGGCCCCTGACCCCCTGTTCCCTCGCAGCAGGGCCTGTCTGGGTCACAGGAGGAGCCGAGCAGGCTCTGAAGCTGCGGCTGTTGCGGCTGCCGGAGCGGGTAAGAAGTGGTGCCGTGCAGCCGCGGACACAGCCCGGCGGGCAGCAGGGTCTGCTGGCCGGCACCACGGGCAGGGCATCCCCCCAGGACACCAGCCATGGCCCTAGCAGGGATGGAGCACGGAGAGAGAGGGACTTTGACACAGGTAGAGAGAAACAGGACATAGGGAAGCAAGTAGGAGAGGTTGGGATTGGATGTCAGGAAGAAATTCTTCCCTGTGAGGGTGGGCAGGCCGTGGCACAGGGTGCCCAGAGCAGCTGTGGCTGCCCCTGGATCCCTGGAAGTGTCCAAGGCCAGGATGCACAGGGCTTGGAGCAGCCTGGGATAGTGGAAGCTGTCCCTGCCCATTGCAGGGCATAGAATTGGATGAGTTTAAGTTCTGTCCTAACATAAACCATACCATGATTCCACCATTCTTTGGTGTCAGTCCATCCCCTTGCCCATGAAGGGCTAATCACATCCAGCTGCTGCTGGGCTGCTTAGCCAACTATTGCCCATGGACAGTGTGGCACCAGGGTGGGGACAATCTAGGGGCCATGTTCTGAGGGGCTCAGGAAGAAGCTTTGGTGTCTGAGGCAGCTCAGAGACCATCGGGTTCCAGCGAAAGTCCCTTGTAGCTTCAAACCATGGGGTCCTGTGAGCAGGACACAGAAATGTGCAGGTGGTGCCTGGGAAGAGCATAACCCCTCTGCTCCAGCTTTTTCACGTCTCTGGAGCACAGGCTGCATGCTGGGCACTGGTGCAGGTGCACCTGAGCCAGCCCAGGCTGCAGGTACCCATTATCTGCTTGGCCAGGACAACACCATCCCTGTGTGCCAGAGCCAGGCTTGTGCCTATTCCCAACCTTCACCCCCAGCCCGGCACCCCTCAGCTGCTGCTCAGTCCTGGGATCCCAATGTGATGGAGCCAGTCCTATGTCCCCACCCTGCACACTGTTATCAACTTCCTGCAGCCTTCCCCCCCTGCCCGCCCGGGCCCTCTGCCAGCTTGGGCTTGGATGGAGGCACCGGCAGGTTCCCGGGGACTGATCCCACACTGGGGATACCATTGCACCAGGGCTGTCCCCTGCAGACCTCTGACAAACAGGATCAGGACCTCAACCCTCCCAACAAGCTTCTGGTGCTTTTGGGGCAGCAGGGTTGGGACATAGGGTGAGGGGCCACTACCTGCACGAGGGGACCTTGGGGCCCAGCAGCCTTGGAAACACGACTGCCTAGAAGAGGATAGGTCTTTCCAGATATTGGTACTCAGAATGCAAAGAGTATTTCTCTGCATGTTTTAAGGGATCCAAACCCTCTGACAAATACTATTTTTAACCTTCATCCATGGAAAGGGCTTTCTAGGCTCTGGGATGTAGCAGAACTTTCAAGAATGTAAATTAGATAGTAGCATAATATGCAATTTATCACAGGGTGAGAATTTTAGATATTTGGGGTTGTTAGCATGGTAAGTAGATGAAGACAAGCTGAAAGATCCTTGTGGTTTTTTTGGCTTCTTCCTCCTTCTTCATCTGCTCCATATTCTGCAGTGTTGGGGACACAGAATAGTTGGTTAGAATTTGCCATAGTGTAGTATCATGTGAATAGAGATTTAGTTAGTTATTGAAAGAAAAAGAGAAATAATGTCTGTTCTTGGTGATAATTGGGTGAATTATCTTTAAGAGAACCTTGATTCTGTGTGTGGAGACTTTTTGGTGCCTTTTCTCCCTCATGCCAAGCTGGTGTAAAGCCTGGTGTGCAGAAACTGCTGATCAGAAAATAATGAACAACCTCATTCTCCAGAATGAGAACAACCAAGAGTCCAGTTTGCCTTCTTCTTAACAAGGACTTGGGAAAAGGCCTCCCCTATCAGGGAGAGATAGGTAGGAGTGGAAGAACTCCGACAGCAGACTTTCTACCTTCCCACAGCCCATGGCTGGCTCTGCAGGAAGCTCTCCCTGCCTGGGAGTCTCACCAACTGTCAGGAGTTGTTTGTGGATGAGAAACTATCCAGCAGTGGATAGGATGGACAGTGTTCAGAGGAAGTGAAGATGGGATTGGATGGGACGGCATGGGATGGGGTGCCCAAATTGTGCTGGGCCATCTCCAGTCCCCTAAGAAGCTTCTGGCAGCATGGAAAGGTTGGGCTGAGACAAGAGCAGGTGCTAAAGGACACATACCTGATGCTGAACAGGAATGTGGGAAAGGAGCAGATGGGAATGCCAGAAAATACCTGGGGAAGACACTGTGGGATGTGTCTTGTTCCAGCTCTCTGGGGATGGGGCAGCACAAGGTTTGGATCTCAGGGTTTGGATCCCAGAATTTGGATCCCAGGGTTTGGATCTCAGGGTCTGGACCCTGGCCACTGCCAAATTTGTTTTGTGGGGCAGAAGAATCACAGAATCATTTAGTTTGGAAAAGCCCACTAAGATCACTGAGTCCAACCATCCCCAGCACCGCCAAGGCCACCACTGCCCCATGTCCCCAAGGGCCACATCCACAGGACTGTTAATCCCCTCTGGGGGTGGTGACTCCACCACCACCCTGGGCAGCTGTGCCAGGGCTGGACAGCCCTTTGGGAAGCTGGAGAGCTGCTGCTGCCCTCGGGCTTCTGCTCAAGGTCACAGAAAATCCCAGTGGAAGACCCAGAGTGATTTCTACCGAAATCTTGTCACATGGAGCAAGTCACATGTGGGCTGAGGACCCTGGTGCTCAGATATATCAAGTCATGCAAGATAAGCAGTTTGCAATGAATTGGTTTTCAGTAACATTTTTTTCCCAACTGCTGACCAAAATCCAAAGTAACCTCAGAAAAGGCACAAGACGTGATGAGAAAACAAACCTGGAGCCCACAGGCCACTTTTCCCATGAATTGTGCCTCTAAAGACAGGGGATATGGTCTCTTCTGGCTGGACTTCCTGCACCTGGGTTTTGCCTATGGCTCCCATGGCTGGAGGGGACTCACCCCAGGCAGTGCTTTCTCCCACCTCCAAACCTCTTGATGCTGGGGGCTGCCCTGCAGCCTTACACCTGGTGTCCTCACTCCCTTGGGATGGGGTGGTGACTCCTGCCAGGGGCTGAGGTCCAGGCAGCCTCCTAGCACAGGATCCTCCCATCCAGCTGCTCAAATGTCAGACTCCTCCAGGTCACCTATACAAGGAGCTGGGAAAGGTGGTCAAGCCCTGGGTTCTGTGCCACAAGCTGGGAAGCAGAGACCAGCAGGACCAGGGCAGTGACTGTCCCTCTGTGCTGGCACTGCTGAGGCACCTCCAGTCCCGGGGGCAGTTTTGGGCACTAGGGAAAGGATATTGAGGAGCTGGAGTGTGTCCACGGCAGGGAACAGAGCTGGGAAGGGTCTGGAGCCCCAGGAGCAGCTGAGGGAGCTGGAAAGGGGCTCAGCCTGGAGCAAAGGAGGCTCAGGGGGGCCCTTGTGGCTCTGCACAACTCTCTGACAGGAGAGGACAGCCGGCTGGGGGGGAGGGTCAGGCCTTGTTTCCACAGAACAAGAAGTAAGAGGAAAAACCTCAAGTTGTGCCAGGAGAGGTTTAGGTTGGGTATTAGAGAAAATTTCTTCATGAAAGGGTGGCGAGGCCCTGGCACAGCTGCCCAGGGCAATGGTGCTGTCACCATCTCTGGACCTATTTAACAGTCATGTAGATGTGGCACTTGGGGACTTGGTGCAGTGGTGGCCTTTCTCGGTAATGGCTGGATTTAATGATCCTAAAGGGCACCAGCAGGACAGGGGGTTACTATCCCTTTGTCTTCAACAGCACCAGGGCATAGCAAGGATCTTCTCTGGCCCTGACCTCCCTGTAAGGACAAGGTGTTCCTTTGGAAGGTGCATGCCTTTAATGCTCCCATGTGCCTTGGCAGCCTTGGCTTTGCTGTTTTTTTGTGTCTGGGCCCCTTATCTCTCTGCCCCACCTCACTTGGTGCTGGCTCTGGTGTCCTCAGTGCCAAGGCTGCCCCTTGCCCAGCCCAGTGGCTTGAGAACAATTGGAGGAAGCCGTGTCCCACAGCAAACCCTGAGATTTCTGCTGGATGTGGCAACTGCTGGGAGGGCTGGCAGGGGATGAGGCCACACGTGGGGACTGGCAGGGACTCAGGCAGCACAGCAGGTCTGTGCCATCCCTGCCCTAAGCCTAGCAAATGCTGGAGGGTTCAGGTGTGGTGGGCATCTGGCTGGGCACGCTGCAGGGTACAGTTGACCCTGCCCACCATCCCACGGATGTGACCAGCTTCCTGTGGCCATGGCAGAGCCCCACAAAGGAGGGGAGCAAAATGTCCCTGCTCACACATATCTGCCCAGCATGGGCAACCACGCAGCACACATGGACACAGAGGACCTGTGTTAGTGCAAGTACGAGTGCTGCCCTGCCTCAGGACACAGACACATCCCGGGGCGGGGGGGGGGGAGCGTGGCAGCACCCTGACATGCACCAGAGGGACCATGTCCATCCACGTGTGCAGAGGACAAGGTGGTCACACACACACCTATGGGTGCCCTCATGCTCTGAGCCCCAACCCAAGTCCTGAGGCTCCATGGTTCTCCCCGTGTCACCTCGCTGCAACTCAGCTCCTTCTCCCTGAGCTCAGGACTGGAAGCCTTCAAATCCCTACCCAAACTCTTTCCCTCTGCTTCTTCTGATGCCAGGTGCCGCAGGCTTATCCTGCCTGTGCCAGCAGTGCCAGCAGAGCAGGCATCCCATGCCTGAGCTGTGCTGGAGCCCTGCCGGCTGTGCCTGCACCATTCAGGGTGCCTGGGGAGGGCAGAGGGAGTTCAGCTGGGGAGGACAAACTCCTTAAAAGGCTGGACATGCAGGCAGCCGAGGCTTTCCCAGGCAGCCAGGAGTTCCTGGAAGTTGGTTCCTGGTGCCAGAGAACAAGTCTTGGAGAGCTGCACGGGTGAACCTTCCTGAAAGGAGCCGCCCCGTGCCAGCTCTTGCCCCGCCATGGGCTGTCCTGGGCTGGCTGCTGTTCCTGCACGTCCCTTGCTTGCTCCCACGATCTCTGCCACAAGCTCAGCTCCCAAAAGAGACCCAGCTCTCGCCCAGGCTTTGCTATTGCAGATGTGTGGCCCAGAACCCCCCTTATCACTGTCCCAGTGCTTCTTTGGCCGTGTTCTCAGCCTGGGAGTCTGTCCCAGGAGCAGGCTGGGGTACCTGCCAGCCAGGACATCCTGTGGCTGATAATGTCACATAGCTTAGAGCCTGTAGCTCCTTCTCGTGCCTTGTGCCCTCTTGGCCTTGCAGCAGCAAGGTGTGGGTCTCACACCCTTCCTTCCCAGTGGGATAAAAGTAGGTGCCTCCGGTTTCAGACTCACCATGACCTGGGAGCAGTCTAGCTTGTCTCAGCCCTGCCACATGCTTGGGATGCCCAGTGTGAATCCTCCAGGAACCCATCCCATGGGCCAGAGATATACTCAGTTCCACAGGGGCATTTAAAAGGCACCTGCTCCCCACCTGAGACCTCCCACAGCAGTGAACAAGGCCTGTTCCTTTGGAAACTGTGATGAATCCCCAACTATCGAGTCCCTCCAGTGACCTGAGGCCATGTAGAACTTCTGTCCTCTCCTCTGAGTGCTTCAGATCCTCCCACCCAACATCAGCAGCAACTCCAGCACACAGATGGACAAGAGACAGTGGACAGCCCCCAGGACCTGGAGGGATTTCACGTGGATAGCTTCACCATGTGCTTCCCAGGAGAGGGAGAGGACAAAGGCAGTGAACCAACAGCAAATGTGGTGAGAAATCCCGTCCCCCAGGATCCAGGAGCCCCACCTTGGACACCCCAGCATCCTCTTGACTCTTTGACACAGCCACATCTCATTGCTGGCTTTGAGTTGACACCTGCAGCCTGTCTTTGCATCAGAGGCTTCCACCAGACAAAGTCCCTTCTTCCTGCACAGCCCCATGGACCTCTTTAAGCGCAAAACCTTCTTGCAGCATCATACTGGGCCTGTTTCCTGACTCCAGCTCTCTGTGTCACCCATGTCTGGCCCTCCTGAAGCCTCTTGACTCACCATATTCCTTGTTCTTCAGGGATGCTGATGACCTAGCCCCAAAAATGTGTTGCAGGGAGTTCTGCTGGCTGCTGTTCTAGCCCTCCAGCACCCCCTGTCCTGTCCCTTTACAGCCCAAATGGTTCCTTGTCACCTCCTTCTCCTTCAGCCTTCCTTGCAGCTGCCTTGTCCAAAAAAACTCCCACCTACCCCCAAAATGAGCTTTGTTTTTTTTTTTTTTTTCAGAGATGCCAAGTCCATCTGGTACAGTCTATCCTTGATAAACAACCCTCCCTCGGGGCCTCCTGGGACCAGAAATAGCGCCGGAGCTGGACCTGCCTGAGCAAACATTCCTCCCCGCACACGCACGTCTGCATCCCGCTGGCAGCCCGGCCACCCCCAGGGCCAGTTTCATCGGGGACCAGTTCCACGACGGCTCCTGCAGCACCCCTGAGGGGGAACCTTCCCCACACAGGTAGCTGCGCATCCCTGCCGACACTACCCTGAGCTGCCCTTCCCGGAGCACTGCTCGGCAGAGCTCGCTGTTCCTGCAGGGAGGAATCCTGATTTCTGACGGCGTGTCCCTGAGCCCCGATAATCCCTGAGGGCAAAGCCTCGCTGATCCACGCCGGCCTGACCCGGCCGTCGCTCTGGGCTGGAATGTGCTGCTAATCCCCACAGCCACCTCCCGGAACGGTCACCGCTGGCCTGCGGGGACCTGACTGGGTCCCGGTCGCTCTCCGGGGAGGCGACGGCGGCACTCGGATGTGTCCCTGCCCTGCGGCAGGGGGTGGTGGGTGGCCGCTGCTCCATAGGGATCTGTGCTCCAAGGACAGCTCCGTCCTGGAGCTCAGTGCCAGTCCAGCTCCCCTGGCACCGGGGCCTGGGGATCTACAGTGCTCCAAGGAGTAGCTGTTTGCTTCCAGCCCTTGCAGCACTGCTGGGAGAAAAGCTGTTGGATTTCACACGACAGATATTTCTCTCTGAATCCTTGTCCTGCTGATCCTCCAAAGGATTTTCCATGACCTCTTGGCACCTTTATCTCGTGGGGGGTTCCAGCATTGACATCTGACCACAGTGGGCTGTCTCTTCTCATATTCCTGCTGGGGCACAGGTGCCTGCCCACCCTGCTGTACCTGTGACCTTCCCTCCCTGTCACTTCCAGGGACCAAGTTTTTCCTCTGCTTCAAGAGGGGAGCAGTATGTCCCTTAAGGGCCTGCAAACACCCCTCTGCAAACAAAGGCATAGAGCTCTCATGATGTACTGCCCATCAAAACACATCTGTGGACATCACAAAGTGTCTCCTGTAGCTCTATTGTTCTTGATTCTCTCTGCTTTCCTCTATAATCAATTCTGTGACTCTTCACAGACCTTCATCCAGCCCTCCCCTATGAAGGTTGGGAGCTGAGCCCAGCCCCCTGTGGGGGCACATCAGGACACTCACAGCCTTCCTGCTTCTGCCCCAGCTCCTCTGTGTCGCCGTTTTGGGGATTGTGATCACGTACCAGACCCTCAAGCTGCCTCCTGGCATGGAGGCCCAGCCTGTGGAAAGGGGAATCTTGACCCTCAGTCTGCAAATATGGGGACAGTGCCCCTGGTCCACACCCTCCTGCCAAAGTGGCTTCACACGTGGCTAGAAAAATGCTGCTGCTCCCAGGGCACAGTGGCTGATCTCTCCCAATGCAGCCTGTGCCATCTGCAGCCAATATTAATCATATTTTTCAGCCATTAATCATTTCTAACATTAATCATGTTGTCTTCATGTTGAACAGCGGAGGACTGGGACTGCGGGAACTCTCTCGCAAGTGATGGGCCTCAGCTCAGCTGCTTCTGAGAGCTGTCAGCTGGCCAGAGCTCCATTCCACTCCACGTGTGCCATGTGGCTTTTATATTGTTTAGTCTCTGATTGAAATCTGGGGCCGGCTTGAATTACCTGTCCCACAACAGCCCCGTGCATTGACACAACCACTGCCTCTGCAGTGACATCACGGAGCCCTCATGTTCGCTGGAGCCCGTCCCGCGCCGTCACCACGCTTGGCTTTCAGACATCCACCCCTGTCCCGTGGAACACTGTCCCTCTGGAAGGGAACACAGCCCTTTGGCTGGTCTGGGGCTGCCCGTGACTGTAGTCCAGCTGGCAGGACTGTGATTGTGGAGAAGCAGATGCCTGAGACATGATCCTCATCCTGCATGCAGAGCACCTGAATCTCCTGGTAGGAAAGGTGCAGCTTTGAAGGCATCCCTTGGGGTAGTTCTCCAGAACCCCCCAAGATTTGGTGGGAGGGGACCCCTGGAGGGCTCCAGACTGGTCTGATTCACAGCAGGGCTGTTGCCAGAACTCAGTCATTGTGTCTGTGGCTTTGTCTACCTGAGGTTTGAAAGCCTCCAGAACCAGAGCTCCCCCACCTCTTGTGCTTGTCCCCACACTGGGGCCCTTCCAAAGTCAACACTTCATTTTGGAACAAACACCCCATCTTGGCCTCAAACTGCACTCTCTGTTTTCCTACCAAGGGCAGGGAAAGCTTTCTCCTGTGCTGAGAAGCACTTTCAGAGGGGATCCAACCCCTGCTTCACTGCCACTGACACACACGGGCCTCTCCTTTCATGCCAGAAGGAAGGATTTCTGCACATAGTGATGCTTAGCACAGCTTTTCCATACCTTTTACCCAAAGCTTGTCTGGGGAAGACTCTCATTCCTTTGGCAAAGGGACAGGGCACAGCTTTTTCCTGTCAGGTCCCTCCAGTTCTCCCTAGGGATAAAGTTTCTGAAGCTGCTGGGGTTGCTGGAGCATGGTACCAAGAGAGCAGCAGGGTCAAGGGAGACCCTATCAGGGTCAGTCTCTTTTACCCAAAAAATCTAACATTTTGAGCCTTGGTTTTGTTGGGACATAGAATGAACCCAATACACAGTTTGTCCTGTCCACAGATTTTTTGGGGAGGGTGGGGGTGCCTAGATCTGAAGCTGACTGCCCTGACACCCAGGTCCAGGGAATTCCTGGGAACGCTGACTTCATGCTACTCCTCTTGCTGCTCTGTCCACCAGCCAAAACCCGGGCCAGCCATGGGAGCTGAGCTTCTCCTGGAGCAGTGAGCGAAGATCTGGGGCTCGAAGACTCTACAGGCTCTTGGGTGGCTGCCCATGCCCCAGGCAGCTGCTCCAGAGGCGGAGCATTGCCAGGCAGCAGGTCTGGCAGTTTCTTGGCAGTGTTCAACTGCAATCAAACTGTCTCCACAAAACATCTCCATGAGCCAGCACATTCCAATGGAGAAATGTCTCGTCTAAATGTTTCTGACCAACTCTCGTGCAGCGGCTTTCTCACTTTTCCTCCTGGCTGTGTTTCTGAAGGAAAAAACACTTCAAAGGCACGGCCCTGGCTTGGGATGCTGTAGGTGTGACTGTGCTGTCTCAGCCCAGGACTAGACTCTTCCCCTGGGGTCTGATGAAACAGAAGAACCTTTACTAGTACTGGGTGGCCTGAGGAGCCCTAACTGGACATGAGAGGAGCATGGGGTGGGTGTCTCAGGAGTCAGACAGCCCCACCAGCCCTTCCTGCAGTGGGGTGAAGCCTGAGGAGCCCTTAGGCTGGGCTCAGTGTGTACACATGGCCCAAGAGCTGAGGTAATGCTCTGCTGCAGGTGAGAGCCAGCCTTGAGGTGTGCTGGATGTGTGGAGGACAAGATGCCCTGTCCACACCAAGACAAGTCTCAGCTCTTGGTGCCAGGGTTTTCTCTGGTGGGGGGGTGTTTATTTCCAGGCTCCCACTGAAGTGACAGCTCCTCTGCATCCACATTGGAGGGACTTGGGGTTTCTTTCTCTGCTGAGAGCTCCTAATAGTCCTTAAAGTTCTGCTGCTTCTTCAGAGATGTCCCTCAGCCCTGCTGTCACTCCTAGCATGTGCAGCAAGCAGGACAGTGTGTCTGGGTGCCTGGAGGCTGTTGGAACATGTGTCCCTCACCTTAGGGAGGGGTGATGCTTCTCACACTAACCACACCAGGGAGCAGGAGACAGCCAGGACTCACCAAGGGCATGTCCCAACCCTTTGGCATTGGCAGTGTGCAGACAGGAGGAGAGATGCCCCTGCATGGACAGCAGTTCCACCATCATCATGGGGCTGACCAGAGAGTCACATGGTCCTGTGGGGTGACGAGGTTCACTGGGAACACAAGGCTCACTGGGGACATGGTGAGGCTCACTGGGAACATGGTGAGGCTCACTGGGAACATGAGGTTCATCAGGAAAACAAGGCTCACTGGGAATGTGAGGCTCATCGGGAACACAGCAAGGCTCACCAGGAACACAGTGAGGCTCACCAGGGGCATGAGGCTCACTGGGAACACAGGACTTGCCAAGAACACAGTGAGGCTCCCCGGAAACATGAGGCCCACAGGGAACATGTCAGGACTCACTGGGAATACAGGGTTCAGCAGGAGCACAGTGAGGAACACCAGGGGCACAAGGCTCCCCATGAACACAGCGAGGCTCCCCAGACACATGAGGCTCCCTGGAAACACGATGTGTGTGCTCTGTCCCATGGCAGCGCAGGCGCGGTGTGCGGCCTGCACGGAGCGGGTGTGCACCGGCCAACATGTGGTTTGTGTTTAGAGTGTGTGTCTGTTGGTGCTTTGTAAATGAGGTGTGCTCGGCTCTGTGTGTGTTCACTCTGGCACACCAGGGCTGGTGCTGTTGCGTTCCTTGGCCGCTGTGGTTTTGTGTCACGGGGCCTTTGCGCAGCGCCGCAGGAGGCTCGTGCTCACGTGCTCACATGCGAGTGTGCTCCATCACACAGCCAGCACGGACCCCTGCTCCTTATGGAGACTCACTTGATACTGAAAACCATCTTCCCCATGTGGCTGCCAATCCTAGGACAGTGGTTTGTGCTCCCTTGCTCCTTGAGCTGACACTGACCGGGCTTTGTGAGAGGGGACATGCTCCCCCAGTGCTCCCCACTGTGCTGCACTCCCCAGGGAGCTGATGAAGTGTGCGGGTTTGGGTGCTGGTGAGCAGCTGAGCCCAACAGACAGTCCAGCCCTCTCCAGCACACTTCCTGCATGTGAGACCTGAGCAAAAACACCTGGAGACAATTCCCAGCCCAGCAGAGTGTGGAGAAACAAGACATCCGAGGCTGTGAGTGGTGGCTGAGATGGTCACTTTTCCCAGGAAGGAAGGGTGGTCCCATGGGAGGGCTGGCTGGTCCAGGGATGCTTGGAGCTGGATGAAGTGCAGGGAGACTGCACTGGGGCATTTTGGCACCACACCTGGATCTTGGACACAAAGGGCCAGGCAGGGAATTAAGCATCCAGCTCATGGCTTTATAGCACTCTGGAGAGGCAGAAACAGACTGTCTCTGTGGTGGTGAAGCCACTTTCCAGCACTGGCAAAAGTTCAGCCATCCTGAGCCCAGGCTGGGGGAAGGTGAGGGGAGAGAGCAGGAGAGGAGGTGGAGATGCACCAGAGTAACCCCAAAAAAAAGCCTTCCGCTCTCCTGCAGTTGCACAAAGCCTCCCAGCTCCCTGGGCTTGGGGCACAGTAAGGCAGCCCTGAGGTATCAGCCAGTGATGTGGCACAAGGACCACCAGCTTCTCCAGGGCCAGGACAGGGGGACAGTGTGAGGACGCAGCAGGTGCTGGGTCTTTGTGTACATGATCAGGGGTGACCTGTCAGGAGGAGCAAACCCTGCTCTGGAAAGAGCAATCAGGGCACTCACTTAGGTCTTGTCCCTGGCTCAGGAGAGGAAATAGGGCTTTTGCACAGCCTGACATCTTGTGGGCTTCCTGGCCGGGTGTGGATAGCATGGAGGTGTTCTCCCCCTGATTCAGACAGCAGGCAGGCTGCCAGGGAGCAAACCTGGCAGAGTATGAACAAACCATCCCAGCAGAGCTCAGTGAGACCAGGGACAGGCTCTGGAGGAGCACAGAGAGTGCCTGAGGAGCCGACTGCTGCACTTGTATAAAAACATGAGCAATGGTGAAAGCAGCAGGACGTGGGAGGGATGGTGGTGCAGAGCACTTCAGAAAGAGAAGGATAGAGAGAATCTGGCAGTCAACATCCGACTTTTATTCCTAGTTAAATAACAGAGCACGTCGGATGAGAGAAAGTCATTAAGTGTCAAGAGTCAGGTTTCGAGGAGCTCAGTGCCAGGTTTCCCAACACTCAGCACCACAGCCAGGGCCAGGCTTTGCAAAAAGCCAGATCCCATTCAGATCTTGCAGCCGGGCTGGCTGGGGCTCCCCAGGGACCTGTCTGGATGGATTTGTGAAGGAGATGAATACCCAAACTTCGTGGCTCTTCTCTGAAGTGCCTGATGGTGCTTGTCACTGCAGGGGTGCTCCCCGGCACAGACCCTGCCAGGTGCATGGTGTGGTCCTGCTGGGTGACAGCAGTCCTGTCACCTGGAGGGCTGCAATGGTTTCAGCCCCTCATCTGACAGACTTTTCAAGCAGAAGACTGACAGATTGTGGGTTTTCAGCTTCCTGTGGGAATTTCTAAGTGCATAATCATTGTGAACATCATGAAAAGCATTTTAATAGTCAGAGAATACCATCTGGATGTTCACAAACAAAGACAATATAAATCCACGACAGACAGCGCTGAACTCAGTGCTTTTATAAGTATTTCCAAATTGTTTCCCAAATTATTTAAGCAAGTCTTTCCTCTAATGAAACTCAGAAAAGATCCTAACATAGGCAAACAGTACAGACTGAGCACAACAGAGACTTTTATACAGAGGGATTAGAGCTTGGGTCAGATGTAATCAAATTACATCCCCTGCATACGAATGCAGTCTGTGTACGGAGATAGGAGGAATCCCAAACACTTCTGTAATGGGAGGAATAAATCTGAAAGTGCCAAAAGGGAATTGGGGGAGAATAACTCAAACCAGTTTTTGTGGGTGTGAAGGCCTTGTGTGATGGTGCTGAGCACTGTGGGGGTTATTTGAAAGTGTACAAGAGTGATGTGCTGGGTCTGGTGGCAGCTGCCTCTGATGTCCTCGCAGTGGGGGACACTGGGAGGGGTGTGGGAGGGATGCTGGAAGGGAAGAGAGAAGGAGCTGAAGCCAGTCAAGCGCAGGGTTGCTTTGCAGGGAGGAGAGAGGTGCTAACAGACTGGCTGCATGCTGGCTTCTAGGTGATGCCAGGAGAAGCTGACAGCTGGCATGGGGTTCTCTCCAAAAGCAGAGATGAACTTCCCTTCCCACAGAGGGACCAAAGGGACCTCTTTGGGTCAGAGGTGCACAGATCAGCATGAGTTGGGCTGAATGGTGACTCCCAGGCTTTCCTGATGGTGACATTCACAGGGCTGCTGCTTTCCTGGACTAAAACCCTGGAAATCAGGCATCAGTACAGATCCTAACCTTGGAGGCCTGATGTCCTGGAGTGCACCTCTTGACAGCCCAAGGCAGTCATGGAGCCAAGGGCTTTGTTCAGCATGGGCCTCTGTGGAGAGGAACTGGGAATGGAAGCAGTCATCCAGAGCCAGTGGAGGCCACACTGACAGCAGAGCATGTCACTGACCTCAGACGTGTTGGGGACAGTCCAAAGCAGATTGTGAGGTGGCCACCGGTGGGCAAAAATGGCCACCAGAGAAGAGATTTCACCAGCAGCACCTGGAGAGCTACAGTTGGCATGTGGCTGTACCCTGAGGACAACAGCGCCTCTGTCACTCTCAGGTCCCTGGACAGACCTTAGGTTCTGGCAGATCATCTAGAAACATCTGCTTTTGCTGGTTTTTCCTGATCCAGCTCTTGCAGCAATGGTTGAGGGCCCTTCAGCAAACAGAAATCTTTGGGCTGTGGGTGAGGGGTCTGAAAACAGACCATGGCATGTGCTTGGAGATGTGTTCTTTTAAACATGGCAAAAATCTGTCTTGCCCTCCATGCAGGAAGATCACCTGCCTTCTTCCTGGAGAAGCCTTGGCTGGAAAGTGGGTCCTCCTCCACATGACCTCAGAGCAGAGGACACCCTGCTGTCCCAGTTTCTGGATTTAATCTGAATTCACCTTGCCCTGTGGTGCTGGACAGTCTTCTGAGTGAAAAAATGTCATGTTCCTGTCACTCTGTCAGGTCAAGTTCTCAATTGAAATGGGTTTAGAAGCAAAGGAGTTGCTCTCACAAGGACACCGGAAACAAAATCTGATCTCTCCTCTGTGACAGGATGCCTGATTGTGACAGGACACCTGCTGACAGCTGGATGCCTGTTCCATCAGGCCCTCTCTGCTAGGATAAGCCTCTCCTCCTTGCCCTCACTGCTCTGCCAGGAGAGCAGGGCTCAGGACAGGAGCACAGGAGGAGGACACGACATGGGGTCACTTGGATGAGCTCCCCACCTTGGGCCAGGGTTTGCTGCCTCCATGGGGCTTGGAGGCAGCTCCAAGATCTTTGCAGTTTTCCAGTGCTGTGCTTCAAGTTTCTCCTTGGAATCATGAATAGGATGTGCCTTGTGCTCAGCCCGTGGCTTCAGTGCCATCTCAACATTGGACTGAGACCACGTTTGGTCTCCTCGGATGTATCAGAGAGATCCCAGACATGGAATAAAGTGTTTGCCCAGATGTGCTGCTGAGGGCAGGCTGCCAGCTTGGAGGGTGCCGTGTCCTTGTGTGGCCCCTAAAGCATCATTTCTGTAGGTCCCAGCCCTGAGCCCGACAACTGGAGCTCTCCTGCCTGGATAAACGGGACGAGTGCTGGTGCTGCCAGGGTATGGGAGAAGTTTCTTGTTTCCTTTTAGTTACTTTGTTAACATGCCCCTAAACCCTCTCACAGCCAGAAAAAGCATTAGTCACCCTTACAAAGTCAGGATGAGCCGACAGGAATAACAAGCACCTTTGTCTAGAGCACATCCATGCCAGGCAAAATATTGTGGCCGGGACTGCTCTGTGCTTGTTCTGGGGAAGGGACAGAGGAACCTGCACAATATGCAGAGGGCAGTAAAACACCAAAACCCTGGCCAGCTGTGGGAGGTGCTGGAGGTCACTGGAGCTGGCCCTTCCCAAGACCTTCATGGGGATGTAGGCAGGGATTGACGTGGCAGAGGGGCTGGTGAAGGGATTCAGCTCCTGGGATGTAGTGAGATGAAGGAGGACTAGGGGAGGCAATGGTGTGACCTCCCTGTTCATCAGGGGCTCTCTGGGTTAGCCTGTGGCCAACCATGAGTTGGTGGACATTTCAGAGGGGAACACAGCTTGGGACCTCCTCCATCCCACCTCAGCCCCGTCCATGATGCCAACAGCCTCTCCCAGGAGACAGAAGAGGCACCAGGCTGACTGCGAGGAATCAGGCAGCCCATCCCTCTGGGAGACTCCTGCCCCATAACAGCCTGTCCGCCTCTTTCAGCATCACCTCCAAGAACCAGAGAAGCAGGGCAAGCCAGGGCCTGGACCCTGGCCGACGAGGGGAGAGATGAAGGGAGTTGGGAAGCCGATGAGTGGAAAAGGAGGGCTGCGAGGATGTGGCTGGGCGCGGCTGACGGGGGTGGCTGCGGACGGTATCGCAGCAACGTGCTGGCATGGAGCGGGGGCCGAGCCGAGTCAAACATTGGGAACATTTCTACCAGACGGGACAATTACACACTGGAGCTGCTTGCCAGTGAGGCCCCATCACGAGTGGAACAGATCCCATAAGATACTTCTAAGTTTAGAGTAAAGGAGCTCTCTCCAACAGGGGAGGATGCGAGACTGCCGAGCTCAGTCCCGCCCGTCGCCGCCAAACCGCACTCCCCGGAGGAGCACTCACGAACTGCTCTTGCAACACTTGAGCTACGGCTGAGACACACATTCCATCCGAAACCCCTGTTTGCAGTTGTTTATACATCGCTCAAAAAATATCCTTTTGGATTGAATTTGTTCATGCTTGATCTCAGCCCAAAAAACCGAAGAATTATTTGGGGATGGTTTGAGCAAAATCTGTTCGACTGTTTCTGTGTTATGTAAGCATCAGAATAAATATGTTTTCCTATTTTCAAACATTTTCCTCATCCTTACTAGCTGTCAGATAGCTCAAAATCAGCTTCATTATTTGGAGGAGTTGTACTTAGCCCATGCCTGGCTCTCAGTGAGGCAGCCTGTTCCTCAGCCAGACAAAGCTCTCCTCAGGAGTGAGAAAACCAGGAGGGGCTACAGCTCTTACATGTGGTGCCTGTCATCCTTAAAGGTGATCTCCAGGGATGTTGGATCACAGATGGGCATTTTCCAAGAGTGTTTGACAAGAAGGGATTGGCCAGTGCCAAATGAGAGTTAAATAAACAGGTATTGAACAAGGCTGTGGAAAAGAGCTGTAGGTTTTTGTGAGAAGGGGAGGTGAATGCTGTTCACAGACCATGCAGCAAGAGGAGGGCTCAGCTCTTCCCACCACCCACCTCCCAGCTCCAGGGGAGCTCACACTCCACGGGTTGTGCTGGAGCTGCTCCCTCTGTGTTTTTGTGCTGTGCCCATGCTCATTGGTTTTGGTGGATCGTGGTTTGGGGAGAGGAGAAGTGAAGGAAAAGGGCTCACAGCCTTGGAGACACTCTAACTCCAAGATTTTGCCCAAATGCAGAGAGGTGACAGGTGATGGGCACTTCAGGAGGAAGGTTTGGTGAGGTCGATGAGTCAGATGTTGGGTGGACTTTGCACCAGCATCATTGGGGTGGGACAGAGCTGTTGGAAATGAGTACAGAAATATCCTTGAAATCCAGCTCCAAGGCTGGAGAAGATCATTGTCCAAGTTTCAGGAGTTCACACTAAGCCAGTGAAGAGGTGGCCTTGACCTAGGCTCTTCAGACTTCATCTCTGGAGGAAAGGATAAAGAGGCAATGTTCACCTCATGATGTGCCCCAAGGAATGAGAGTCTCCAAGATGTTTGGGTCTCACTGCTTCCCAGTGCAAAGACAAGTTAAATACCTGAATGCCTGGCAGAGGCTGGGGTGTCATTCCTCACCCAGCACCTACAGAAACCCAGGGAAGTCTCTCCAAGTGCAGATTCTTAGCTCAGGGTAGTTGTTCAAGGAATGACATTCAGGCAATTACAGACAAAGTGCTATAGCAATGAACACTGAGTGCCAGGAACAGGCACTGCAGTGTCCTGTCAGTGTTCTGTGGAGAAATCATGGGAAAAATGAGAGGGATCATTGTGAGCTGGGAAATTTTCAACAGGATCAGAAAGCTGATAAAAATGCCTGAAGCACAAAAGTAATTAAATTAAGGTCCTCCAGCTGAATGTAGAGGCTGCTTCAACATCTGTACAAGTCACAAAGGGCTCACAAAATTTGAGTGAAGAAAGGATAGGAACAGGAATCACTTTAGGCCTGTCAGCTGGAAAAAAGTTTTGAAACCATGAGCAGGGAAAAAATTATATCAGGGGAATTCCAAAAACATCTTGATTTTGATGGAAGTCCCCAACCTGGGTTCTGGAGAAGCAGGGAAAGGCACCCATAGGAAAGGGGAGATCTCAGTGCCTCCAAGAGAAGACCATGAGCATCCTGGAGCTACTGTGAGCCAGAGATGACTCCTTGGAGCCGTGGCATCCCTTGGATTCACAAAATCCCCTGACCTTCCAACATCTCTAGTTTGGCTAGCCTGATGAGAAACCAGCGTCTCCAGGGCCCTGGGGCAGGAGGAGGGATTTAACTGGAGAGGGAATGTTGAACACTGGCCTGGACAGAAATGGAGTCATAACCTCTGCCTCCTTCCTCATTCCATCGGAAGATCCCATCAATGGCTTTAGAGATAGAAAAGGATGCGTGAGCACCCCCAGATTTGCTTTAGGGCAGCACCTGGAAACCCAACTGTGTCCTTTTGACAGTTCAGCTGAACTGGGGTGAATTTGTGCTGAAGCAGAGAAGCAGTTCTTCCATGATCCATCCCACGAGCAGGGAGAAATCCATCCTTAAGCCATCCCAGATGTTTGCAAAGCAGACGTGGGTCTCAGTCCTGAGGTAGCAGAAGGAAAAGCGCTGGAACAAAATGAGATGTTAAAAAAGAAACTGCCAGATCCACGTGGTGGAGCTGAGACAGCTTGGGGAGACCAGGAATGCAACAGCTGCTCTGTCTGCTGGAGCAGACAATTTAACATGGAAGCTACTGCTTTCCAGAAGTCTGGAGTGAAGTAAATGTCCTGGTCTGCAAAAACAGCAGTAGCAATGATCCTGGGAACAGTCCGGCAAGTTTTGTGCAGGAAAAGGCACTGGAAGGAGCAATCCAGGTTCAGATCAAGCTACCCAAAGGGGACCTTGAGGCCCCACTGTCCTTGCTGAGCTCGATGGGTGGGACAGTAAGAGAGTCATAAGGGTCAACAGAGAGAGAAAGGCAGCAAATCCTGAGTATGGGATGGAGCAATTCATGTGCCAGGGGAACTCAGAGAACAACCAGCATGGGTGTGTGAGCTCTGCAGCAAAGAACATGGAGACAGGGAAGGGAAGCTTTTCCAGTGAGGAAAACCAACTGGTGTGCTGTGATAGCCAAGTGGTGTGCTGTGGTAGCCAAGTGGTGTGCTGTGGTAGCCAACTGGTGTGCTGTGATAGCCAAAGCACAGCCAACATCTGCAGGGACAATGCGTGAGAAGAGACAGAAAGGTGAGGCTGTTCTGCCTGGAGGACAGAGGTGGAAAGGGGGATATGACTGTTTTCCTCTGCCTAAAGGGAAGCTATAGAGACAGAGCCAGACTTTCCTCAGGAGTGAAGAATAAGGGGAAAATGGGCAACAAGCAGGAGTTGCAAGTAAGGATGAACACAAAAAGTGCGTACAGCCCTGGCACAGGGCCCAGTTCAGGTTGCTCATAGACAAGGCCTTGAGCCAATGGATTCTACTTTAGAATTAGACCTGCTCTGACCACAGCTGACTGGAGGTTTTGGATGTTGCTCCAAAAATCAATTATTCCAAGAAAATCAAGGAAAATCACTTTTCTCAGCCTGTAACAGAGCCTTGAGCAGGTTGGCACAGCCACATACGGGGGAACACTGCAGTGTGTTCCCTCTGCTTTGGGGTGGCATGGTCCTGCCACTGGAGAGCACCCAAAATTTTTCTCCAGCTCTGGAGAAGCATGTCTGTGTTTGATGAAGGTGGGACAGCTGATGATGTGCTTCCTCTACAGTGTGGTGCGTTACTCATTGTGAGGAACACCAGAGCCCCAGGCTCTCAGATGTCCACAGTGGTGCTACTAGCCCATCGTTAAATTCCTCAAAGCCTGTGGTCACAGAGTTTCAGGAGATGCTCCATCCCAGAAGAAGAAGGAAGGATATGGTCCCCAGGCTTGCTCTGCTTGGTGTGCGCTCAGTGTGAAAACAGTGGCTCTGGGAGAGCTCTGGAAGAGCCTGAGGAGCAGTTGGCACCTCTGGGCAGCACAGAACAATCTCTCCACTGAAGGATACCTCCAGGCTTCTTTCCCCATGTTCAAATTTCTCACTTCTTGGACAAGGTTTCCACCCCATCACCTTTCTCTTGCAACCCTGGACAGAAGCAGATGTGTCCCTGGGCACCCAGCACAGCACAGCACCCCACTGATCTTCACAGGTTGCGTTGGGGACATCCTCACTCCCCTTCAGACACCAGGATGGCCCCAAATCCTCATAGACATCTCACATGTTAACTGTTGCTGGCCTTATCTCCAGCATCAAGACCATATTTTTCTTCTCATTCCAGGAAGGACAAGTTTTAATAGGCCTGGAATTGGAAACAGCTCTCTTTGCTCACCATGCTTCCCACCCGGTTTTCATGTGGGGAGTTGTTTATCACAGTTATGCAAGCAGAGGCAGAGGGCTGGGGTGACAGTCCTGGCCTGGGGGCACAGAGGAGGAGGAGGAGGGCAGGGGTGACAGTCCAGGCCTGGGGGCACAGTGGGGCTCCCACTGCCCTGCACCCATCACACACATCCCGATGCTGCCAGGAATGCACAAGTGAGAAGAAGAAGAAGGAAATGTTTTTCTTCCCTGGCCAGAGGGGACAGCCCTTGGGACTGAAAAGGACTAAATCTCAAGGAAAAAGTGTGGAACATGTTCTGGTCTCTGTGGAGGGGACACCCAGAGGTGGCTGAGCTCCCCAGCTCCTTTCCTTGGATCTGGAGGCAAGCCAGGGACAGTCACAATGACAGGTCAGCACAATGTCCCCATTCCCTGCCTGAGTCCCACAGGGGCAGTAGTGATGGACCTGGGAATGTGGAGTGGATATGGCACCTGTCCTGGTATGTGGTGACCGGGTGCAGGACTGGCTGTAGGGCTCGGCAAGGGTTGGAGATGGGTCAGGGACATGCTGGCAGGAGTGGTGGCACTCTGGGGGTGTACCCCTTTGCACAGAGTCCCTTGCCCATGCGGAGGTGACAATGGGGCAGCAAGAAGCACAGGGAGGGCCCTCAATTCCCACAGCTGTGGGGACACAGCCTGGTCAAGGATGCCCAGAGTGGATGGTGTTGGCACAGGCTGCTGGGGAGAGACATAAAAAAGGGGCAATGGAGACAAACTGTGACATGCTGTGACAAAACCCAGTTCCTACTGGACTAGAGATGATGGTTCGCACTCTGAGAGTGATGCAGGAGGACAGGGACCCGGTGGCGTGGCAGCAGGTGGAGGTGACAGTGAAGTTCATGACGGCCATGGAAAACTGTTCTGGCTTTAGAGGGAGAGAAATGTCCATGGGTGAAAGCTGCCTGAGCCCATGGCTGGGCTTGGCACAGGAGGAAATGAATGCTGACATGGATAACGATTTGGAAATGCAAGTCCATAATTCCTTGGTGTCACAGAGCTTTTCTTTAAGGAAATGTCCAGGCAAGAGGAGGTGGCACTTATGGAACTTACTAAGAGGGCTTGGGACCTCTCTGGTCCCATGTTCCCATGAGCACAGGGTGGCATTGGATGTGATCAATGAACGCTGACCCCTGCCCCAACCATGGAGTGGGCTCTGAAGCACTCATAGGTGACAGGTCCCACTGGTGACAAGGACAGCCTCTGCTGGTGTGCTGGCCGGCCCCTGCTCATGCAGCCCAGCCTGTGCTGCCACACCTGCCAGAGGAGCCCAGTCCTGACCTCTGTTCATGGCACCAACCTGGCATCTGCTCCATGGAGGTCTCTGCCCAGCCCTGCCCAAAGGGTGGCACAGTGTCCCAGCTGTGCAGGGACATCATCCTGTCAGACACATTTTCCATTCATCTCTCATCTTGAAGAACTCCACCAGCAGAGCTCCTCAGAGTTTTCCCCTAATTGCTTTCCTCCACACCCCCACTCCTGGTGTGCTTTGTGCAGGAGGCTCCAGCTCTCCCACCAGCATTGTTCCCCCCCTGCATCCTGCCCACTCAGACTTGTTGCTGTGGCCACAGGCTGCAGGCAGCCTTCCTGGAGTGGTGGGTCTTCACTTGTGGATGTTTTCCAAGCCCTGCTCCTAGAGGATCTCTCAATCTCTCCTACCTTGGACGTGGTTTCTCCCAAGCACAGTGCTTGATGTGTTGTGGGGAAGTTCTTGTGGTGCTATCCCAAGCTCCTGAGCTGGGTGCTGCTTGCTTGACACCTGCCTGGAGCTGGCAGATGAGCTGTGGTGGACATGGAGGGGTGGGGTGGGCCAAGCCCCTCATGGGCTCTTGGCCTGTGATTTTGGCTTTCTGGGCTGCACCCATAGAGCTCACAGCAGACCGGGCCAAGCTGACCTGCTCCAAGTGGGCTGATGGCCCCCTGAGTGCCAGCCAGCCCCTGTGTGCCAGCCACGGGGTGTGACACAATTGCTACCCTGCTGCAGGGTACAGAGAGGGGCTGTCTGCATCAGGAACTGACCCCCGTGAGCACAGCCTGGGGCATGGTGTGGCTGAGTCAGGAGTTTGGAGCAGCCCCCCGGTTACACACTCACACACTTACACACACACACACACACACACACAAACACACACACTCACACAAGGTTACACACACATACTCACACACACACTCACAGACACACACAGGGTTACACACACACACGCTCACACACACACACACATCCTCCTTCCACCTGCAGTACACCCAGGGCTGTGTACCCTTAGCCTGAGTTTCTCCCTGAGTTTCTGAGTGACTTCTTGGCAGCCCCTCGGGCCAGCTCTGCTCTGGGGAGGGTTCCTGCAGAGCCCCTGGGTCTTTGCAGGGGTGGAGAGAGAAGAGAGCAGCCTGTGCCAGGGCAGG
This sequence comes from Certhia americana, assembly GCA_018697195.1. Classification (NCBI taxonomy): domain Eukaryota; kingdom Metazoa; phylum Chordata; class Aves; order Passeriformes; family Certhiidae; genus Certhia; species Certhia americana. Next base: position 2,780,757 of record JAGMWU010000021.1, on the reverse strand, counting down.
GCTCTGTGCACAGCCTCGTGGGGGCCATGTCTGACCTGTCAAGCTTCCCCCTCACTACTGCCCTGGGCAGTGTTCCCAGCTCGTGCTCAGGGCCACCAGCCCGGGAGCTTTTGGAGGCTCCAGGCTTGCTGAGGGTCTGAGGAAGGCTGATGGAAATGGTGCTGGTGAAATGTCCTGCCACAGAGGGGTAGTGCTTGTGGATCAGGTGAAGGAAAGAGCAGTGGGATGATGATCCTGGTTGATGCTGGTGCATCACGGACCTTCAGGGACCAGCAGACAGGGTGACCCCAGCCAGTGGCCCCAGTCCTGGCCTGGGGAGGTGAGCACAGTTTGGAGGACACTGAGGAACAGCCAGAGCTCTTGGCAGCCCTTGTGCAGCCAGAACAATGGCTGACATCATTTTTATTTAAGAGGGAGAAGGGAAAAAAATTGTGACCAGAGGACTGTAGCCCTGGGAGAGACAGAGTTTATTTTTCCTGCCTGCTGCTTTCTCTCGCGCTCCCTCCAGCCCTGGCTGTGGCACAGCACATTCCTTTGCTGTGATCTCCTCTCTCCCATGCAACAGTGCATTCCTCCTGCGCTGGCTGGTCCCTTCTGCTCTGGCCACCCTGGCCTGGCTGGTGTAAAGGGGACACCAGCCACCCCTCTCCTGTGCCTGTGCACTGCTGCATGCTCTGCTTTCACCTTTGCCAGAGCTCAGGCTCAGATGCTGTGTCCAGGTGCTGCCTGCTCATGTCCAGCTCCACCCTGGGCACAGATGTCTGTCCAGGCACTGGCCTCTCCATCCCAGGACAATGTCCAGGAGGGGTGGTGGAACCTCACTGTCTGCTGCCTCCGTGGCAGGTGCACTGAACCCATGGCATGGAACCTTTCAGGGGGGCTTCCCACACACTGACGGGCTCAGGGAGCATGGCATGCCAAGTGGGGCTTGTCTTCCCTGACTGGATGGAGCAAGACCAGCCTGGCCTTGGGGTCATCCCTTTAGATCCCAAACAGGCAGGAAGGAAGGTGTCTGCCAAGCCCTGTGAGCAGTGCGGAGATGAGCTAACACCTTGCAGGGCTGAGTTCATGGGCCTGGCACAGCTCCCAGTGCAGGGGCCACCCCAGGCAGGGCAGGTCACCCCAGAGGATTGGGCAGATGTGGGTGTTGCAACCCTTCACCCTGGAGTCATTGTCCCCTCTGGCCGGCACTGGTGTGGGGTGAGAGGGTCAGGCTGTGGGTGCTGGTGACCAGTGCATCCAGCACATCTGCACACCTGGCCCTTGTGCTCCTGCTGGCCTCACTGGATTTTGTTGGAGCTGCTTGGAGCACAGGCATGGGCCTAGTTGCCTGTTTTGTAGCATTTTCCCAATGCAATCAGATCAAATAAGATATTACAGGACATCCTCCTTTGCTCACCCCAACACCCCTCCCACGACTTTGTCCCATACCCAACCACAGAGAAGACAGCAGCACCCCTGTGGTCTCCCCCCCCCACCCCCGCCCCCGGATGTCTCAGAGCTGGGACTACTCCTTCCTCCTCTTTTTTTTACCCATGCCAGAACTGCCTTGCTCCTTCTCAAGCTGGGGGTGGTGGAGGAAAGATTTGGAGCCTCTGGTGAGAGCTCTGGGGGGCATTGCAGGGCTCTGGGTCTGGGCAGGGCTCTGGAAGCTGGACTAGACCAAAGGGCTGAATGGGGCCACGTGTGCCCCATCTCCTGCCAGACTGGGCTAAACCAGGGTTAACCAGAGGGGCGGCTGGGAGCTGCCACATGCCAAGAATGTTTCCAGACTGGGGAAGGGCTGGACATGAATCACCCAGTGTTTCTGCCAGATGCTGTGTGCAGGCTGGGCTCTGCACTGTGCTGTCCTGCAGTGAGTTTGGGGATCTTGTGCCGACTAGAGTTCCATCAGCCCCACCAGCATCACCTGCTCAGGATGCTCCAGCCTGATTTTGTGGCTCCTGGGGAGTCCCAGCTGGATGTGGCATCCCTGTGTATGTGTGTGTGTGTGTGTGTGTGTGTGTGTGTGTGTGTGTGTGTGT
>JAGMWU010000021.1:2737744-2778723 GCA_018697195.1 Certhia americana | reverse complement strand
TGTGTGTGTGTGTGTGTGTGTGTGTGTGTGTGTGTGTGTGTGTGTCAGGCACTTCTTGTTAGGGAAGCCCATGTGCAGATGTTTTGCAGCCATGGGCTTGCTCCTCCCACGTTGCTCCAGCCCTTTGTCTCTGTCATTTGTGTGAGCCTGAATTTTCACAAGTTGTAACTCAGCCTCTGGAGATCCCCAGGTCTGTAGCAAGGTGCCATAGCTGGCACCAGGACTCTGCTCAGCCCAGTGCTGGTGCTCTCACTGGGCAGCCTGTCTTGCTGCCCACCCCAGCCCAGTGCTCATCAGTGTGGGGGATGCTCCTCCTCCTCCTCTGATGGGCACCAGTGTGGTCCCGCTGTGATCCCAGGGAAACGCAGCAGCTCAGGAGATGCAGCCTGCAACCTTCCCACAGACAACAGAAAAGCCAGTGCTGAGGAAGGGTTTGGCAATCTGGGGAGCTCCTGTCCATGACCACCATTGCTGGGCTCCTGCACTGGCTGCCCTGGAATGCGGGCGGATGGTTCCACATCCAAAGACACCTACACCCCTTAATGCATCCCATACCCAAACTAGGACTGCAGCTTCAGGGAGACAGGGAGAGTCTGTGATTCTGGAATCCAAAGGCAGCAGTGGGGCAGCCAGAGTCTCCCCACAACTTCTGTCCGTCACTGATCCTTCAGAGCAACAAGAGTGGATTAGGGCTGAGAATGAGGTAACCTTGGACTCCTTGGCAGACAGAAGCCCCCCAGCACAGTCCCCACAGCAGCTCCTGGTGCACAGATGTCTCTAATTCACCTGCTCACCATGTGCAGGGAAAGGGTCTGAGCATCAGACACCACAGGGACACCTGTGAGGCAGCAGCTGAATGGAGAGAGCAGGAAAAACACAGGGAAGAAGGGCAACACCCCAAACTGCTTATAGGGCTAAAATCCTGATAACTTGTTTTGTTCAGAACATCTCCATTTCCATCTGGAAATAAAGAGATTTCCACATTGACTTCCTCCTTGCTGGAGCTGGAAGCACTGTCCCCGTGGATGGTGCTGGTGCAGAGGCCCCTGCCCAGGATGCAGGGATGTTCCCTTTGGCAGCAGCGTCATTCCCTGGCGGTACCAGGGGGGAGCAGCGCTGTGCTGCTGCTCCAGGACACGTGTTCCAAGCCTTGTGCAAACACACCAGGCCTGACCTCGCTCCAAGGTTTTTGGTCAAGGAGGTAATCTCAAGGGCAGCAGTTTCCCCTTGCTTTCCCAACACTTTCCAAATGAGCACATCTGAAAGATTTGACTCAAGGGTTTCAAGGAGCTGGGCTGAGCACAACATGCAGCCAGGGAGCAGCTCAGAGACTCAAGAAATAAACAATAAAATGAGCAGAACTCAGAACATCTGGTGGAAAGTAGGAGCATGTTCCACAGTCTGGGTGTCTGAAGGATAAATGGGTCTGGACCGAGTCACAGCTCCTTTCTTGTCCACTTTGGGAGAAGGGCAAGAGTGATATTTATGGGCTTCAGTGATGCTGTGACTGCAACATCTTGGCATTTCTTCTCAGCATGGAGGGGAATAGGAACACATATGTGAAAAACATGTGCTGGGGCACAACAGCCCAGGCCCAAATGGTAGCAGACTCAGGGAAGGAGAAGCCCTTGAGGGGACAAACTCAGCTCTTACCCACAACTGTGATGGGGTAAGGCCTCCTGTGCTGGGGGATAATTAGAAACTGTGAACCTGGGAGAGCTGCAGCCACCTGGAGAACACAGAAACCAGGCAACAAGGAGCCTGGCAAGCAAGGCTTCCCTAGAGATGGGTATGGAATATATGGGCCTGACCAGGGAAGCTGTGCTGACCTTCTCAGTGCTATGCCCCATGGCTGGGTCCTGCCCCTTCCTTGTTTTCATGGGTCTGGACAAAGCAAAAATTGAATAAAACCAAATCAAGTCCTCAAAGATCTATATCCAAGAAGCAGGACATGGGCTCTGGCATGGAAATCTGTAAGCCAGTGGTTGTGGTGATCCCTGCCTTGGAATTAAACACATGAGTGGCCCCACTGGTTTCCCTTAGGGAGGAGTGAGCACTTAAGTGCTTTGCTGGATGAAGGCCTAGGAGAGGGGAGGGCTGGACTCCAAATGGAGCTGTGCAGGAATAAGCCTACGCACTCTGCTGCAATGGTTGGGATTTCCAGCCTGGATACAGGGAAGCAGAGCAGGCAGAGGGTGGAAATACAGCCCTGGACTTCCAGGTAGAGCAGGGGCTGGAACAGTATCTTGGACAGCCCAGCTGGTGTTCCCAGGGTGCCTGGGATGGGCTGGGAGCTCTGGCATTGCAGAACGATGGTGTTGGCATGGGGCCATGGCAAGGTCCCCACCTTTGTGAGTGCCTGTTCTGTGAAGAGGGGAAGCTGTGGGTGCCCTTGGCCTTTGTGGTGGTACTGACCCATAGCCAGCAGTGGCACTGACCTGTGCCCAGCAGTGCTAATCTCCTGGTGACCCTGGAGCTGAGGTCCTGGGCTAAAAGGAAATGAGAAGGAGCAGAAGGCACTGCCCTGGGGACAGGGCAATGTGATTTGAGTAAGGGTGAAGGAAGATGATCCGATGTTTGCCGAGGTGGGGCCAGGCCGTGATCAGGTGCTTTGGAAGTCACCCCATCCCTGAACCCAGAATGCTTCTTGGAGCTTCAGAAGATGCACCTGGAGCAACACTTCTATCTTACAATCCCAGATCTTGGGCAGGGGTCACACATCTCTCCCATAACCTGAGGGATGCTCTATGCTGAGCCTGTTCTGGCAGGAGCACTGGCCTCTTCCCAATGCACCCTATCCAGACCCCAGCACACCTCCAGCTGCCCCAAGGCCATGGACACATCCCATTCCAGGCAGGAGATGCCGTGGCTGGTTCAGCCCTGTGCCTGCACTCCCTGGGAGCCTGGCACCATGGAACCTAGCTCCTGAACCACAGCTCTCTTCATGTGGGCCAGGACAGGCCAAGTCACTGCCACGGCAAGGCTGGGGATGGGCAGGACACTGTGCTTGACGCTCCCCATGGGGTTCACCAGGATTGTCCCTGTGGAAGTGCAGCAAGTGCCCAAAACCATGGAGAGCTCCTCCATAAGAGGTCCACGAGCTCCCAAGTCCTCTTCAAGAGAGGGATGTTGTCTGTCTGGACAAAGGTCTCTGACAGATCCACTGACACATCCACCTTGGCAGGCACCAGGACGACTGTTTCTTGGACATCTACACGGCCAAGGGATGTGTACAGGAGGAGGGAATGGCTTCCTTGCAGCTGGGACTTGGCAGAGGTGAGGTCTCATGCCTGCTGCTGATACTCAGATATCATCTCTGGTGATTTACAGCCGGAGCACACAAGCACCACTTTGGGAAGATCCTCATAAATAGCTCAGGCATGACAGAGGACTGCTGGATTATGGAAAATCGTGGGATCAGCCCCTGTCACAGCCCTGTGCAATGTCTGATGTTAACCCTGTCATGACAGCAGGGAGGGGAACAGAGCTCCAGCTCTTCAGTGGGGAGTCAGGGCCTTTGGCTCCCCCATGCCAGGGCTCACACCCCATCCTGCTGAGCTCTGCTGGTCATGCCAGAGGTGCTGCCTTTCTTATCCAGCACTGCCATGTCCCCCTCTTTCCAGCCCCCTCTTACATCCCATATGGATTTTGCAGCACTGAAGTGGAACAATTTCTGTCAGGAGGCTCTGCCACCTGTTACCAAAATTCATTGAAGCCTGGCTTCAGAGGAACTGGCTTTTCCTCAAGTGACAGATAGAAATCATGGAAGGGTTGGGTTGGAAGAGACCATAAAACCTATCCCGTCCCACCCCCTGCCATGGGCAGGGACACCCTCCATTATGCCAGGTTGCTTCAGGCCCTCTCCAGCCTGGCCTTGTACACTTCCAGTCACTGTGTTTGTCCTTCTTGAAAGCTTTCTGCTCCGAAGGTCCCCTACTGCTCCCTTCTGCCACTGAGGAGGAAGCGTCCTTTGCAGGACATGCACAGGACCTGTGTCTCCCTGCCCAGGTCCCCATTGACCTCCCTGCACCACCTCTGCAGGCTGATCCTGTCTCTGCACAACCTGTCCAGGACTCATCCAGGTGTTCCCAGCCTTGACATGGGCATAGACCTTCATCTGAGTTCCTGCTCATGCTGGGCAGTGTTGAGGACATCCCACCACAGCTAAGCTGGAGCAAAAAAGGGAAACTGAGATCTGAGAAGTGGAGAAACCATCGGCCTTCCCTGCACTCCTCAGAGCAGCCCTACCAAGCCCTTGCAGACATCCCCCCTCCCAGCACAGACCCACAGCTGGTGACAATGTCTGGGCTGTGCTAGGAGGGAGAGGAAGCCCAGGGAGGGGCACATGGCACATCTCCTTGACAAAGGGTGCCCAGTGCCTGCTGGGCAAGTGCCCAGGCAGCCGGGCTGGGCTGTCAGCACTGGCTCGAGGACCAACAGATGGGATCCATTAGCAGAGATTATTTAGATATCTCCAAAGGGCTCCGTCACAACCCATTAAACTTAGACAAGCAGACATAATGAGGGCTTAACCCACCATCGGTGACATGCCTGGCACAGCTCTGCACCAGCAGAGCTCAAGGACAGTGGCACAGGTGGAGTGACCATCGGACCCTGGCTCTGCAGGGCCCCAGCCCTGGGGTGCAAGTCTCATCTGGTCCCCCCCATGCACACCTCCACTCCTGTGTGGCTCAAGTGCCTCGGGATGGGGGGACGAGTTCTCTGGATGTGCTTTACTGCTCCAGCCCCACCCTTGCTCCCTCTGGCATCATCCAGAGAAAGGAGAGGCCAGCACTCTCCCTGTGCTCTGGCACTGGGCTGACAGTGTGGGGTGTGCATGTTCCCAGTTGCCAATCCTGAGAGCTGCCAGTGGCCCTGGCTGACTCGGATCCTGCGATCCCTCCAGCCCCGGGAGCCCCCATCCTCCATCACCCCCGACAGGCCCAGATGGTTCTGAGTGCAGGAGCCAAGGAGAGGCAGCTGCTGCTGGCACTGCGCCACACGGTGCCATTGCCAGTGCCTCCACCCTGGCACGATGGCTGAAGCCCACCCACCGGCATTGTCAGTAGAGCCAGGATGGTGTTGTGGCATGCCAGCAGGCCCTTGAAGCCTTGGTGTTGTTCAGCTCTGTCCCCTCCAGGTCCCCACTGCCACTGTCCCTGCTTAAGGGACTCATTTCTGCTCCTTTGCTTTCCCATGGCATGCCCTGTGCTCCGGGAATGTTGCACTCTAGAGGAAGGTCTCCCATGGCTGAGAGGGCTTTCTGCCCTCTTCAGTGGAGAGTTTGGAGAATGGGTTGTCCCAAGAGATGGAAGGAGGACAGGACATTCCCTGGGGATTCCCTCAGAGGAGTGGATTTGTCTTCATTAGCTCTGGAACTTAGAGCAGCCTTTAATCTAACAACAATTTCCTAACATCAGAGGAAAAAGGCTGGAAGGGATTGGATGGAGATCCACCACAGCATCAGGAAAATTTCCAATGGGTGACGTATCCCTTGAACCAGGACATTGCAGGAGTTGGTGCATCCCTGGTAGTGTTCAGCTGGAGCAACCTGGTCTGGTGGAAGGTGTCCCTGTCCATGCCAGGAACTGGGTGGGCTTTAAGGTCTTCCCAATCCAAACCAATCCATGGTTGTGATTCCTACTCTCAGCTCAGAGCTCTGGGCTACCCCAGCCCATGAGGGCACAGCTCCTGTCCCCCAGGTGCCACAGGGACTGCCTGGTGTTCCCCATTTCTGCAAACCCTGTAGAGTTATTTTTCCCACCAGCACGTGCCTTCTGCTGGCCCTCTGTGGGGGTTATGGGGCTCCCCAGATATTGGCAGGGAAGGTTTTGGAACTGGCTCAGGTTTCTCAGTCTCTCTAGGTGAGGGCTGCAGTTTCAGGGCAGCTCTCCAGGAATTCAGCAGTGCTGAACGGGATCTGGATGGGAAGGCTCAGGTATATGAAGCTATGTCAAGCCTCCACTCAAGCATTTGACAGTGTTTTCCATGACCTCATTAGGCTGAGGCTCATTAGCCTGCTCCCCACAGAAACTGGAGGTCCTTCCAGGGAATTCTGGGTCATTCTTTGTCGCCAGCACAGTAGGTGGGTCATGGCTCAGAGTGCAGCTCTTCATGTGCCATTACATGGCTGGGTGCTGCAGTCTCTAATAACGCTATTTCTGGATTGCAGTGATGCTAATTGAGAACTAGTGTGTCATTAATTATACAAATGACTTGATGCCAGCACTGGATTGTGTCTCTAATTTCTGGAACTACTGTCCTCATTTGTTTGGTTTGACAGCTCCTAGCACTTGAAGTCTTGCATTATTTGACATTTCATTCCTCAGTCACGGCGATTCCAGGGCAGTGGGTGCCTGGATGTACAAGTCCCTTATCCTGATCCCAAGCAGAGCCAGCCTGGGATGCCTGGAAGGACTCCTGGCCCTGAGCATTCTCCTCCCATGCTGCCAGGACAGGCGGCGTTACCAGGCTGGGGTTCCACCTGTGCAGGGGCTCTGCTGCCACAGGGCACTGTGCCCATGCTGGGGAACACATCCTCCTGCAGTTCTCTTCTCCCTCAAGGCCCCTGATGGCTCTGAAGGGAGGAGCATGCAGCTCAGAGGCTTTTCCAGGTTTCTTTCTTAGCCTGTGCCCTCTGGCTAGTTCGAGTATCCCCAGTCCTGAGGCATGCAGTGTGGCTCCAGGGGGAGGATGTGGCAATGGCTGAGCAGAACCTTGTCTTCCCTGCAGGGGAGCAGCCCCTGCTGATGGTTATTCCAGGGAGTGACTCCATCCATTTCTATACTCTTCCAATGGGAATGAAAAAATCTGGTCTGGGATGAGCCAGCAAGTTCAGGGAGCATTACTGGCTTGCACTGGTGTGTGGGTGGGAGACAAAGTGATGCCACCAGGGCAGCAGGTCTGAGTGGGCAGCTCAGGCAGCTCCTGGGGGGCTGAGGCTCAACCTTCCCTCAACTATTTATTTAATTTCTTTAATCTGGAGGATTTGCCTGTTTTAAGTCCCTCCCAGAGCTTTTCAGGACTTCAGTTCCGTTCTTCTGGCATTTTTCCTGTAGCACAATATGATCCCTGTGAACTCCACTGCCTTCAGCATCCCAAATATTTGCAGTATCTTTTCGTGAAATATTTTGGATGCACATCCCAGCCCCAGGGAGTCCCAGGAATCACCTCCTAGATAAGGCATTAGGACCATGCATGCAGGAAAGTTGAGCTTTGTCCAGCAGAACCGGTGAGGATCCAGATGAAAACAGAAGGGAACATCTGAGCTCTGCCACTTGCTCCAAACTCTTCCCTGGCAGGCAGACCAGAACAAGCCATTTTCACACCAAACTCAATCCCAGACTGAGGAGTTCCCGTCTCCTCTGCACAGAGCGGCTCTGCAGGGCTTTCCTATCTCCATCCCCCTGTTGCCAGCTGGTTCCTCTGTTGGAACTGCTATAGTGCCAGAGGGACATTTTTAGCTGCTCTTATGAAAGGACAACGTGAGTTTCTAAAATTACATGTTACCCATTATTTCCTAAGCTTTCCCAGCCCTGTTCTCTCCTCCCAAGGAGGGCATTTGAGCCACATCCAGGCATGGAGCAGGCAGCCGGGTGGGTTCCCCCTGTGGGTTCCCCCCAGATTTCTGTACCCATCTGAAGGTCAGTGTAGTCCCAGACTGCCATCTGGCATATTCTCCCCCTGAAATGTTTCCCAAAACAGCCTCCAGCAAGATCTTTTCCATGCTGCCTCTGTGCCCCATGCTTGCAGGATTACCCCACATCCAGCTCTGACGTGGTTGTGCTCAACACAAAGAGTTTTTTCCAAAAGCTCCTTTCAGCAGTTTTCCAAGCCTGCATCAGTGGTCAGCAAGGGGATTTTCCAGTCCCTTCATGTACCATTGCTTGGGTGCCCACAAGGAATCCTGCTTGAGAGATTTTCCTCTTTCTGAGGAGTTCCTGTCTTTGACATTTCCTTTCTTTTCCTTTCCTTTCTGTTCCTTTCCTTTTCTTTTCTTTCCTTGCCTTGCCTTGCTTGCTTGCCTTGCCTGAACTTCACCCGAACTTCCCTTCCCTGAATTCCCCTTCCCTGCTTGCCTTGCCTTGCCTTGCCTTGCCTTGCCTTGCCTTGCCTTGCCTGAACTTCCCCGAACTTCCCTTCCCTGAATTCCCCTTCCCTGAACTCCCCTGAATTCCCCTTCCCTGAACTTCCCTTCCCTTCCCTCAGCAGTGTTTCCCCCCCAGGTGTAATCTCCAGGCTGGCAGAACCAGACTGGCTTTGTGGGTGTTAAATGAGGATTCCCAGCCAGCTCCCTCAGCTTTGATTTTGGGGTCCTCATTAATTCCTGGGCCAAATTGGAGCCCTGAATGCTGCCTTTGATCACTCATCAGGCTCCAGTTTGCTGCACACCTCCAAAGTTTCGTTCTCTCCAGGCTGCTTCTCCTTTTCCCCCCAGCACCTTGGTGCTCTCTGGATTCTCATGGTGCTGTCTCAGCCTCTTTCCTGTTTTCCATCCAGAGCAGCTGTGGCTGCCCCTGGATCCCTGGCAGTGTCCAAGGCCAGGCTGGATGGGGCTTAGAGCAGCCTAGGACAGTGGGAGGTGTCCCTGCCCATGGCAGGGGGTGGCAATGGATGGGCTCTGAGGTCCCTTCTAACCCAATCCATTCCATGATTCCTTGATTCCATGATTCCCCTCCAGCTCTGTGCCTCCACCTCCACACACTTACCCTGGCAAAGAGACCAGTGAGGAGTCCCAGGTGAATCCTCTGTCCAGAGCTGATCCCAAACCACTGGCCCAAATCTCATGCACGGACTGTCCCAGGAGGTCTGTAGCACCAGGGACTCCTCTCTTGGAAGGGACAGTCCCTCTGCTGGGAAGGCACTGGGTACCCACAGGGAAGATAAGGAACTGCAGCCCCTCCTGGAAAAATATCGGGATTTTTGTAGGATGTGGAGGGAAATTTCTCAGTTCTCACCTGCAGGTGATCAGGTTCTTAAAAAGTCCATTTTAAAGATCAGCATGATGCCAAGATGTCCACTGTTAACCCTGCAGCCATCCAGGAAAAATAAGGTTGGAGAAACAAATGTGTCTTCCAATGTGTTTTCTTGGGGTGTGGACTATGAACACCTGTGCTCAGTGGCTGCATTACTGAGAGACGAGTGTTTGGTGGCTGATGATGTCCTCAGAGGGTGCTACAATGTCCCCATTCCAAATGGATGATCCCAGAGCTCTCATCCACTTCTCTAACCCCTCCACCCTTCTGCCAGCTCTATATAACCCAGCCAGGGCTCCCATTTTCCCTGTGAGGTGTTTTGTCTTGCTGTATCAACACAAGTACATGGCCTTATCAGCACTGCCTTCATGGATTTGGTGCAGCAGAAGTAAAAATCCTCAGTCTGCTGTCCCAGTAGGATCCCAGAATCCAACAGTATTAAACTCTGGGCTGTTGTGGTCAGGACCACCACTGCTTTGAAATCAGTTTGTGCAACATCTGTCCAGAAGAGTTTGAGATTGCATTGAAATACTCTCAAGGGCCTTCCAGCTGAGGCTTAAGCAGGAATAAAAAGTGCACACCCTGATGTCAGATGAAAGAGAAAGCCCTTTGCCTATGGAAGGGAGGTGTGTAATTGCAGAGACATGAACTGGATCTGGTTTTAATCCCACTGGACAGATTGAGCACTGTCAAGTGCAATTTCTAATCTCAGTCCCGCTCGGCTGCGTTGGAGTATAGCTGAAGGTGTTTTTCAAGTGTTTAGGAGGCTTTCCAAAGACAACAGTGTCATCTGGAGAACATCAGCCTGCAGGCTGGTTGCTGTGAACGGGACACTCTTTGAAAAGCCTTCAGTGCTGATGCAAGTCCAGATGGCTTGTGTTGAACCTGGGGCTGGGCCATGTGCAAAACATGCCATGAGGTTCCTGTGGCTCCACCACGCTCAGCCTGTGAGAACAGCACGGGAGTGCTGGCCCGTCTCCCTGGTCCCACAGGACTTCCCCAACCCACAGATGTGCCCAGGTGTGTCTCTAGGTGCAACCTGCACCCCTCCAGGTGTCCCAGGTCTGTGTGCAGTGCACCTGCCCTGTGTGCAGCACTGTGAGCTTCTCCCTGTCCTGAAGCACAGCACCAGCAGTCCAGGAGAGCATAAGCACCGTGGGGATGGCTCAGCATGGGAACGGCATCCTTCAGAGACACCCTTGGGGTTGAGGAGTGTGGGTTCAGGGGGTACAGAGATGGTGCTCAGTGTCAGCTAAGATCCAGGGAAGAAGGGTAATGTTCTCTGTCCACTTCTCTTTTCCAGTGTCCCCTTCCAAGCACACGGAACCCTCTCTGCCTTTCCCTCCACCTTCATCCTCGTGACACCCCCAGTACCAGCCAGTGGGGATCCCATCCATGCACAGCTCCTTCTCCATGGGCTCCTGCTCACACCAGTCCTGCTGGACACACAGATGGGAGTGGGGTCAGCAGCCACCCCTATATCCCCTAAAACCCAGGGGCTGAGACCTCTGGGAGCATTCCACAGCTCCCACTGCCCCAAGGAAAGGCTCAGGGGATCAGCATCTTTGGGCTGTGGGGCCAAGGGCTTGATCTGGCTGCACATCAGCATCACACAGCTGATCCTTATGGGGAAGAGGATCTGTTTCTCTCTAAACAACTCTGAAGAGGCTTTTTCCTCTGTCCTGCTGATCCTCTCAAAGTCCTTACACTTGGCACAGCCCTGCTGTGGTGCGTTCCTGGGTTTCAGTTTTCCTTTTGCTGCTTCTGTAACTCTTCCAGAGGTGAAGAGGTTTGGAAAAGCTGTGAGTGGAAATGGAAAAGTGCAATGAATACATATCCTAGACACACTGGATTTTTATGGCCCTGAAAAGTGGAAGGGAAGAAAAGAAAATGGGTGGATATTCCTGTCTGGAAACTTCGAAGCTGCAAGTAACAGGGAGGTGTTTGAGGAGATCAGGAAAACCGCCATGGTGGTGGGGAGTTGTTTCTGACTGCAGTGCACAACTTGTCATTTCAGAGAGCTCAGACTCCAGGTCTGGCCAAGAGCAGGGGGCATCAGCTCTGCACACCTGGCATTCCCCTGGAGCAGCAGAGCTCTGTTTTCCAACCAGGACCAGCACCCAGAGCACAGCAAGTGCAGCGAGGCACAGAGAGGCCCAGGCCAGACCTGCTGACCTCTCTGGGCTGGGCTGGACATTGGCCCAGGAGCATCAGTCTGCTGGGACACAGCAGTGCTCGGCACCAGCACAGGGAGCCTCTGGCTGGGATTAACCTCACGTCATCAGAATGCCGACCTGCATTTGGGTACCCGGAATAAATCACTCGCTGGTGTGCAGCTGAGTGAGAGACAGATCTTTGCAGCTTCCCTTCCTGTTTACATCTGTTCTGGTGTCTCTCCCTACGAGTGTCTGGTCCATGTTTGCAGAGGACAAGGCTCAGAGGAGCACACATGGGCACCAGAAGCTGCAGCTGCACAACTCATGGTCAAGCTCCTGGGGAAGGACTCCCAGGTGCAGGTGCCAGCATTGCTGTCCCTATGGAAAGGTAGAGAGCAGAGGCTCTGGAGCCTCTGACCCCTCTGCTGTAGCCAGGCTGAGTGCACAGAGCTCCCCCCAGCACCCCTACCTGGATCCCACCAGCCTTTGAGCTGTTTGAGTTTCCCTGAAGCCTCCTGGGATCAGCACTGGGAAGTGCTGATGGACAGGCAGGAAGCACCCCCTGCCCCAGAGTTGCTCTAGTACTCAGATAAGGGACAAGTGACAAGTGGCCGGCAGCCACCATCAACTTCCTTAGAGCAGCAGCTGGAGCTCCCTGTGCCCATCTTGGTGCCACAGCACTGTCACTGGGAGGGAAATGTTTGGCCATCACCACTGCACCTGGAGCTCCTCCAGCTCTCTCTCTCCATTAGGGGGACCTGGCTGTATCCAGCAGCAGTGATGGGTGGAAGAATTGGATGTGAGGATGTGGTTGTTGCCATGGAGAGCAGCAGAGGCAGGGTTTCCTAATAGAAATTAATTTAATTTTATGAGCAAAACTCTTATATTGCATTAGTGAAGTTAAGACATTCTGTCTCTTTCCTAACAAAATAAACATTTTGGCAAAGCAAATGAGTGTTTCCTGTCTAAGCTCTGCTTGGCACAGCCCCTGTCCCCAGAACTACAGCTAGATGCCCACTGGCATTGTGCTGCCCCTGCTTCTCCCAGGCAGGGGATAACCCAGATACAACTTACCAGGGGTAGAAATGAAGTGCAGAGAGCTTTCTTCCTTCCCAGAGCCCACCATGGTGCCACTCCCATGGTTCAGCTGGGTCTGACTGAGCTGACTCTTTACCATCCTCTTTGTCCTTCCAGCACTAAGCGCTGACAGCTAAAAATGTCTCTTTCCCCATCTGTCACAGGACCTGTGTTTGCTATATTTGCGTCTTCAGCTCCCAAAGGAGCCTGTTGCCCTTGCTTGGGTGATATCCATCCCATGAGTACCCAGGAGGGTCCTGCAGTGGTGGGGCTGGGCTGTCTGCACACAAAGGTGCCAAGTGGCTGCCGAGTGTCCCTTGGGACTGATCAGCTCTGCTGGGAAGCCCTGGGCTGGTGGGACACCCTGGGCAGCCCTGGTTCCTTGTCCTGCTGTCCCAGACTCCAGCTGTGTCTCAGTTCTCCCGAGGAGGTGGAGGGCTCTGGGAGCGGGAGCACGGACAGGCCCCGGGGCTGAGAAAAGGAGGGCAAAATACGCCAGAAAACAAATCCCCTGCTGCGGCTGCTTCTCCTAATGAGGAGCAGGACTTTGCCCAAGCCTGAGGGCACAGAGGGAGAGGGAAGCAGAGCTCCCCTCTCTCCCTTCAGAGCTGGGTGGGGAGTCAGGCAAACAATTTAGTGAGCCCCGGGGCAAAGCCCAGCTGGCTGCGGCTCCTTGGAGCCACTTTTCCTAGAAAGTAGTGATGCAGATGGGCACCGTGTGAGCAGCGCTGCCGAGGGCTCTGGTGAGGGGGGCGGCAGGGGAGGGGACAGGGACGAGCTGCCAGTCCAGGGAGGTCTGATGGGTCTCGCAATCGTCCAGGCTGCCTCCAGCCAACACTCAGGCTCGTTGGAAAGTATTTCTGAATGATTCCCAGCCACGGTTCCCATTTTGTTCTGTTTAAATTCTTCCTCCAAGACAATCTCACTCGTAATTGTTCTCAGATTTAGGAAACTGGCTCTTCCTGAGACCAGAAAGCACTGTTACTTGTTGGGATAGTATCCCTTATCCCTCTCGCTCACAGTGAACTCCCTTGAACCACATTTGTGTCTCAGGCTGCTGCAGCCTCCCAGGCCAGGCTGAGACCTCATTTGTGCTGTCCCTGTGAAGTTCACACAGCCACCACCTCGTGCTGTGCAGAAACCTTTTGGCTTCAGAAATGAACTGGCTTTTGGCAAGCCCCAGGTGGCAGGGAGAGACTCTGGTGGCCCGCTGAGGAGCGGTGGCCGGGAGGTTCTCCTGCGGTGCTCCGTGTGCCCTGCCCCTCTCCAGGGGTGACAAGACCTCAGCAATGTGACAACTCTGGCAGCAGGGAGAAGGAGCAGAGATCATCTTGGGTATGTCTGCAGGGAGGGGCAGAGCAGGGCCCAGGCTCTGCTCCGGGGCCCAGCAGTGGCACCAGAGCCACGGGCAGGGACTGAGCCCAGCAATTCCCCCTGCACAGGAGGCACAACTTCTGCCCTGGGCAGTGCCCAGCCCTGAACAGGCTGCCCAGGGAGGGGCTGCAGTGTCCCTCAGCGGGGATGTTCCAGAGCCCTCTGCACACAACCCTGTGCCCTGTGCTCTGGGATGGCCCTGCCTGAGCGGGGGGGGTTGGACTGGTGATCTCCAGTGATTCCTTACAAACTCAGCCATTCTGGGATTGTGTGCAGTATCCTGAGCCTTCAGCAACCCTAACCTGAGCTTCCCAGGGTTTGACTACACCAGGAGCAACTTTCCTTTAAAAATGCATCCTGCCAGGATCTGGTTGCAGGATCTGGGCTAAACCAGCTGATAAATGGACTGAGGGGTATTTAACTGCTGCCCTTGGTCTCCTCACCACCACACCAAACCAGCCCACTGCTCCTTCAGTGGCTGCCAGGCTCCAGACAGGGACCTTGAGGGTGCTTGGACCAGAGGCATCAGTGTCCTTCTAGCCAACATGTGCCAGTGGATATCAGGAATCAGTCCCCAGTGTTTGGAGCCCTGTGTCTGCACTGGTGGTTGGGAGCAAGACCTCCTCCATCTGTCCATGAACACAGAGGTGCCTGGTGTCCCTTGGAGCCTCAGGAGCAGTCGATGCAGGAGGCTGCCCACGATCCCCTGCAGCACCATGGATGTGCTCAGTGCATCCACTGGGGCTGCTGCCAGCATTCATCCATCTGCCCTTCATTTGGCAAAGAGGATGGGAAAACTGCATGGAAATAGAGTGAAAAGGTGGGAAAACAGGGACAGAGGCTGGACTGTTGGCTGGGGAGGAACTGGGAGGAAGGGCCATAAGAGAATGTGCTGCAGGATGAGCTGTGACTTGACAGCAGGTGTTGGGGCTGGTCCAGAGTCTGGAGCCTTGCTAATGGAATTTGCTGGAGTGCCAAATGGGAAAGATAACAGACACAAAGAATCACAGACTCGTGGAATCATTGAGCTTGGAAAAGCCCTCCAGGATCATTGAGTGCAACCTGTGCCTGATGCTCACCTTGTCCCCAGCTCAGAGCACTGAGTGGCACATCCAGGCCTTCCTTGGACACCTCCAGGCTTGGGGCTCCAAACCTCCCTGGGCAGCCCCTTCCAGTGCCTGACCACCCTTTCCATTGGAAAATTCTTTCTGCTGTCCAACCTGAGCCTGCCCTGGCCCAGCCTGAGGCTGGTCCCTCTCCTCCTGTTTCCTGGGAGCCTGACCACCTGAACCGCCTGAACTCCTGGTAGGGAGTTGTGCAGAGCCACAGGGGCCCCCCTGAGCCTCCTTTGCTCCAGGCTGAGCCCCTTTCCAGCTCCCTCAGCTGCTCCTGCGGCTCCAGCCCCTTCCTCAGCTCTGCTCCCTTCC
Source organism: Certhia americana (assembly GCA_018697195.1). Classification (NCBI taxonomy): domain Eukaryota; kingdom Metazoa; phylum Chordata; class Aves; order Passeriformes; family Certhiidae; genus Certhia; species Certhia americana. Next base: position 2,763,714 of record JAGMWU010000021.1, on the reverse strand, counting down.
CTGGACACGCTCCAGTCCCTCAGGGTCTGCATTGTCTCAAGGGGCCCAGGACTGGACACAGGACTTGAGGGGCCTCAGCTGTGCCAGCACAGGGGGACAGGCACTGCCCGGGTCCTGCTGCCACTCTACCTTTGACACAGACACACAGAATGATCAATATGGCCTGGAAGGGCTGGGCTGGGAGAAATATTAGGGCAAGGTGAGGTATCTGCACAGCCCCCCAAGAGGTGTCCATGAAAGGTGAAACAGAAATGGAAGAGTAGTGTGGGAACACAAGAGTTGCCACCATGGCCTCATAAAGAACAATCCCTTTTTGCAGGGTGGTTGCAGTGGGGACTGGCTTGTCCCCATGCCATCAAGGGGGCACTGCCAGGAGCTGGCCTTGCCCCAGCCCTGCTCACCCACAGGCACCATGAGGGGCTCCATGGGCAGAAGAGGGACAGGTGGGTGGAAGGAGAGCTGGTTTTAGGAGAGAAGCATGAATATGCTGGACTTGTTTAGTCTAGGAAAATGAAGGCTGGGAGAGAGCTGGTCTATAAATACATCTGGGAGCAAACAGCAGGAGGGATCAGAGCTATTTAGGCTGGAGGAGCATGCTGGCAGAGGAGCAGATGGCTATCAGCTGGCTGTCAATGTGGTTACACTGCAGAAAGAGGAACCATCTCCTCCTTGCTAAAGGCAACCCTGGGTCAGCCTCTCCCAGGGTCAATGAGGGCCTGAGCTGAAAACTGCGACCCAGCAGCTTTGCCAAAAATCATCTTCAGAGGCTTCAGCACCTCCGTGTCACCATGGAAGGGGACCCCCCTTGGTGGGCTCCTGGGAGAGTCACCTGGAGCAGCCCTGGGATGCTGGTCAGAGCTGAGGTCACATCACCATCCTGCTGGTGTGAGCCAGAAAGGAGCTGAAGACTACAATTCACAGAGCAGCTGTGGGGCTGAGAAGGCTGTGGTGCACCGGAAACTTCAAAAAACCCTGGTGTGGATCCAGCTTGGCCCCGGCCCAGATTAAAAAAACAAACAAACACGACATTTCTGGTGAACTGCAAACCCTGGCACGTGGCCAGCACTGCAAATAGCCTGACCAGTTTCAAGATGGAGCTTGAAAAATTTATGGGGAGGATTTACCCGGGCGGGTGCCTGTGGTAGCAGGAATGGGAATGGGTCCCTCAGGAGCACTTCCCAGGCCGGCATTCGACCTGTGGCTGCAGCCTGGACCACCCTGCCACGGCTGAGGGGAGTCACCCTCCTGCAGGACCCCTCTGCTCCCTCCTGCAGTGGCAAGGCCTGCTCCCTTGGGGAGCATCCTTTGGGAAGCTGAGGGAATTAGTCACTGCGTGAGTCCCAGCTGTGCTGCCCGGGAAGGTGATGCTGCAAGAGGATCTCGGAAGCTGATGCTCCAGAGGGGCTCAGGGTCTCTGCACAGCTGTGTGAGAGGGTGATGCTCAAGGGTACTGTTCATATTATTCCCACTTTCCTTGGTGCGATTTAATCCTCCAGCTCCCTCCTCCCATCACTGCTTTGCTGAGCCCAGAGCCTCTACTGTCTCATTTTCCATCCCTGTGTTGTCTGGGATAAAACCTCTCCTCTTTGTCCCTCAGTGCCCCCGCCCCAGGGGCTCCCTCAGCCGCCCCGCCCGCATGCAGGGGGCTCCTGGTGCTACCCAGTCACCTTCCACCCTGCCTGCCCCTCCAAGCCCTGTTTCTAGAACTGGTTTCCTTATTCCACATTCTCCTTTCCTCTCCTCCCCCCACAGCCACATTCTGATGGAACACGGATAAAAGCCTTGCTGAGGGTAACCACAGGTGCTGTTTCCTCCCATGCCAGGATTCCCAAGAGCCACTCCCTGCCCACAACAAGGGGTGGGGTTGTTACACTGCATCCATGGCTCCCAGCAAGTTTTTGGCAGGAATGGCACAGTCCCAGGTACTGATTTGTCCCCAAGGCACCCACCTCTGCATCACTCTGGGGAGAGCCACACACACTGGCAGAGAGACCCTGCCCCAAATCCTCCCCCTGCCTGTCTTGGGTCAGGCTCATGGAACTGCCATTTACTTTCCTGGGCCATCATTACCCTTCAGCATTTTTGGTGTTACTCAAGTTTCCCATTTTTCCCCATTTCCCCACTACATGGGATGACATCCTGCTCTGTTCCTGCTGCCCAGCCCCTTTGGATGGGCAGTTGGAGTAGAGGGCAGGGCACAGCCTCTGACAGGGGGTGCAGAAATTGTGACACAACGTGCACACCCAGCACAAGTGTTTGCACTTGCAGGCCCCAAGGAAGGAGCTTCCTACACCATTCCTAGTGGTACCCTCTCATGATGTGCTCCCAAGGGAATTCCCACCCACCCTGTACAGGGCCAGAAGCTGGGCTTGATCCTTGTGGTCCTCTTCCACCTCAGTGATCAGGCTGCCCAGAGCAGCCGTGGCTGCCCCTGGATCTCTGGCAGTGTCCAAGGCTAGGTTGGACACTGGGACTTGGAGCAGGCTGGGATGGTGGAAGGTGTCCCTGCCCATGGCAGGGGGTGGGTTGAGATAGGATATAAGTTCCCCCTAACACAAACCATTCTGTGATCCTATTATTTGCTACCCACAGATTTTTCTGGGTGACCCTTTTGCTTCACATTCCTTATCAATTTCCTCTTTCCTCCCAGCCCATTTGGAAGCTTTGTTCAGGCTCTCCCCTTCCCTGTCCCGGGAAGCTCTGGGAAGCAGGAACAAGCTGTGCTGAGGCTGGGCAGTGGGGATGGCTGCTGTAAAGTGTTTGAGGAGAGATGAAGCATTGCTCACGCTTGGGGGACTCAGGGCCTCCTTCCAGCTGCTTGGGCTTAGAGCAGGTTGCAGTTCTGGGAAATGGGGCCCTTTTCCAGAGTCAAATACACGGTGCTTTGGCATTCCCAGAGCACCGGAGATGTAAAGCTGCTCCCTGAGCACGGCACCACTCCTCTCCCCACGTCACAGCTCAGCCCCTGGGGACCCCTCCTCAGGATGAGCCTGCTTGTGCTGCATTCACAGCTCCACAGAGTTCCCAGGCACAGGATTCACCCTGATGCACTGAAAGCTTCTCTCCCCTATGCGGAAATAAGGATTTTATCTCCTGTCAGCTCTCAAGCTTCCCATAACCTGTGGCCATGCCCCTCCATTACTGGGGGACCTTCAGGTGTCCCTGTCTTCTCCCTGCTGGATGTACTCAGATAAAATCCAATGGAGAGCAGGAAGGGGTCACAGCTGTGTTTTTGAGTCACCAGGCTGCCACTGAGCTCTGCAAGTCCTGGCAGGGTGCAGGAGTCCTGAGCCCCCATGTAGGGATCACAGTCACCCTTGGGGACACCCTGACACTTTGCCCCAGGCTGCTCAGGCATCATAACCTGGCTTCAAACCCCTCTGGCTCTGTGCAGCGCCAGGGGTTTGGCAGCGTCAGCAACACCGGTGGGTGCCTTGTGCTGCAGCACCCACTACCCAAGTGTCCCCAGCACCCCCAGATCCTCTGGGCTCCTGCACACCCAACAGGACCCTGGACATCCCAGGCTCAGGGCTTGTCCCAAAAAGACACCTATCTCCTCTACATTCTGGGGCCTGTGGAGTGGCATCAACCCGGGTTGTTCCTGCACTCCCAAATCCACCCCTCGGGCACTAGGCTGGTTGTGTCTGCTCACTTCGAGTCTGAGTCACTGCTGTGTTTTGTCTGTCCAGGGTGGCTCTGCTGGATCCAATTAGGAATGTGCTGACCTCACCTGCTTGGGAAAGCAATCACTTAAAGTAATCACTTGGTGTGGGATGCTTCACCTCAGGGCTTTGCTGACAAGGGTTCTGCACTGGGGCAGACCACCCTGGGACCAGGATGCTCTGGGAACACTGGTCAAGGTGGCTTTGGCCACACTGGGAGCTGTGGGAATACTGGCCACAGCACTGCCAAGGGACACTTCCAGCACTGGGGGCCAGCGTGCTCTGGGCAATGGGCCACCTTGGGTGCTGGCAAGGGCACAGTCCTTACCTTAACCCTACCTCTAACCCCAGTCCCTGCTCCAGCAGCACTTCCCTCTCCTACAAAACTTCATCATCCCTTCTGGGCCCCCATCCGCCCTAAGCACCTGGACCAGCTTCTTCTGCTGCCCCAAAGACCAGCAGGGTATGTGATGGGTGCAGCAGAGGCAGCAGTGCTCGATGCTCATCCCTGTGTGTGCCTGAGGACATTGCCACCTCTGCCATGGCTCTCTCTCAGGACAGGGCAGCTCCTGTCCCCACACACCCATGACAGACACGGGTGCCATGAGGTGCTGGCACTGCCAGCACCAAACCTGCCAAGGGTGTGCATGTAACACCTCTCAGCTCAAGGAAGTCATCTGCTGCTCAATGCCAACCCCCCTTTGTTATGTGCTAAGATGCAAAATATTTTAATCCACGTTTCTCTTTCGCATTTCTTTTCTTTCCCATGCTGGATTCCTAGAAGACAGGGAATTTATGGTGTGAGTCTGCTCCAGCCGCAGAGAAAGCCCAGCCAAGGTCAACACCACGAGACAGGCAGCTCCTGCCAAGGGGGGAAAGAGCGATTGCTTAGTGCTTGGCGGAGGAGGAAATCAAACCAAAACCCTTCCAAAAAGATCGAGATATAAAACACCCCCCACCCCAAAACCCTTTGGTGGAAAAAGACCAAAAGCTGTAAGGACAGTGCCTGCACTTCCCCCGCCTGGCCCCAGCCTGGCCCTGCTTTGCCTTGCTCCAGCCCTGTCCCCTGGCACTCTGCAGGGAGGCCAGCAGGCAGAGCTGCAGCCGGTGGCATGGGGACATCCCTGTGCTGGCACAGGGACATCCCTGGCCGTGCCCAGCTCCAGCCCTTACCCAGAGCTCCAACACCAAGGCTAGGTCTTGCCACCATGTTCCAGGAGAGCTGCTGTGCTCAGGGGCTGCTCTTGGGTGGCTGTTTTGTTTAGCAGCACTGCCCAGCATCTTTCCCCACATGACACTGATACCGGATGCTGCTCCATGCCTGCGGGGGACCAGAGATTTCAGCTGCTCATGGAGCCACTCCCAGCCCAGCCTGGCAGCCGTGGGGAATTCGAGCCGTTCCACCCCATGAATGCCATGGGTGTTCTCCAGCAAACGCCTTCTGTGCCCTCCCTGGAGTGTGTGTGGGACCCTGAGCACCCACGCCAGGCCCAGCTGGAGTGACCCACGTGTGTGTCAGTGAGGCTGCACCGTGGGGTGGGTGCCAGGCCCTGCCCGTGCTGCCCCTGCTGCCTCTGCTCATGGCAGGGCAAGGAAAACAGGGAAAAGGGCATTGCCCATGGATGGACAATGGACAGTGCTTTGGAGATCGGGATGGTGCTCGCAGAGCCTTGGCAAGGGCAGCTGTGCTGATCTTTTCAAAGACGTAAAACAGCTCCAGAGGGGAAGGAACAGACTGTTCTCCTCTCGTGGCAGACAGGATATCAAATGGGCTTTAGTGGGGGAAAGTCAGGTTAAACACAGGGAAAAGCAGTCAGAGCAAAGCAACCGGAGCAGCTCTGACAGTGTGGAAGTGCCCAGGGCTGGGGCAGGGTGGAATGGCAGAGCACCCATGAGCCTCCTAGACCCTGTGCCATTCCTCTTGGATCCTGTGGACATCCCTGGGCATTGGTGTGGGCACCAGCTCAGCTCCAGTCCCAGCCTGGGCCATCTGCTTCTTCCCCCTGATGTCCTCTGCTGCATCCACATTTTTTTTTCCATCACCCATTCCCCACCCTCTGGAAGCAGGGACAGGGTTTCTGCCTGGCCAGGGAGCTGCAGAAGGTGCTTTGGTCTGGAGGTGATGGGGTATGGAATGGGGCAGTGGAGAGGTCCCACAGCAGTGATCCCACACTCCAAGAGTCACTGTACTGGCATCATGCACCATTCCCAGCTTCCCTCCCTGCCTGCCTTTCCCTTCTGTTCGTGTCAAAGCCTGGATTTCCATCCCAGTGCCAGACATGTTCCGTGCAGTGGCCCAAAGCCACCCTACAGCTCATGGGAACTTGTTGGGAAGGCTCAGCCTTCTCAAGGCCAGGCCAAACCCCACTCAGTTCCATGTGGTATGTGGGACATTTCTGCCACATTTGCTTGCTCTGGACCTTTGTCACCATCCAGGGACTCAACCAGAGGCTGTCCACAGCCTGTGGGCCCCGGTGTAGCCCCAGCCCTTGGGGAAGGTGCCTATCCAGGACAGAGAGGCTGCAGAGCCCTGATAGGCAGCATGATCTACTCTCCGTCCACATTGGAACAGCCTTGTGCCTTGTGCTGTTCTCCGGGGATTGTTTGGGGACAAGCGTGGGATGACCCACTGGGCAGGATTTCCACAGCAGGCTCTGAAACACCAGCTCCATCATTTTACAAGAGGTGTTTTGGGGAAGTCAGGGGACACTGTCCTTCCTGTCTGCTAGGTAGGACAGAAGGAAGAACATGGAGCTGTTGGAGTGAGTCCAGAGGAGGCACCAAGTTGATCAGATGGATGGAGCATCTCTGCTGTAAGGAAAGGCTGAGAGAATTGGGGTTGTTCAGCCTAGAGAAGAGAAGGATTCAGGATGATCTGATTGTGGCCTTCCCAGTCCTGAAGGGAATTTACAGAAAAGTTGAAGAGAGGCTATTTATGAGGGCGTGGAGTGATAAGACAAGGGGGAATGGGTTCAAATTGACAGAGAGCAGGGCTTAGACTGGATATTGGGGAAAAAATCCTCCCTGTGAGGATGGTGAGACCCTGGTGAGGTTGCCCAGAGCAGCTGTGGCTGCCCCTGGATCCCTGGAAGTGTCCAAGGCCAGGCTGGACAGGTCTTGGAGCAGGCTGGGATGGTAGAAGGTGACTCTGCCCATGGCAGGGGTGCAACGAGATGTTACGTTTCCTTCCAACCTAAACCATTTCATGATTCTTCAGCTTTGCTGGGACATCACCATCATCGTCCCTGCCCAAACCAGGGCACACACAGGAAGAGCCCCAGCTCTGTACAGGCTGCAGAGCAAGGGCTGATGGTGTCCTCTGGCCAGGGGGCTGCAGGGGACAGAGGGGACACTGCAGAGAACCCTCCAGCCCTGGGGCAGAACATCAGGAGCTGAACAAACAGCTTCTGCCAGCTTCTGTCTAGCTCTGCTGCTCATATGTGTGCCTTGCACCCAGCTGGGGACAACCTGTGCCATGGGGCTGGTGCCAGCTTGTCCCTTGCACCTTATCCAGGGGAAAAGGCGTTTCCTGTGGGTATCCTGCCCATCAGCTGCAATGACTCATGCTGCTGGTTTCCTCTCCCAGCCCCTTCTGTACCTCCTGGCCTCTCCCTCCCACTTCCACCCTTCCTTGGCAAGGAAGGGTGTGAAATACCCAGCTTATCAAAGCCCTGCTCCCCAGGGATTGCAGGACTTGTCCTGAGCAGGTGCCTCCCTACCCCACAGCACCCATCCTACAGGGATGGGTGATTGGGCAAGCCATAGGACTCATATGGCCACAGCCCTCTTGCTGCTGTCTGAGCACTCTGGGCATCCTGGGCACCCTGAGCACCTGGAACACCTTGGGCACCCTAGGCATCCTGGGCATCCTGAAAATCCTGGGGATCCTTGGCACCATGGCTACCCTGAGCACCTTGGATACACTGGGCATCCTGGGCATCCTGGACACCCTGAGCCCAAGAACCTGCTTTCAAAAATTAGCCTTTTGGGAAATGCTCAAACCTAGAGTCTTCCTTGGCCCTCTCCTTAGGGAAACCCTTCTGGCACAGCCATGCACCTGCAGATGTCCCACAGCTGTGGGCTGGGGTGAAAACAGATTCCCCCAGCTGATATTTTGGGCACAAAAGGGGCAGGTTTGGTGGAAAACACACACCACCCATCTGGCCAAGTGTGCTCACTTGTTCTGGGAATTGCTTGTCCCAGGAGTGTCCCATGGTGACCCCTCATTCCATGCCCATTCCCTGCCTCAAGGAGGGGAAGGCAGAAAATTCCAGCAGTGAGATTCAAGTGGTCTTGTCACAATTCATTTAGGGAAGAAAGAAGGGGGTTGTGGTTCAAGGTTTGGTGGCTGAGACTTGGCTTCTGTCCCTTCCTCTGCCATGCTTCAGTCCCAGGGAGTCACACAGAACCCCCGGAAATGCCATGGAGCAAACTGCTCCACACTGCCTCAGGGTGGTGACACCAGCACTGTCCCAGCTGCTGGGCCACTTGGGGTGAAAGTCCCCTGTGTCTGCCCTGCACCGAGGAAGGGCCCATGTGTTTACTGCACTGGACTTCAGGAGCTGACTGATGTCTCCCTGTTCGAGGCCCCCTCAGCTCGGCTCCATTTAAGGGGCTTAGGAAGAATTGAACATTGCTGGAATTCTTCTCTTGCTAACTTTAAACATTCATTACTTTAAATGCTAATCCCCTGGGATTATCCCATTGGAGAGAGCGATGTAAAGCAACAGGGGGAGAGAAGAGTGTCTTCTTGCCCACTGAACACCACTCAACAGCTCTTTTGGGGAGGGAAGTGTGAAAATGCCAACGTGAGCTTCTCCGAACCTGGCATGATTTTCACACCTCAGTGTGGACTCTCCAACAAGCTAAGTCTGAAATGTCTTGTTCCAGCTGGCTTTGAGTTGTACATGTCCAAAGTGTCTCCATGGAGCATGAGGGGGAAATGTGTATTTTTCCATGTGTGTGACTCAGAAATGACTGAACCCAGTCAGTTCCAATTTCTTGAAAAATCCGCTTTTGGCTTGAACCCAAGAGTGGAAACTTTCAACCAAAAAAGAGTTGATTTGAGCTCTAAATAACATGAAAAAAGGCTTAGAAGGGAAACTGGATTTCAACCATCATTATGACAATCACTTCTCATGGCCCTCTGGCAGCAACAGCAGAGCAAGTAGTGAAAGTAATTCCCAAGGAAAATTTACTTGGATTCCTCAGGAAGACCAGGATTGGGCTGCAGATGCTTTGTACAGGCCGTTCATGAGCAGGAGAAGGACCAGCCCTTGGAACGGCCAAGGAACAGGAGAGCTCAGCTCCAAAGGGATGGAGGTCAGCCCTGGGCCTTGGCACAGGGCAAAGCTTTGGGACAGAGGCACAGATGTCGCTTGCTCCCCTCCTTGTGCCTTCCCTGCAAAACGCCCTGTTCACTCAGGGAAGATTTATTTATTCCCTGAGAAGTGCCGGCATAATTTGAAGCCACAATTAATTAAAGACTGCTGCAGTCTGCTTGCAAACAGGAAGCGAGGCAGAGAAAAAGACACAATCTCTTGAAAACAGACATGTTGTGAATTAGCTCTAATCAGTCTAACAATGATGGATGCACTCCCCCAGCGGCTTTCATCTGTGAGCTGATTATGCTGGTGGTTGTGAAGGCCCTATGCTGGATTAGGATGAGATGGACAAGCTGATAGCCCGGGTTTCTCCTGCCTTTCGAGGATGCTGGATCTCAGAATGGTGATGCTGTCCAACTTGGCTGTGGTCACACCAATAAATCAATGGCTGGGCTATAACTGGCGATGTGGCTCCCTGGCTCTGAAGAGAGGCCAGCAGATTTCCCTGAAAGGAGCAGACTGTTTATATTTGGGGAAAAAAGTTCCTTTAATTGGAACGTAATCCAGGACCATGTGTTGCAGGACATCGTAGTATGGCACGGAGCTGCAGGCGGGGAGGGATCGCTGCCTCCAAGCAGAGCCAGCTCCAAGGAGAGACCAGGTGGCTTTGGGCTTTGTCCAGGCCAGTTGTGAACATCTCCAAAGAGGATTTTCACCCTTGCTATGCAAATCTTTATTTTTCTTCACCTCATGCTGGATTTTCTCTCATCACAACTTGTGCCGGCAGCCCCTGGATCCTTCTCACACCCCTGAGAAGAGTCTGGCCCTGTCTTTGTAACTCAGTAGGCAGCTGAAAATAGCAATTAGAGAGCCCCTTACTGATGAATCCCTCATTGTCCTCCCAGGCACCATGTGCTCCAGTCCCTTCCCATCCTGGCGAGGACAGGACTCATCCCAGCACATCACTTTTCATGGCCATCCCCACCCAATGTCCCATCAAGAGCAGATCTGGGTGTGGGACAAATTCGTGAGGGTAAAAGTGGCTGTGACTGGAGTCACCCCCAGGTTCCCTGGGTCAGCCAAGGATCCAGCTCAAGGGGATGAGGGGCTGGGCAGGGCTGGGATTAGAGGAGGACAGGGCTCATGAAGAAACATAACTGAGGCCAAACCATGAAGAGAGGTGTGTGCTGTAGCAGTAGCCTGTGGAGCTCCTCACAGGACACCTGGTAACGTGAGAGGACACAGGGGATGAGTGGGATGACCCCTGGGATGACCCCTGGGATGGAAAATGCCATACAGAAAACCAATCTACCAGTGAGGATATTCCAGAATCCTGCTTGGAGGAAAGGCTTTGAGGGTTGATGTGCTGAGGTTTGACTGACTTTGGCTGCAGGCTCTGCTTTGGGAGAAGTGTCTCCAGGACTAGAGACATTAGGTGAAGAGAAATGGGCACCTCCAGGGCACTGTGGCTGCCTCTAGACTGGGGTCTGCAGCTTGAAAAAAGGAGGCTGTGGACAGAAGTACCTGGTGATGCTCAAGTCCACTTGGAGGCTGCTGGAGTTGCTGAAGACATCATGGAGGAAAAGTGGTGGGTGGGAGGAAGTCCGTCCCCATCCCCCGGGGAGCTGGGAAAGAGAGACCCTGTGGAGGGATGTCCTGGCTGAGCTGGGCTCAAGGGGATGTGGAGCAGGAGCCCAGCACAGCCCCAGGGGTCTTTTCCCATTTGTTCCACCCAAGTCCTTTTTAGGCCCTGGAGCGAGCAGTCTGCACATGTCCCTTGATCACAACTGCTCATAAATCTTGCTGTCACCGAGGTAGCCTTTCACTTCCAGATATAGATTGGAGAGCAAATGCTACTGGCTATTCTGGGATGTGGCAGCTGATAGATGGCTCCAGAATTTGCTATTTTAGACTTGGACTTTGCCGTCGGGGGAACACGATGGAGAAGCCAGTTGTGGAATGTGCACGTTGGCCACGTAGGATTCATCTAAAACAGACTGAAGAATAACCCACCAGATCAGCAGTGCAGGTGGAGGATTCCTCTTTCCCATATTGGGAGATTTTTAGGGATTCAAATGAACTGAGATGAAGAGCCCAGAGGCTGAAGGTGCTGGGGGAGGACAGGATTCTCAAGGCAAAGGTACAAAACTTGGTGATACCTCTCACAACAGTGACTTGCCCATTAAAATCACAGTGAGAATGAGCAGAGCATAAAGAGACGAGGCAAATCTTCAGGGAAAAGTCTGTCTGAGGAGCTGGAAGTGCCCACTGGAAATGAGAACTGCCAAAAGTTAAGCTGAGCTGGACCTTGGGAAGGTGCAAATAGTGACAGATTCTATGGCTGAGTCAATAAAAGGAAGGCATTGATGTAAGTGGAGAAGAGTGGAGATCAAAGGTGATCTTGGGATGGGCCCACCCTAAATATATCACGTTTCTTGCAACATCAACTCAATCATCACTGGATGGCTCATGTGATGCCCCAGGAAACCAAACCCAGTTGTGGTCTCAGCCCACCCACCCCAATCCTACAGGAACTGCCTCCAGTTCAGCATGGCTCCCATGGGAATAAGTCAGCGTGGACTGGGGAGGGCCAGCAGGGGTGGGACTCCTCAGCTACCACCAGCACTGGGACAAGTCTCTTTGGAGCCCTGGGAATCTCCTGTCCCTGACTCAGAGGACTGGAGGAGCTCCTTACAGAGCTGGGGGATCCCACTTGAGGGCCTCTGCTGGGGCATGCTGCTGGAAGAGGCACAGAAGGATTCAGTCTGGTGGAGGATACCTCTGGTGCCTCAGGACCAAGAGAAGGTAAGGGCTGGAGCAAACTTTCCAGGAATGAAAAGTGGGAATAGGTGGGACTATAACATTGAGTGTGCTTGGTCTGTGGTACTGATGCTGCTGGGAGGCAGCGAGGTCTGGCCCATGATATTGTGTGGATACTGAATCCATAGATTTTATTAGTGTGGATTTTCCCTCTGGGGCTCATGAAGGACATGGAAACACTGACCTTGGAAAGGCCGTCCTGAAGGAGCCAGCTGAGTAATGAATTTTAGCTGTTAAGGCAATAAATGGGAACATTTGGACATCCTTGGGAAATCCAGGCCTCACCAGAGTGAGCATTTTGTATATGTTGGGAAGAGAAAATCTGTTCTCAGTGGGCAGAAGGGAGATGAATCCTTGCTGTGGTTGTAAATGAGGTGCAACCTCCTCCTCCCTCCCTCCTTGGACCAGATGAGCTCTGTCCCTTGCCCTCAGTTCTGGCTCTTCTAACACCCCAGAAGGGATTTCCAGTTCATCAAGACTTTCACTGTTGTTCTACCATGGACTCATGGCATGCCCCAGGGCCCAGGCCTGGTCCCGTGGCCCCCGTGCACATGCACATCGCCTCCAAGGAATGTGCTTTCTTGGGTGGAAACTGTGTCATCGGAGAAATATTTCATATTTTCGTTTGTTTGCATTCCCCAAATGAAAAATGAATCGTGAAGTCTCATAAATAAGGGGCCGAATTTCTCATTTACATATTTCTGTGGTTCTTGGAGCAGGGGTGGCCGTGGCCCTGCCAACCATGTCCTAAGTCTTCCCCTTGTGCACCTTGGCTCCCGCTGGCAGCTGCCTGCGCTCCCTGGAACAGGAGAGCTCGGACCAGCTCCGCATTGCTGAGGTCACTCTGCCTCCTGCCAACATCCCATGCAGCTGCTGGCATGAACGGGGCAGGGAAAGCTTGGAGCCTCACAGAAATCCTGTCCCCAGGCAGGTTTTTGGGATGCAAAGAGGGGTTTGCATAGAGCAGGAGGGGGAAAACCCCATGGCATCATCCCAGCTTGGCTCTGGTGACAGACCCAGGGTGATGGTACCTGGTGAGTGGAGAAAGGGTGGCTGGAGAAACGTGAGTGATGGAGCAACTGGGAGAGCAGAGGGCAGGGACTGCAGGGGAGGCTGGAGATCACAGAAGGAGAACAGGCAGCCTGTGGATGAGCACAGGCTGGTGTGGCCCTGCCTTAACACTGCAAACTCAGGACTGTCCCAAGCTCCCTCCTCGGGCACAAGCCAGTGCTCGCCACAGTTCCATCTCCTCTCATCTCCATGGCCCTCTCCCCTTGCTCCATGGTCACTTGGCAGTTTGCCTTGTCCATCCTCTCTCTGTCCCTGCAGGAACTCTGCACCCCTGCAGTCGAATGTGGCCCCATGTCCAAGCGCCTCCTCTGAGCTGCAGCACCTGGCATTGGCAAGTCAGAGAGAGGAGCAGAACCTCTGGGCATCCCCTGTGGATTGCCCTAAAATGTTTGTAGCAAGGTGTGTTGGGGCTTCTGTATGGAGCAGTTTTCCTCACAGTTCCTCCAAAGAGGCCTCCAAGGGGCTCCAGTGGGTGCAGGGCAGCAGGGAGCCCTTCTGGGTGCACCAGGAGACCATCCCAGGGTGTTCCCCTGGACTGGGAGGGGCATCTCCCCCTTGGGATGCTGCTGACCTCCAGCTAGGAACTCCAGCAGCCTGACCTTCTCTTGGTGCACTCCTGGGTTTGGATATGGGGCTTGGCAGCTGGAGATGCACCACAGGCACCTGCTATGGACACAGCTGTCTATGCCCCAGGCCAGGGTTGGAGTTTCAGGTGGGCCATTTCCTCCTGGCACTGCAGAGGAAGTTCAGTTGGTATTACCCAAGGGTTAATGGAAATAAACTGTGCTGCTAAAGGGATCTTCTGGTTTCAATTTAACTTAGCATATGCGTGTGGATTACACTCAAGGATATTCATACTCACTTTGTAGCCTCCCCACTCAGGCATCACAGAGATGAGCAGTGCCAGAGCCCAGGGATGAAGGGCAATATTTAACACTTGTCCCTCTGAAAGGTGGGACACCTTCCCAGGCCTCAGGAGCAAAGAAAGCTGTACACCTAGCTGCGAAGCCATACTGATGTCCAAGGAGGAGACAAGAGCTCAGCAGAACCCCCATGCTTAGGAGAGACGTGTCCATGAGCTTCCCCTTGAGCTCTTCTAAGAACGGATCAAGAGCAAAAGACATGGGGTGGCCAGAGTCTCCCAGTCCTCCTACAGAACTCCATCCATGATAGAATGCCCCAAGCCTTGGCAATGCCATGTGTGAGACATGAATTATGCACTCCAGTCCACTGGGAGAGGAACAAGTGGACCATGCTAAATCCAGGGAAGCCCAACACCAACATTGCTTGTACCATCCACCTGGCCCAGGCATACACAGAGCCTGTGGCCTTGCCTTGGCTTTCACCTGCTCCTCTCTCCTGTGGGGATTCAGTCATGCAGAAAAATGGGTTTGGAGAAGGAGCGTGTCCTGCAAAGTTGTCTAAACATAGCCCAAGGAAAGAGGAATGCAGAGCAATGCCCTGGGCACTGTAAAAATAGCCCAGGGCCTTCTGCTCACAGTTCAGCATCCTTTGGGACAGCCAGGTCCCAGGAATCTGGGCAGGCATGACAGCCAGGGCTGTTCTGGAGCAAGGGACCGTGCCAGGGTGGCAGGGACAGAGTGTACAGCTCTCATCAAGCCTCCTTGGCTGTGCTGGGGCTTGGGACACCAATGACCCTGGAGATCCTGAAACCCATGTCAGAAGGGACTGTAAGAACGCAAGGAAAAAGCTAGGGCTCTGCTTGTTCCTCATCCCCTGCCTATTCCCTGTCCCTGGTCCTGTCCCTGGTCCTGTCCCTGGAGGACAGCAGGGCTGAGGTCCCCCTGCCCAGAGCCTCCCCAGCAGACAGGGGAATGTACTGGGGAGATTCTACCAGACACTGCTGGCAATCCTGGTGCTACAGGAGAGGGAAGTCATGGTGTCATGGGTGTGCAGGAGAGACAACTGCTGGGAGCCCCACACAGGACAAAGATGATAGGCTCCACCAGAGGAGAGTGTCCTGGTCTTCTGGCCTTCCTGAAGTGTCCCAGGGTACAGCTCCTCCCCTCCATCCATCTTACAGTGGGCCCTGGACCTGTTCTGAACCATGGAAACAGTCCAATGGACATGATCCATGGGTGACTGGCTCCAGGTGTCCCTGCTCAAGCAGGGGGCTGGAGATGACCTCGCCAACCTCGGCAAGTCTGTGATTCAGTGACTTTCCCTCTCTTCAGCCACTGAACATCCTCTTCTCAGAGCCATCTCCCTTCTCCAATCCCTGGTTCCTGGAGCACCGACCAGCAGGATGTTCCTATCTCCCCATCCTTCTGTGCTTCGACAGAGGGTACAGAGGCCATGTGACCAGTGGTGGGCCCTCCCCAAGTTCTGTTCAGCTGGGCTGGCACACATTTCCTTGGGGAGCATCTGGAGGGATTTCCCCTCAGTTTAGACCCCTGTGTAGATGGTCAGCAGGTCCCCATTCCCAGTGACCTCAGGCCACATGTCCCACAACACTGGTGACTCTCCACAACCCTGAACTCCTGAAAACAGCCCCGTGGGTTTGCAGGATGCTGCAGGGTTTGGTTCTGCAGTTCCATAGCTCTCTGCTCACCCGATTTGCTCCGTGGCTCCATGCCCAGGGCTGCACTCCATCTCAATATTCAAATGTAGGGTTGATGGCAGCCTGGATGTGCCTCGTTCCAGAAGGGACCTGATCAGATTAGGTGGTCCTCAGCAGAGCAGACAGGGTCCTCACCTCCCCGTCTGAGACTCTTTAAAGAAAGCAGAAAGGAGGAAAAGGGAGTTTTTAACATGAAACATCTGGCAAGTTGTTCTGCTGTGCACACCAGGGTGGGAGGGAAACATGTCCTCCAGGCAGAAGTCAGGGAAGAGGAGCTCTCTGGATATTTACAGTGACAGGCACTAGTGCAGCTGGACCAGCTGTCCCTGTGTGCTCACTATCCCATGTACTCGTGTCCCCCAGGAGGTGCCCAAGGCCATTCTCAGGACATGTCCTGCACCCTGCATGCTCAGAGAGGGGACAGGGGCTGCACTGTCCACAGCCACCAGGAAAAGCCTGAAGCTATCTAAAGACCAAACCAGGGACAGACCTGCTGGTCACGACCACGAACTGGCACCAGGCGAGGTCCCAGGTTTCTTTTGGGAGACGGAAACTCAGCACCCGGAGTGAGAACGAGCCAGGAGAGTTAATCAGGGACGGGCTGTAGGAGACTGTTAGAGAACAAAGCGTGCCTGAGAGAGAGCTGTGAAATACTTAGGAGTCTCTCAAGGCAGCTGGCAGCAGAGCAAGTTCAGATGGACTCAAACATCGTTCGCACCTGGTCTGAGAGCGGGCCAGGGAGCGCGGCAGGCGGGGCCGCGCCGGGCTCAGAGCCCGCAGTGACCCAGACTAATGCTCCCTTTTATCGCCCGGCTTTAAACACGCTTTTATGATGTGCGAGAAGGGGGCAGATGGTTCTCTAATTAACTCGAGAGTGCTGAGTTGTGAAGTGCTGCGAGGAAAAGCAGCTCCAGCAGGGATGGCAGGGCGAGTCAGCAGAGCAGCCCGTGCCTCTGCCTGGCAGCGCCGGTGCTACCCGGGGGCAGACGCCTCCTCCCGCGGGCACTGCCTGCTCCCAGAACCCCGGCTCCGCAGGGGCTCGGCCGGCTATGCCTGGGAGAATTTTTACCCCCACAAATGCCACCTGAAAACTTCTGTCTCGTGAAAGTGACGCTGATCCAGAGGATGTTCTCATTCAGCACCCCCAGGGGAGCTCATATTGTCACTGCTTCTTCAGTCTCCTCTTGATCTTTGTGTGCTTGGCAGCTTTTTGCATACCCCTGGATTAAGACATGACAGCAGAGGTCCTGCAGCCCCTGCTGTGGGTGTCTCTTCCGTCTGCACCTGCGAAGACCTTCCTGAAGCCACCACACAACTCCCCATCCTCTCACCTGATCAGGCTGGAGCTCCCCAGATCCAACACTGGACACCTCTGGGACCGGGAAACACCTTCCCTAATCAATTCCAATGGACCTAAATGCCTGATGCTTATCGGGTTTACCTAAACTCAGTATGTCTGTGATTTCTATCCCTGAAACCAAAACTAAATTCCTAATAATTTGGATTCAAAGTGAAAAAAAGCCTATTTCAGCCTGAAATGCAACGGCTGTGTTTGCTTTATGTGTTCAGCCCTGAAACACAATATAGTTCCATGCTGGAACAAAAAGTCTCCCAAATTTTCCTTTAAAATGGTGAAACATTTCATCAACGCTCTATTTGTCTGCAGCCTCTTCAGCGAGCAGCTCACCTGGCCCGAGACAACATTCAATCAAGATTAATTGAATGTATTAAATTGAAACATTTTCCATGTCCTAGTTACAAATAACTTAATTGGCCGGGTTGAGCCAAAGCATCACCGTGGGCAACAGGACCTGGGTGGCAGTGCAGAGGTGAACCTGAAAACTTTCAAACCCTCCATCCCTGCCCATCCCTGAGGCAGTTTTTGGCACACGGCTGATGTCGGGGCACTCACGTCACGGGGAGCAGCAGCTTCAGGCAACCAGCAGGCAGGAGCATGAGGCAGGAGACATCGCCCCTGTTCAACCTCTGCTCCCGGGAATAGAAGACAGGAGGACAGTGAAGTCTCTGTTAGCGGGAATAAGGGACTTGAGGGACGGCGATGACATCGCTTGAGACAACAGGTGAAACTTGGCAGTTGGGAGGAAAATTTAGCGGTGTCCCCAGAGGGACAATTTGGAGGTAACGGGTTGTTTGTGTCTGACGCTGCGGGAGTTCTGACATTCGGGAAAAGCCCCAAATTCCGGGGGCTGCTGACGGGCGCTGGCAAAGAATGGAACCAGGAACACCGCAAAACCCGGCGGAAGAGATGAGCAGGCAGCAGGACCCAAGGCAGCAATTCCCAAATTTCCGCTGCCCTTCCACGAGGCTTCTCCCTGGCACTGCCCAGCACCGATCCCAGCCCTCCGTCACCCCCTTCCCCACAGTGACTGCGCTGCCGGCTCGGCTCCTGTCCTCAGCTGACTCCTCTTGGCCGGCCTGCCGGGAGGAAGCAGCGTGCGCTGGGGCAGCGCCAGCGCTGCGCTTGTGCCGCAGCTGCTGCCAGAGCGCGCAGCGAGCGGCTGAGCCCCGGGGGCTGAGCCCCGCAGCTGCCCCCAGCCCAGACACGCCGCTGGGAACCGGGACACCGAGACCTGCCAGCACCGGGCAGCGGCTCCCAGGGCTGCCCGGGAGTGGAGCCAAGCCCCAGCAGACGGACAAAGTCACGGCTTCCCCTGGGAAGCTTGAGACCTGGAGTGGGGCTTGGTGGAGGGAGAGAAGGAATTCAGTGAAACAGCCCCAAAAAGGCTGCCCATCATCCCAAACCGAGGGGCTTCTCTCCTTCAGCAGTGTTTCTCTCCTCAAGCTCCAGGGGGATGTAGCAGCAAGAGGCTCTAGATCAGCCCTTACGCATCCCTGGGAGAGAGACAGGGGCAGCTTCTTGTGATCCCTGCCGGCTGTGCCAGGCAACCGTGGGGTCTGGAGTTGTGGGGGGCTGCCGGCTGGCAGTGACCTGGCTCCCCTTCACACACCGTCCCTCAGAGGGTAGCAGAGGCTGGGACGCCTCGGGGAGGACGTTCCCAGCACAGGCACTGCTGAAGAGTGGGATCATGCTGGCCAGTGGCCCCACAGTGATGGCGAGAGGCAGCCAGGACTGGGCAGAGGCCATCTGAGGGAGGATCTGGTTCTGCTGCTGCTGCTCAGGGAGGACGATTGAAGAACATCATTGACTAGAGAAGAATGGCACAGAGATGGCCAGGAATGCACTGGCCGAGTCCTGCAGGGATGCAGCTCCGAAGGACCACCAGGAAGTGTGAGGGAATCCTGGCTGGTGCAGGGATGAAAGCAGGAGCCTCCCTACCTCTGTCACAGCTGCCATTCCTGATGTCAGCCCACGCAGGGACTTTCGGGCCACCATCACCTCTGCTTGGTGTCAGCAGCCTTGCTCAGCCCCTGACCCTTCTGCTGTCTCTGGCACAAGGTCTCAGTTCTTCTGGTTCCCTCTTTTCCCAGCTCTGAAAACCTGACCACTCATCCCTTTCTGATCCCTCCTTTTCCATCTTTCCCTCAATTTTGACACCTGGTCCCCTCCTCCTTGGTCACTAAATCTCTCCTGTATCCATGACCGCATCACTGCAGGTCATACCATGTGGCTCCAAGTCATGTTCCAGCTCTCCTTGCCTTGGTCCAGACACCTTCTCACCCCACTCCTTGGTCCCCTCTGCCCTCTCCTCCTGTCCCCACACCTGTAATGCTGTGGAGACCTCCCCTCTGGCAGTCCCCCAGACCCATGTCCTCCTGTACCACTTCCCCAGGTTCCTCTCCATGTTGTTTCATTAAAGCCATTAAATCCCACAGTCATATTTCCAGTTGCCAGGACAGAGCCAGACCAGCTGGGGACAGTGGCCCTCCCCAGCAGCAGGTGCTTTCAGAAGTGGGAAAATATTGGGAAAACTGCAGGTCCCTGAGCAGCCCTGGTGGCAGAGGGACCTGGCAGCAGCCTGCACAGACGTATCCAACTGCAGCCCTGGGCAGAGAACTTTTTTTAGCTTTTTGCAGGATTTCTCTCATTTCCCAGCAGACCAACACATTCCAGATCTCAGGATTGCAGGGCTTTTAATCATACACGTGGTGCCTCTTTGGGAGTCAGACAAGGAGGCTGGAGGTGGCTGCTGGGCCAGATCCTCACCTTGACAAGCGTTTTGGCACAGGGAACTCATCTCAAGGTCACCCCATGGCTGAGCTGGTCCCTTCCAGCCTCCAGGTCACCTCAAAGCAGGACAGGCCAGTGTCCTCCCACCTATGTGGGAATTACAGTTCCCCACAATGGACTTTTGGGGAAAGAGCATCCTCTGGGGATCCACAGCCTTGTTGCCATCAGCAAATGCATCACTTGCCTCTCAGGTTCTCTAATCCCCATCTCCCAGAGTCCTGTGCCTGAGGGAGGCTCATATTTCACATTGCTGAAAGGCAAACTGAGCCCTTCTGGATGCACAGAAAAGCTGGAGGCATTAACCTTATGGCATAAAAAGCAAACCACAAAAAACTGTACCCAGTATGTGCTTTTTTTTTTTTTCTAAATAATTCTTAATTTGAAGCTCTGCTCTTGATTCTTGGTCTCTGAGTCATGGTTGGAATTATCAGGGCTCTGGGAGCCATCGACTGGCATTTGCAGGGTGCACTGGGAGGGGAGGGAGGCAACCCAGCCCTGCCTGCTCTATGTTTCCCCTCAGCACCACAAGGATCTGGCTGTGAGATAAGAGAGCTCCACCGCCTTTTCCTCAGGGCCCCTCTGTGCTGCAGACACAAACTGGAGCACAGGCAGTGTCTAAAGTTCATGTTCTGGCTGAGTGTAACCAGTTACATCTCTGTGCTCAGTTGCCCACGATTTGCTTCAGTTTTCCCCTTTTGGGTTGAGATTTTCCAGCCCTGCTCCCTGCACAAAGGAGGTCTGAGAGTCCCTTTGAACACGCTTTGGCCATCACAGAATGCACAGGCAGTGGAAAGCAATATCTCCATGATAAACATACCCTGCTTTTTTTCCTTTCTTTTGAGAATACGAAACAATCTTCCAAATTTTAAGTAGATCTGCTGCTGAAACTGCTGGGGGTCAGAGCTGACATCTGGCAGGGAATCGGTGCTGACCGTTCCAGTAAATACTGAGTCTCCGTTGCTGAAAGCTGCAGCCGCTAAGGCACAGCATGTTTTGCAGAGATGGTACCTTTTAATCAACACTTGGAAAGCTCCAGACAGTGGGAGCAGAATGAAAACAATCACTTGAAGGCTCTGAGGGCAGGTCAGAGCTGGGGATGGAGACACACAGAGGTTTCACACCCAGGCAGGGAGTGGCGGCCTGGAGTCACCTATGGGCAGCAGATGTTCAGCTGTCCTTGGGAAGGACAATGTGAATGAGATGGAAGGAGCCAGGACCACTAAATCCCTCCTTGGCCAGCATCGGATCAGAGCCGTTCAATGATACATTACCAAAGGCTTCCCAGAACTTCAGAAATACCAGAGAGAATTCGATATAAATCATAGAAGGATTTAGGTTGGAAGGGATGCCTGGAGGTCCCCAGCCCAGCCCCGGAGCAAGTGAGCACTCCAAAGCTGGGTCAGGCTGCTCAGAGCCGTGTCCAGGCATGTTTTGAATGCGTCCAAGGATGGAGATTCCACCGTCGCTGTCCCACGGCTGCACCATTTCCAACACAATCCCAACCTCATGGGCCACATCCACAGCTCTTCCAGCACATGGAGAGTTGGTTATCCACGAGGGAAGGGCAGAGGGTGAGAGGTAAGGCCTGCAGAGAAGGCACTGCCACAAACATTGCTGTGAGGCAAGGAGAACTGGGACAGGGCTTACAGCCAAGTGTGGCCTGCAGTGAGGGGGTCATGGATACAGGAGAGATACAGGAGAACCAAAGGGGGGCAGAAGCAGGCACCAAAACTGGTGGAAAGATGGAAAAGGAGGGCACCTTGGAGGGACAGGAGAAGGATGGGTTACCAAGAAGGAGATATGGATCTGGTCCTGGTTGCTCATGCCCAGCAGAAAACAGAAACCTGCAATGGGGAAACAGAACAGAAACCAGGGGCTGGGGAAGGTGTCTTCCCTTCTCCTCAGGAGGAGGCTCCAATGACAAACATTTCCAAGAGATTTCAAGTGGCTCTCTGATGCTGGAAGAGCAATGCTGTTTCTGTTGGTCATGTCAAGGAAGAGCATCTCTCCATGGCTCTGGGCTGCTGCTCCCTGCTCCCTCCAAGCAGCTTCCTTGTATTGGCAAAACCTCTCCCATAACAACCATGAGAAGAGACTGCCAGGGAAAGAGGAGCTCACGGGAAGTTAAGGATAGCTGAGGTACGGATGGGATCACACCCAACAGACAATGGGACCTGGCGGGGGGACTTCCTGAGCCCCCCGGTCCCCAGATGGTCCCTGCAGAGCTGTCAATGCCCCTCCTGCCTTGACAAACACCCCAGCAACATGTGTACAGGGACAACTGTGAAAATCTAATCCTGGAAGTGTCCAAGATCAGACTGGACAGAGCTTGGAACAACCTGGGATAGCGGGGGCAAGGAGATTGGAACCACATGATGTTTAGGGTCCCTTCTGTGCCGCCGTTCCATGATTCTATGATTCTGTCCTAGGATCCTGCCCATGACACTGTGGTGGCTTCCAACCTCACACCGAGGGCAAGAAGGCTCCCTGGCTGCCCCAGATGTGTGCCACATGGGTGTCCTGTGGGGCTGTGGCATGGGCTGTGCACGGGGTCGAATTTTCCCCCAGGGAAGGTACTAGGGGATGCAGCAGGATGCACAGGGGAGGGAGAGATGGAAACCCCATTTCCAGACCACGCTCAGAGCATCCAGAGATCCCTGGTGTTTTAACATCAGGATGGCCATGGGAATAGCAGTGGACTGGTGAAAACACTTCTGAGTGGGGAACTTGGCAAAACAAAAAGGTTTCACTTGCTGAAAATAAGGCTGAGCAGATGTCCTGATTGCCAGGCACCACAGAGACCTGTCTCTGCCTCACAATCCTCCTGTCGTGTGTCCTGGGAGAATTTTCTCTGAGGTGTCTAACAGAGACTTTTCACACTGTCTCTCTAGCTTGGAGCTTCCTTTCTACAGTATATCCAGGGGTGATGATCTGTTGGTCAGTAGTTAACAGTGATGAACCAAGGCAGGAAAACCTAAGGATGCTCAACATTGGAAGAGGAAGCTCCCCTGTTCCTTCATCACGTTCATCACCTTCCTGGCACACACCCCAAACACGGAGCATTTGCTCAGCAGAGACACAGAAGGAGTGAAAACTTCAGGCTCTCATGATCGTCGTGAGTTTGACTGTTCCAAAGCCACGTACCAGCCTCAGCTGCCTTGGGACGGTGACAAGGCCACTCCGTGGGTGTGACCTGCCCCTCCGTGCATGTGACCTGCCCTTCGCACATACCTTTCCTTTGAGCGCATCCGGCGCAGGTCCCGCAAAGCCCCGGCACACCCCACCAGTGCCGTTTCCTATGACAACGCCGTCAACAGCGCTCGGAGCAGGGTTGGGGTCCGGGGGGCCGAGCAGGTGTGGGGCTCCTCGTAACTATGGCAAAGGGGTGTTTACTTCTGTGTTTTGCATGTCGGCGTTACCCCCTGGGACAGCTCCCCGCGCGTGTCACAGCAGCGTAAGGCTCTTTGGCATTTCCCCCAGCAACTATGTCAGCGTTTGGGGGAGCTGTGTGTAACCTCCACCTGTCACCGACCGGCTGCAGGAAGCATCCATCCTTCCCGGAGCTGCCACGGCTCCCAGGAAGCCCCCATGCTGGCACAGGCTCTTGCTGCAGCCCTCGTGGTGGGTTTCCTCACCCCGACATTGCACCGTGCAGCAAACTCCCCCTTTTCCGCACGGGCCCCGCTGTGGGAAGCGTTCCCCGCCTTGCCCCTTTCCCGTCAGACCGTGCCCGTGTCTGTGCCTTCCCCGCAGCTTCTCCTGACACTTTGCAAGATCGGAGGAACGCTCCCAGCCCATCCACGCGGGCGGCTCACGGCGCGCCCCGGCCAAATCACAGAGGGCTTGGATCGCGGTCCCCGGTGCAAGCGCCAGGGGCGGGGAGATCTTGCCTCACATCTATTCTTTCTAGGTACAAAACACGCATTCAAAAGTCAAAGCCCTTTCACTGGCAAGGGCCGGAAGCTTCTCGGAGCCGGCCAGGTGCCCCAGTTCTGATTCCCAGAGAGGCCGCTTTCCCAGCCCTGCTCTCTGCATGTTTTGCAAGTGCTTGCATCGAGGATGTATCACCCGGCCAGCCCCGCCCGGGGGGGCTGCATGCCGCGGGCCACATCACAGCCCCAAAGCTGCTGGAGCCGCTGCAAAGCTGCCGGTCCCCGCATCCATCTGCTCCCGCGTCGCTCCTCTGGAGCGGGGAGCTCGTGTTTAACGACCGAGTGTGTTTTCGCTCAAGCATTACATCACCTGGCAACGCCAGCGGGACGGACGGATGGACGGACGGACGGACGGGGCCAGCCCGGCTGCGCTGTCCCTGCCGATGCTCCTTCCGTGTCTCGTGCCTCGCGTCCCCAGCCCGCAGCCCTTTGCCCTGTGCAGGTGAATAGAAAATCCTCCTCCATGCAGAGCCCACCGAGGGGCTCATGCACAGATCCCTCTCCCCATCTCCTTGGCGTGTCCCAGCGCCGGGTGTGGAGGGCAGAACGCTCAATAATTTCCACCTCCCGGAATTCCTGCGGCCGTAGCCATCAGCACTTTCCATAAAATAAAGTGGGAGCTGAGATAAGCCAGACAGGCGGGCTCCGGAGGGCCGGTCCCGAGCGTGGGTTGAGCTCACACTTCTTTAAGTGTGCGGCCAGGTCGGGCCTTCACACCTCGTGCAGCCAGAGAGGAACCGCGTGGATTTACTGATAATTGGCTGCCAGTTTCCGCAGCGGTGGAACGAACAGGAATGGGGAGGGATGATGACAGGGAGGGGGTGCAGAAAGGGCATTTTCGTGCACGTGCTCCCACTCCCAGCACATTGGGGTCACAAGGAGTCAGGTACTGGGATAAGCAGCATCTCAAACCCTTGGCATGTGGCGAAGGGGCGGTGTTGGACCTGCAGTGGAGAGGGTGATTTTGCATTCCTTGCCCTTCATCCACACAGCAGATTCTCATTCACATCCACACAGAGCCTCCCCTTCTACTCTGGCCCATCTGCAGTGTTCTATCCACCTCTGGGGTCCCCAGCATAAGAAGGATGTGGAGTAAGTCCAGAGGAATCCACAGAGATCCTCCAAGGACTGGAGCCCCTCTGCTGTGGATCTGGGCTGGGAGAGCTGGGGGCATTCACCTGGAGAAGGCTCCAGGGACAGCTCAGAGCCCCTTCCAGTGCCTAAAGGGGCTCCAGGAGAGCTGGAGAGGGACCTGGGACAAGCGATGGAGGGAAAGGACACAGGGAATGGCTTCATATTAACAGAGGGGAGTGAGAGATTAGATATTGGAAGAAATTCTTCTGTGTGAGGGTGGGCAGGCCCTGGCACAGGGTGCCCAGAGCAGCTGTGGCTGCCCCTGGATCCCTGGCAGTGCCCAAGGCCAGGCTGGACATTGGGGCTTGGAGCAGTCTGGGACAATGGAAGGTGTCCCTGCCCATGGCAGGGGGTGGAACAGGATGGTCTTGAAGGTCAACCAACTCAAACCATTCCATGATCCTGTGACTGATCCCATTTAACTTACTGCCATCCCAGCTGCCAAGCCCTGTCCAGTGACACCCCCGAAAAGGGGGATGAGGAGTTCAATGGGGACACACAGGACCTAGTTTGGAGCTGATGGAATCTGGAGCCCCTGACGGGGCTGGGGCTGGAAGCGGCTCAGCTGCCATTCCCCCCCCATGCCCGGCTCTGGGGGTCGCTGGGGCCGCGTGTCCATCACCAGCCCCGGCCGGGCCGGGCGCTGCGTGTCCCCAGGACACCCTTGGCCAGGAGGGGACCCCCGGGGCCCGGCAGCACGTTTTCCTGCAAAATGCCCGGTTTCCCCGTCCTGCCGGCAGCCGCACACCCCGCGTCCGCCACCTAACGGCCACCGCCGGCGGACACCGGGATCGGACCGGGATCCAGCACCGGCACCGGGATCGGGACACTGGCACCCGGGCGCTGGGCACCGGCACCGGTACCAGGATCCAGCACCGGGATCTGGACAACTGACCGGGACCCGGCAGTTGGGCACCGGTACCAGGATCCGGGCACCGGCACCTGGCACCTGGATCCGGGCACCGGGCAACGGTACTGGAACCGGCACGGGGCACTGGCACCAGGCACGGTACCGGGCATGGGCCCGATCCCTTCCCTCACGCCCCCGGCTGGAGCGCACCCCCGAATTCCCTCCTGCACCCCGAACACCCCCATCCCTTCACCCCGCCGGTCCCCACCTGTCCCCCAGTCCCCTTTCGAGTCGATACCACCTTGGATGCGAAACCCCCCGGTGTCACCCGGGACGCGAGACCACTCAGGTGCCTGTCCCGATCCATCACCCTAAACTCCTGTGGTCCCCATGCCGGTGGGCGCAGCCCCCCCCCCCCCCCCCCCCCCCCCCCCCCCCCCCCCCCC
>JAGMWU010000021.1:2723751-2737644 GCA_018697195.1 Certhia americana | reverse complement strand
AATAAAAAAAAAAATTTAAAAAAAGAAAGGAAAAAAAAGGGGTAAAGGAAAAAACCCTCCCCGAGCAGCCAGCCCAATCGGCGGGAGAGGCTCGTGTGTGTTTGGCCTTTCCTCATGACGTAGTGTCCTGTGCCTCTCCCCCACCCCCCACCCCCCTTTTCCCCTCCCTCCTCACCCCCCTCCCCTTCCCCTTGCATCCTTGGAAGCAACAATTAAGCAGCTCTGGGATAAAACACACAGCCCGCGGGAGCACAGGGGCATTGCTTCAAGAGATGGCAAGGCAGGCAGCTGCACCCCTCCTCCCCGGAGTCCTCCTCCTCCTCTCCATCCTCCCGGCTACTCAGCAAGGAGGTAAGGAACGAAAGGATCCTTTCCGTACCCCGGCCAGCGCTTCGCTCCTGTCCTGCAGGGACCTTCCGCGGGCACCGGGGCTGCGACATCCCCACCCTCCGGGCAACCCCTCGCTTGCCCCGGTTGCCCAGCCCCAAGCAGGGACAGTCACCCACCTTGCCCTGCCTTGGGGACAGCCCCGAGGGTGGGTAGGCAGCCCCCTGTGAGCCACCGCCGCCGAGGGCTCTTTGCTCCCCAAACCGACGGGTGGTTTGTGCCATGCCTGAGTGGAACGGGATGTCACCGAGGGTGGGGACACAGGGCAGTCGGTAACGGCACCGCTGCACCAAACACTTGTCACGGGGAGGCTGCGAGGCGTGTCCTGGTGAGAGGCTTGGGGACATCAGAGGTTGGGGACATGTGAGATTTGGGGGCATGAGAGGCTAGGGAACATGAGAGACTTGGAGGCAGGAAAGGCTCAGGAACACGCAGGGAGGAGACCAGGGGTGGCCACGAAACTCCAATGGGACTTAGAAGTGCGAGGGGCCCGGGGTGGTGGCAGCTGTAACCCCGTGATGCGATGGCAGTGGGAGCTGATGGCGGAAGGTGGGTGGCAGCATCCCACAGTCGCTGTGTGCGAGCTGCTGCTCAGTGTGTGGCCGTGACAGCCCCGGGGCTGCTGCAGCTGCAGAGCGGCTCGACCCACCCGAACAGCAGGCTGGGGGTGTCGGGGGCCCCTCACACTGCCCTCACCTCCCTTGTGTCACCAGCGTCGGGTCCCTGTCCCAGCGCGATCCCAGGGCTGTGTGACAAAACAGCCCAGGCACACGCAGGTGCGGCACACGCGGCCGGGGCGGGGAGGTGACAGCCAGCGCAGGGGTCTGTGTCCCAGCCGTGTGACACAGCCCAGCCCATGCAGCCGATGCCTGCCCGGTGACCAGCCCCTGTCTCGGTGTCAAGTTGGGAGCTGAGCTCCCACCCAGGCAGAGAGAACAGCTGAGCACAGATTCAGAGCCCCCACTGTAGTGGCCAAACTGGGAAGAGGGCTTTGAGGAGGCGACAGCACCACGAAGGAGGGAACAGTCACCTCCGGATGGTTATACCACCACCTCCGGGTGGTTATACCAAGGAGAGTGTGTGATGGGCAGAGACACCATCGACCCTGGGGTCAGTGCCGGAGCTGTTTTGCAGAGAGGATTGAGGACTGGAGGAGGAGAGGGGGCAGGATACTGTGGGCAGTGCCAGGGCTGGGTGGGCACCAGGGCAGCCACAGGCTGGGCCACCTGTCACCAAGGACATAGCCTTCAGCAGCTCCATCTGTACATGCCCTGCAGCTCACGGGCCCTTGATCCCAGGCTGGCTGGCCCTGGCTGCACAGGCAGTGGGACCCTGGAGCTGCCTGGGAAGTCGAGCTGTTGTTGGTGCCTAATCCTGCTCAAGATGCTGGATGGGATTTGCTCAGTCCCAGGCACTCTCCATCTCTGGCAGTGAGACAGATGTGGATTGCTGATCCAGGCTGGCTTTGTTCCTTCAAGCCGTGGTCAGCTAGGACAGTCTCTGGAGGACTTTGGACCCCGGGTGAGACCCTGCAGCAGTTCACGAGCAGTTTGGGACTGTTGGCCCCACCCCAGGCCCCGGCTCAGTCCCCAGAGGTGTCTACTGGTTTGGGAAGCAGCTCACAGAGGAGGTGAGCTGACCCTGGAGTGGTCCCAGTGCTGGTGGGACACAGGAGAAGGCTCTCCCATGGAGGACTGGGCAGTGTCTCTGCAGCCTGGTGTCTCACCCCTGTTCCTGGCACGCCAGCCCTTGGGGACAGAGCTGGCATAGAGGCACAGTGGCATGGCGAGGGAGGATCCCAGGGTGCTGGAGACAGTCAGGGCCAGCTGTCAGTGCAGCTCCAAATCAGCCTGGCAGGAGAGAGAACCCTGATACATCCCAGGGCTGAGGGATTCATACCCAGACTGTCACCTCAGAGAAGTGCCAAGGGGCTGAGCTGGCAGCACTCAGGAAACCCCCAGCAGCAGGTCAGGAGAAACCCCTGTGGATCTGCCCCTGGGGAACAGAGCTGTGCTGGCCCTGCACAGCCAGACACAGGTCACTGCAGGGGGAAGGTGCTGTGATTCCCTAAAGGTGCCAAGTGCAGCCTGTCCCAGCATCTGGAGCAGGACATCCATCCCTCAGTGCTTCCTGTGTGGAGCACAGGGGATCCACTGGCAGTGACACCTCCAGGAAGAACACAGGGAGGCCCAAACCCTGCAGGCTCTGGGTGCACAGGGAGCAGCTTGGGCAGGCATAGAGGGGCAGGCACTGGGTGTGCCAGCACCCAGCCTGGGGTTGTGGAGACCCTCTGAGGACACCCAAGGTCCCCAGGGTGGGGCTGGCATGGCATCTCCCCTTCCCAGCTGGATGCTGACCTGCTGGGGCTGCTCCCTCCCCTCCTAACTGGCAGGGTGCTGCTTGTCTGCCAGCGCTCAGAGATGAAAGCTGGAGCTTCAGGGGGGTTGGAAAGGAGCCAGGCCCCAGCAGCAGCCCCCCCGCTCCCCCCGAGCTGCTACCAGCGAGTTCGGCCCGGGATGCAGCACAGCTTCAAAGTCGCTTGGAGACTGAATGTTTCCATAACTTTCTCCCAAGAAAAAGAAAACAGCGGAATGAGGGAAGAGGGGAAATGATGGTGGTTTCACACCGAGGCTCCTCCAGGAGCTGGTGCCCATGGGTGCAGAGAGGGGGTGAATTATGAGGGGGGAGTTCTGTGGTGAATTCTCCATCCTAGTCTCGGTCTGAAAATCTATGGAATAGAGAAATCCTCTGCGTTTCTGGCTTGTGAAGGGAGCTGCAAGCAGTGGTTCAGATAGAACTGGTGCAGCTGATCCAAATGGGACTGAAAGTGGAACAGCTCTGGCAGTGGAACAGCATGGATATCCACACCTGTGGATGGAGCTGTGGGGGGAAAACATCCCATTCCATAAACAAGGAGATTCCACACCAGATCCTGAGCACCTCCATG
Organism: Certhia americana; assembly: GCA_018697195.1. Taxonomy (NCBI): domain Eukaryota; kingdom Metazoa; phylum Chordata; class Aves; order Passeriformes; family Certhiidae; genus Certhia; species Certhia americana. Next base: position 2,734,310 of record JAGMWU010000021.1, on the reverse strand, counting down.
GCTCACACCCTGACACAGCTGGGGCTGCACGAGTGGCTGTGAATTCTCTGGCCCCTGGATTGAGAAGCCGTCCCTGGAGTGGGATGCAGGCTCACAGCCGGCCCAGCAGAGGACACAGGCTGGGAGCCCAGGAAAATCCCCTTCCCATGGTCCTGGCAGGCTCAGAGCAGAGGCAGCAAGAGCTCCTTCAGTGCTGGGAAGCTGTTGACTCAGTCTCCCCTTCCCTGATGTGCCAAGGGAATGAGAGGACAAATGGGAGCACATAGACCCCAAACTGGGCTGGGGGCTGCTGGTCCTGAGGCTGGGCAAGGACAGAGCTGGCCAGAGAGCTATGGCCACAGCCCAGTGTGGTCATGGTGTCACCAGTGTGTGGGCTGTCACCAACACCTGTGCTCGGTGGTGCAGCCAGGGGGAGGGACTGGAGATTCTGGGGGGATCTGGAGAGACCCCCCCAACAGTGAACATCAGGGAACAGCCCCAAGCTGGGCTCTGGGGGAGCAGCTTGTGAAGGAGCGTCAAGAGCAGTGCAAATCCAGCCATGCCTGGAAGCAGAGCTGGTCAGGAAGAGCTCCTGAGGGGATGATTTGTCCCCCTCAGGACATGCCCCAAAGCCACTTGGCATGACCATCAAGCCACCCATCCCACTACCTCTGGGCCATCCCATCTCCTGCCTTGCTGACCTACCCCCACCCATCCCCTGATCTGGGCAAGGAACAGCAGATAGAGCAGCACAGCCTCTGCAACCTTCCAAATGCATCCAGGCACAGACCCCTGTCTCTGACGCCTGGGGAGGGGGCAGTGACAGTGTCACCACAGTGGGACCCTCCTAACAGGACCTCCAGTGCCCCAGGAGGCTGGTGATGATGATAAAAGTCTGAAGTTTGGCAGCTGTGGCTGTGGGAAGGTGACACCTGGACATTTCTGTGGTACCCACACTGCAGGGATGTTGTGAGAAATCCTTGTCCCAGCTTCCTTGGGAGTTTCCATCAGGGAGCACTGGCACAGGGTGGCAGAGGGGTAGGGGAGACCAGCCCGGGTCCCCCATTGTCACCACAGCACCAGCGACCTTGCCTGGTTTTGGGGGGCTGAAGTTGGGGGAGTATGATGGGGACTGAGCATCTCCTCCTGAGTGGGGACAGTCCCTGGCTGTGCCACGGGGGTCCCTGGCCATGCCCGGTGGTGGCTCCCAGCAGCAGAGGGGCTGGGAGGGAGAGCTGGCAGTGTGCATCCGCTCAGAGTTTGTTTGGAAACAAGGCAGGAGTTGGAGCTGTGTTTATCCAGGCCGGGGGGTGTGTGCGGGGGGGGGGGGGGGGGGGTGTGGGCGGGGAATGTGCCGGGAAAAGGAGCCGTTCTGTCACCCCTGGCCGGGAAAAGAAGCTGCTCCAGAACCTCCTGGCCGGGGGGTGTGCCGTGCCATGCCAGGGGGCTGAGCACGTGTTCCCCTCCTATTCAAGGGACACTGGTGGAACCACGGGAGGGGATATAGGGGGGCACAGGCCTGGGTCCCACTCTCTGTGGCTGTGTGATGGGTCCTGGCACCCTGCACACTGCATCCCCAGGGATGTCCTGTCCTGCCACTGCATGTCCCAACATCTCCTGTGCATGCACAGCCCGACACCCCTGTCACACACAGGTGTGTCCTGACACCCCTGTGCATCCCTGTGGGGGGCTGGGCATCTCTGCCAGGTGCCCAGGGTGGAAGGGACATGTGAGCAGGGCCCAGGGGACACCGTCATCCCTGCCACTGGTGGGCCACAGTGTGGAGGACACCTCCCAGAGTTTGCCCCACATCTGCAATGGAGATGTGCAGCACAATGTGCTCTGCTGTGGTGTGCCAGCCCTGCCACCTGCCAGTCCTGCCACCTGCCCATCATCCCTGGGCTCTGACACTGTCCTGCCCAGCCCCTGGGCATTGCCCAGCCCGTGGTGGTGCTGCCAGGGCTGTGCCACGGCATACACCCACCTCCTGGGTCACTGGGGAGGCCACTGCAGGGTCTCCAGTGCCTGTGCGCCCTGAAGTCCATCCCCTGTGGCAGCACAGGCAGCAGGGCTGGCTGCTGCTTCCCACAGGGACTGTGGCCATGGCAGCGCCCCCACCACCACCACCCCTCCCCCCCTCCTGGCAGCCCCCCTGCCTGGATCTGTCCTGCAGACCCCACCACAAGCCCTCTCCCACTGCCAGAAGAGGAGCTTCCATCTGCACTGGAGTCCCCTTGTGTCCTCAACCCCAGCCCATCCATGGCCCTGGTGGAGCTTGCTGGCCTGCCAGGGGTGGCAGCCTGGTGGGCTGCAGCAGACAAACCACTGCCAGAATCCAAACCAGCCAAAGAACCTTGTTGTGGCCTCTGAGCATGAACTGAGATGCCCTGGAAAGCGCAGGCACCTGGGTGGTGACCTCAGTGTCACATGGGCAGTCAGAGGGACACAGAGGGGGTTCCATGGGTCTCAACAGTGTCACCCCAGTCCCACTAGCCTGAGCTGGCTCTTCCCATTGGCACCTCAGCAGACAGGACACATCCAAGGATCCTTGGGGCAGCCCCAGAGGATGCTGAGGCATGGGACCAGCAGGAACTGTGGGGATGGACTGGGACAGCCCCACTTCCCTGGCCATGCCTGGATCCACCCCCAAGAGCCACGTGAGGGTGGAGGTGATGGAGACAGCCCTGCCTGTGGGATGGGGCAGGAGCTGAGAAGCAGAGCTGGACAGCAGCCAGCCCCATGTTCCCCCCTCCTTCCCATGCAGGGCCAGGTCCTGCTGACACCTCCACCGAGGTGCCACGTCGTGTCACCACTGTCACCCTGGGCAAACAGGGATGCAAGGAAAGGCAAGGACCTACCCTCAAACTCCAAATCCCAACTCCTCTGCAGGGAGCAGCAGGGGAACCAGGAGGAGCCCCCCACCCCCTTGCCTTGGACCTCTGGGAGTATTTTAACAAGGGTATCTTCTATTGCAGGGGTTCCTGGTGCTATTCCGGGAGGGGGAGTCCCAGGAGGAGGCTTTTTCCCAGGTAAGGGGGCCCAGACACCATTGGGAGGAGGCATCACCCTGTCTGCAAGGATGGGCAGGTGCCTGGGGGGTCCTTGAATGCCTTTGAGACACCACAGAAGGCTGGAGACCTGCCAGCCAGGATCAGATGACCTGGAGACATCCTGTCTGGCTGCTCAGCACAGACTCAGCATCAGCCCCATGGTGCAGGGACACGACTGGGTGGCAGTGCCAGGCTTAACCTGGAGGCCCCTGGTCCAAGGCTGGCCCATCCCCTGACACTCGTGTGACCCTCCCCACCTCCCCAGGGACCCCGGGAGCAGCTGAGTGCTCTCAGGGGCAGTGCTCAGACTGTGCCCTTGCTCGCAGGTGCTGGAGTTGGAGGTTTGGGAGCAGGTGAGTGCTGGGACCCCCTGCCAGGCTGTGCTGGGCTAAGGAGAGGGGCAGGATGCCAAGTAGATCCGCCTTGTTTGGGCAGGGGGTCTGCCACAAGGCTGGCCCTGTCCCACGTGTCCCCCTGCCTGGAGATGCTCGGAGGGAGAATGGCTCTGACCCCTCTCCCTCCGCTCGCTCTCCCCTAGGACTCGGGGCTGCAGGAAAACCTCCCAAACCAGGTAAGAAGCCTTTCCCTGGCTCTCACCACCTCCAGGCACGGCAGTGGCCAGAGCATTTCCCAACCACTGCTGCCCTGACGCTGCTCTCCCGTGGCCAAGGCGACCCCCGCTGGCTAAGGCACACCCAGCCCTGCCTCGCCACACTAATCCTGCAAGAGCCTCCAGGAGCCTCCCTCCCCCACCCCACTTTGGCGCTGCCCTCTGCCCCCAGCCCCCCCAAATCAGCCTTTAGTGGTGCTTGCTGCCGGTAAAGCTGCGCCAGAGCTGCAGGAGGAGATGCAAACCGGGAGCCAGCGACCCGGTGGGAAGCTGGCAGTGCCTCCACCTGCCTGCCATCGCGGCCAAGCAGCTTTTGCAGAGGCTCCTGCAGCCCATGCTGGGCTTTGCCTGGCCTAGGAATGCTGGGGAAAAGGGACGTCACCAGGAGAGACGGGAGATGCTGGCAGGAGGATGAACAGCTGGAGGGCACAGAGCCTTGGGTAACAGGGACTGAACGTGCAACGTCTGGGGCCAAGGGAACTCATGGAATAATAGAATGGCCTGAGTTGGAAGTGACCTTAAAGCTCATCCTGTTCCACCCTCTGCCATGGCAGGGACACCTTCCACTGTCCCTGTGGACAGCTCCAAGCCCTGTCCAACCTGGCCTTGGACACTGCCAGGGATGGAGCAGCCACAGCTGCTCTGGGCACCCTGTGCCAGGGCCTCACCACCTCCAGAGCAGAGAATTTCCTCCTAACACTGAGTCTAAACCTCTCCTCTTTTGGTTCAAACCACTCCCCTTTGTCCTGGCACTCTCTGCCCAGTGCCTGTTGATCCCCATGGAGAGATGCTGCTTCAGAACCTGGGGTTCTCCCCGTGCCCACCCCAGGGTGTCCCCGCTGTGCCATGGGCAGGGGCACCGCACACCCCCGGCCCCCTGAGCCGGCTCGGCTGCGCAGTGGGAGCTGCAGCCCGAGGCGGGGCCCGGCAGCCTCCGTTTGCTCAGATTTCAGCTCGTGGAAAGAAAAACAAGGCCCTTTATTTTGGCGTAATTAAAACCAAACGCGGGGCGGCTGCGAGGGCCCAGCCGGAGCGGTGTCCGCGCCCGGAGCCAGCGGCTCCGGAATTTGCGCCTGGAGGGAGCGAGGGCTGATGAGCCCCAGATGTTGGAAGGCAGCGCTGGCCAGAGACCCAGGGACTCATTCCTCAGCCATAAACATTTTGGTTCCATCCCCTTGTGGCCCAGCAAGGTGGGGGGTGGGCGAAGCAGCAGGGACGGGATGGAGGACCCAAGTGCTGGCAAGGACATTTGTCACCCGGCCCTGTGCCCGTCCCTGGGTTTTCCTCCCATCCCCCACTCCTCTGTCCCTCTTGGCCTGGCCACCCCCCACCTCACCCTGCTTCTCTTTCTAGGGGTCAGAGGACTTGGGGGACTCGGCCCCCTTGGCCTGCAGCCAGGTGAGCACTGACAGAGGTCCATCCCTGCTCCAGCCCATCCCTGGGGCAGTGTCCCCAGGGGCAGACTCTCCCCTGGGGCAGAGACCCACCCTGGGGACAGCACATCCCTTGTCCCCATCTCCACAGCTCTCCAGAGCATGCTGGATGGGTCCCATCTAGGCTGGGTGCCCTTCAGAGACCTGAGGGACTGCAGCCACCCAACAGGCGGCCCTGAGGTCCCCCAGCATGGTGACATCAACCACAGTGGGGTGACCCCACAGGAGAGGAGGCACCTGGGGTCCCCGCAGAGCCAGCAGCAGAGGGACAGTGCCTGCAGGTGGTCAGCCAGGGGCTCCAGGGGTCAGCACCCACTGCAGGGGTGTCAGGTGTTGTGTGTGCCAGGTGGGATGTGGATGGGAGCACGAATTTGGGGGATGTAGGACAGGGCAGTGCCTGCTAATGCCGCCTTGCCCAGCCTAACACCAGCCCTGGCACTGCCACACAGCCCCCACAGCTCATCACCCCCTGTGCTCACCGCGAGGGCAGGACCCCCTATTGGCAGCTGTTTTTTAGGGATGCTGATGCTGGTTTTTGTCCCCACAGGTGCTGCGGGTCTGTTCCCTGGAGCTGGCTTCCCTGGGGGTGTGTTCCCGGGAGCCGCCTCGGCAGCGGCACTCAAGGCTGCTGCAAAAGCTGGTGAGTGCTGGGGGGGTCTGGGCAAGGTGGCCCCGGGGCTCGGGCAGCCCCCAGGAACTCCCGGTGTTCCCTGGGAGTCTGAGCCAGGACAGATGTCCCCTGGAGCCGAGGCTGCCGGCAGCAGCTGATGCTCTCACTGGGCTCCCCAGTGACTCGCAGGGACCCATGTGTGGGGGAATTGGCCAACCCTGAGCCCCCAAGAACAGAGACCACAGAGCTGCCTGCTCCCTGGGCCCAGTATGGGGGACTCCCCCCTGGGGTGCCTCAGGGTGTCCCCTTCGCCCCTCAAGGGCCATCCTGAGCTTGTCCCTTCTCTGGCACCGTTCCGGCCAGCCACAGCCCAGCGGTGGCACCCCCCAGTACACCCCTCTTCCCAATGCCCCCAGGTGCTGGCATTGGAGGCGTGGGTGGAATTGGTGGTCCTGGTGGCCTCGGGGTCTCCACAGGTAGGAAATACCCCTCGCTCCCAGCAGAGCCAAGCCTGGGGCAGAGCTGTCCCCAGGGTGGGCAGGAGCCAGGCAGGGGCTCAGGGGTCTCTGCTGCCCGCAGGTGCCGTGGTACCGGGCGCGGTGCAGCCCGGCCTTGGCGCGGCAGGGAAACCCCCTAAAATACCAGGTAGGTGATGGTCCCGGAGTCGGGGCCTGGGAGGGGAGCGACTTCATCTGGCCCCTCATCCCCGAATTTCTTTTCCCTTCAGGTGCTGGGATTCCTGGAGCTTTTCCAGGCGGCGTGCTCCCCGGTGCAGGTGAGCTGGAGGTGCCACCCCACTGTCAGCACTCCAACTCCAAGGGGATCCCCACCCTGCTAGCAGCACCCCCAATCTCCCAAGTGGTCCCTGCCCAGTGCCAGCACCTCCTGTGGGTAGCGCACCCTGCCCTGCTGCCTGCCTGCCTCCTGCTGCTCCCTGCAGTTTCCAAATCCCTTGGCTGAGGTCGCAGTGACATTTCCACCGTGCCAAAGGCATGGGGGGACCCAGCACGTCCATCCCATGCCAAGCTTGGCAGAAGCAGGCAGCATCAGCACTGGGAGAGGAGCTGGCACAGCCACCAGGGCTGGCAGCGTGGGAAGGAGGGGGAAGAGGTGGCAGGAGAGAGGAATTTCTCAGTGCAAAGTAATTTGGGGGAGGAAAACTTGTGAAAACAAGATGTTTCGACACTGTCCGAAGTATGTTGCTGGTCAGGAATGTCTTTTCCATGTCTGAAAATGCTTGAGTTATAATGAAAGACATTTGTAAGAGGGGAAAAAGAAACCCCAAACCAAAAGGAAACTCAAAACCCAAAGACCCAACCCAATCGACCACAAGGCCAAAACACTGTCTGCTGCCCTTGTAGGGCTGGAGAGCCACAGCTGGCCCCAGGCCACCGAGCAGCACCAGGGCAGAGAGCACTGCCCAGGCCTGGCTGGGGCTTTGCTGTCACCAGTGGACTCCTCTTGAGTGCTGTGTACCCTGCAGACTCCCAGTCTGTTCCTCAGGCAGATCAGGCCTGGAAGAAACCCTTCCTGGCAGCTGGAGGTGCAGGCAGCTGGCACAGGGCAGTCCCAGCAAGCCCCCAAGGATGAGGGTGGCATGGGTGACAGGGATTTGGAAGCTGGGTGTCTTGGGTACCAGTAACAGCCTGAGGGCCCAGCTCACCCGTCTGGTCTCTGCTCCAGGTGTTCGCTTCCCTGGCGTGGGGGTACTGCCTGGAGTCCCCACTGGAGCTGGAGTCAAGCCTAAAGCCCCAGGTAGGTCCCCTCAATCCCCTTGGAACACTGGGCTGGGTTCAGGACTGGCTCCAGCTCGGCACTCCAGCCCATCCTTTGGGATCACAGTCCTGGATGGCACTTAGCAGTGAAGCCAACCTACAGCTGATTCCACTTAGGTTAATTTGGGCCTCCAGGAGCAGTCCAGGGCTCACACACGTGTCTTTGTGTTTCCTTTTAGGAGCTGGAGCCTTTGGAGGAATCCCTGGTGAGTGTCCGGTCTCTCTTGCCTATCCTTCTCTTCCTTCCCAAGCCTGTTCCTCACAGCCATGGTCTCCCCACACCAGAAGATGCCTCAGGGCTTCCCAAGCCACCCACTCTGCTCTGCCGGGGTGCCCTGGGGCACTCCCCTCCCTCCAGGACTGGTGGCAGCTGTGGCGCGGGCTCCAGGTAAGAGTCTGCTGTTGGTTTGCAGGACTGGGAGGTTTTGGAGGTCAGCAGCCCGGTGTCCCTCTGGGGTATCCCATCAAAGCTCCTAAGCTCCCAGGTAAGCTCCACAGCCAGCAGAGTGGCTTCACTGCGGGTGAAGGATCCCCAGCAGTGTCAGGAGAAGGACCCGCCGTTCCCCGGGGCTGAGGCACAGTGCCCACGGGTCCCCTGGACCTGGCAGTGCCTGTGCTGACCCTGAGACAGCAAGACAGAGCCAGGGGCTCTGCTGTGCCCTGCCTGTGGCAGCCCCATGGGCAGCTGCTGGGGTGATGCTCGTGGCTCATGTGGACAATGCTGTGCCTCTCTCCAGCTGTTGTAAGGTAGGAAAGGTCACCTTCTGGGGACAAGCTCTGGGCCAGGCCACACTGAGATGTCCCTGCCAGCTCCTGCTGGCACAAGGCACAGTCCTTGCAGGGACAGTCTGGTTTCTGTGGTTCCTGGCATTGGGCTGGGCAGTCACCTGGGCCAGGTGTCCTGGCTCAAGGAGCTGTAGCTGAGAGCACCTGAGAGCTCCAGGCAGATCTCCCTCCCCACTGCCCACGTGGATGGGGTGCAGCCCCAGCCCAGATCAGCCTGGGGGAACTCAGCACCCCTTTCCCTGGGCTGCTCTGGACACATTCCCCACCCAGCCCTGTGCTGCCCTGGCAGCCCTGCCCACAGAGGGACAGTGGCAGGTTCTGTGCCCTCCAGGGGCCATGCTGCCACCTGACTGCTCTCCCATGCCTCCCGAGGAGCAGGTCAGCCACATCTGGGCAGGGCCTCCATCCCTGGGGCTCTGGGGAGTGCCTTGGAGAGCTGCAGGCATTTCCCCGTGCACCCAAACAAGTTGCTGGAGTCAGGAGAGCCTCTGTTAGAAGAGCCTCTGCTGGGCAGCACATCCCAGTCCAGCTCCAGCCCCAGCAGCTCTGCTGGATTCCCCCAACAAAGGCCCGTGGCCACAAGCAGCAGCAGGGATCCCTGGCCCGCTCCAGTTTCCTGCAGTGGAGCAGAGTTATGCTTCTCAAGGAGACTCCGCCCCTGTCCAGGTCCTGGCCCCCGGACAGGGACCAGGACAGCGGGGGTGTCTCCAGACCTCCCTGGGATGCTGGGGGATGCCAGTTTGTCACCTCTGAGGGCTCGGGACTGGCAGAGCAAGTGCTGCTGGCTGTGGAGGCTCTTGTCCTGATGCTGCAGTTGGATCCAGGGCTGCCACACATGGGGTATCCCCCACACTCTCCCTGCAGCAGTAGGTCTAGATTGAGAGGGGATGAGGGGACCATGGGACAAATAACATTTTCAGTGGAAAATCATCTCTTCAGATAACTTGCTCCTGTGCTGTCCCCACTCAGGAGGTGGTCCTGGGGTCTTCCACCTCACTGGAGGCTTAGTCTGAAGCTGTGGTTGGGGTCAGGGTCTCATTGATGCTGTAGGGATGGGGACCACTCCCCAGCTGTGCTTGGGTGGCATCAGTCTGTGCAAAGTCCTTCCAGTGTGTGCATCAGCCTGAGGCCCCTGGCATTCCCAGGTGCTGGTGACATTCCCAGAGCAGGGGCTACCTTCCCTACCTATTCAGCTGGAGGTGGTGGTGAGCTGGACTTGGACCTGGCAAAACCCTTGGAGACCCAGGGCTTGGACTTCTGGCCATTGGAGTTACCTCCATGTGTGTCACCCCTTTCCCAGCGTTAGGGTGAGCAAGGTGGTGATAAGGTGCCCTTGCATGGGTAAGGGTGGCCCTTAAGGTGGGGGACTCCTGGCACAACTCACTGTGAGCCTCTGCCCACCAGCACCACCGTGCTGCTGTGGGCCACCATGGGATAGCCCAGCAGGATGGAAGGAAATCTGGCCTCCACATGTTGGCTGCTGGGAGGGGATGGTGTCCAGTGCTCGAGGAGATGCTGTGCCATGAGTAATTCCATCCTGGCTGCAGGCAGCCACATCCCTGCCCAAGGCCCCCTTGCTGGAGGCACCCCCCCACCCTGCATGCAGCTCGAGGTGTCTCCTCCAGGAACATGGCAGCCCATGGCCTCGGGCTGCTGCCAGCAGTGATGGGAGCTGCTGGCTGCCAAGCCCACAGTCCCTGCTGAGTCAGGGGCATCCCCGCGCCGATCCGAGTGCTGGGATCCGACTCTTTCGCAAGGAGACATTTCCCTGGCCGCGATGTTCCAGCTCATAATCCCTCCCCATCCCTTCGCACCGACCTCCGAATGAGGTCACGTTTCAGCCGTGGCTCCCAAGCCCTGATTCCAATTAAAACCTTTCCTTCGGAGCTGGCCAGGGTGCAGCCAGCTGGGTACAGCTCTTGCCGCGGGGCTCCCGCGGGACCCCTTGCTGGAGCAGGGTCATGGGAGGCTCATGCAGAACCAGCTTCAGGCACCACAGCCCTCGGCCAGGGCTCAGAGGGAGCGGCTCTTTCAGTCACTGCTTCCAAGGTGAGGGAGAACAGCATCTCCTGGCCCAGCTCCACCACGGGGGTTTGTATCCCAGAGGATTCACTGTCACAATGGATGGAGCCCATGGGCTGGTGCTGCACAGCCCTGGCAGAAGGGAGCCACGCCGTGGGGCAGAGGGGACAGGGCCAGCAGCAGCCAGATGCTAATCTCCTCTCCCTCTCCTCTCCCTCTCCTCTCCCCCTCCCCCTCCTCTCCCTCCCCTCTCCCTCTCCTCTCCCTCTCCTCTCCCTCTCCTCTCCCTCTCCT
>JAGMWU010000021.1:2709272-2723741 GCA_018697195.1 Certhia americana | reverse complement strand
TCCCTCTCCTCTCCCTCTCCTCTCCCTCTCCTCTCCCTCTCCTCTCCTTCTCCCCTCCTCTCCCAGGTGGCTATGGACTGCCCTACACCAATGGTAAGCTGCCCCGTGGTGAGTGCTTGTGTCCTCACTCCTCGTGGCTCCACTGGCTGTCACCATGGCCACCGACCATGGGGGTGGTGTGAGGGATATCCCGCTCCCAGGGCACGGTGGTGTGAGGGATATCCCGCTCCCAGGGCAGGGTGGTGTGAGTGATATCCCACTCCCAGGGCAGGGTGGTCCCTTGGGGACCTCATGCCTTGCCCATGGTGGCTGGGGACCAGCCTGGGAACTCAACTGTCCTAGCATCCATGGGAGCTGTTAATCCACAGGATATGTCCTGACCCACTCCAGCTCCAGAGAGTGATGTTTGAACTGGGATCTCAAGTGGGGAGGAGTTGGCTTTGGCAACCCTCCTTCCTCCTCTGGCGCCAGGGGGAGGATACCCAAGGGGGCCGCTCCCTCGTTGTCCTTCCCCTGGCCGGTGCCTGACCTGGCTCTGCCGCTGTGTTGTGATTGCAGGCCTCAGGCCCGGCGGGATAGGAGCCGGCCTCCTGGCCGGAAAGGCAGGATACCCCACCGGGACAGGTACACTCCGACCCCGCAGCACCAGGGTGGGGACTGGCACGGGCATGGCAGGAGACGGCGCACGCTGTCACCTTGCTGGCCCCTGGACGGGTGCTGGGCAGTGCCCGGCTGTCTGGAGACTGCAGGGACGGCCCGGAGGGGAGCAGCATCTCCCACAGGAGAGGGGGGCAGATGCTGGCAGGAGCGCCCGGTCCCCAGGTCCCTGTGGGGTGGGGGAACTGAGGTGGGAGTGGTGTCAGGACCTCAGAGGCTCAGTGCCCGTGTCCCTCCGCAGGGGTCGGAGCACAGGCGGCGGCAGCAAAGGCAGCAGCGAAACTTGGTGAGTAGCCCTCTATGGTACAAATAGCACCGATCTCCCCAGCAGGGAGCTGCTTGCTCCCTCCCTCCCAACACCGGGAATGCTGGCTGTGTCCCCGCACTATCGGCTGACCGTGCTGTCCCCTGTGGCAGGAGCGGGTGTCTTGCCCGGGGTTGGCGGCATCCCGGGAGTCGCGCCCGGTGTCGGTGTCGGCGGTATCCCAGGAGTTGGAGGTGAGGCAGTGAGAGGGCTCTGCTCTGGGGCTCGAGGAGGTTCTCCTTCCCTTATCCCACATCCCTGACTCTCTCCCGCTGCCCCGGCAGTTGGAGGACCGGCAGCGGCGGCAGCAGCGGCGAAGGCAGCGGCAAAGGCAGGAGCTTTTGGTGAGTTCCTGCTGCCTCGGACAGATCTCGGGACAGGGAAGAGCCGAGCATCGATGCCAGGGGCTATGTGGCTCCGCAGCTGTCCCAGTAGCCCCTGTCCTCTGGGGTGCTCTCCTCACTCCCTGTCCCGGCCCCAGCAGCTTTTCCAGCACTGCTGAAGGCTGACGGGCCCCTCGGGATGCAGCAGCCTGGCATGGGGCACAGCATGCCCATCACATGCGGTCTCTCCATGAGATATGGGTTTGCTGTGCCAGGTGCCAGCGGGGTGGCCGGGGACAAGGTGCCTGTACTAAGCTGTCCTTCCCTAGTGAGGGATGGTCCTGATAATGCAGATGTCCACTGCTCCTTTCCTTGGTTGTTCTGTGGTAGAAGAGCAATGAGCACACATCACACATTGGACCATTCAGAGAAAACGTGCCAGTCCTGGGGCAACGGGGATGTACAGTTACAGCCTTGGGGGACCTTGTAAGTCCCCAACATCCTGATGACCAGGCTCCTGATTGGTGTAGGAAGCTGGGAATCAAATTCCTTGGTGCATCCCAAGTTCCTTGAGGAGCTGCTTTAGGATGAGCGAGAAGCCCACCACAAAGCCGTGCCAGAGACTCCTTGACCCTGGAACAGACTGTCGCCAAGTGTGGTGGAGTTAAGTGTTTGTTGGGGGTATCTTACTACCTGCTTCCTGCCAGTCCAGGGGCAGATGCCCGGCAGTCGGAGTGCCCCTGGCTTGTGCCCGGTGTGGAGGTGCCCCGTGCGTGTGTGTGCCTTGTTGAGGTGTCCCTGGTGGCAGGTGACGTCCAGGAGGCCCTTCCCTTCAGGCCCTTGCCCAGGGTCACTGTTCTCCAAAAACTTGCTGGGGTTCAGAAGCACATACAACTGGGTCTCAGAATCCCTGCTGTGCCCCAGTGGCGTCTCACCTGAATGAGGCTGTGGATGCTCTGCTCTGTAGGGCACAATGAGGAGACAGAGCCACAGCAGGTGTCACCTTTGAGCTCTTGCTGTACCCAGGCCTGAATTGTCCCCTCTTGTTCCTGGCAGGCGCCGGCGTTCCCGGTGTCGGTGTGGGCGGCATCCCTGGCCTTGTGCCCGGAGTCGGAGGTGTCCCTGGCTTGGTGCCCGGTGTTGGAGGTGTCCCCGGAGTGGTGCCTGGTGTTGGAGGTGTTCCTGGGGTGGCAGGTGACTGTTCCAGGAGCCCTGTCCCTTCAGCCCGACTCTGCAGGGCTGTGGTGGCTGAGGGTCCCTGTCTCCTTTGTCCCCAGGGGTGCCGTCGGCAGCAGCAGCAGCAAAGGCAGCTAAGTACGGTACGTGCTGTGTGGGGCTGGCAGTGCATCCCACTGGGTGTAGCCAGACACAAGACTGATCCCTCTCCTGCCTTGCTTGTGTCTCTCCTGGAAGTGGCTGTGGATGCTCTGCTCTCCAGGCCACAATGATGAGCCAGAGGTGGAAGAGGCCCAACCTGTCAGCTGTTGCTGCAGCAAGATCTGACTTCTCCTGTCTTGCTCCCTGCAGGAGCTGGCGTTCCTGGCATCGCTGGAGTTCCTGGTGTTCCTGGAGTTCCCGGTGTTCCTGGAGTTCCTGGTGTACCTGGTGTCCCAGGCGTTCCTGGAGTGCCTGGGGTTCCTGGCGCTGTGCCCGGTGTTGGAGGTGAGCAGGTGGGCTGTTACCAGCTCCTGGGGGAATGGTGGTCCCGGCAGTGCCTTGACTGTGTCCCATGTGTCCCCTCAGTGGGTGGCCCAGCAGCAGCAGCCGCAGCCAAGGCTGCAGCGAAAGCAGCGGCGATCGGTGAGTCACCACTGTCACCACCTTCACCACCGGCTGTCCCAGGGAGGGAGGAGGTGTGTTGGCACACAGGAGAGGTGGGGACACCCCAGTGCTGTGGAGGTCAGTGGGATTCCTGCTGTGGAGTCTGCCCCCCTTGGACACATCCCTGAACCTCTCTGCAGGAGCAGGACGCGTGCCTGGTGTTGGCGTTCCTGGAGTGGGTGTGCCTGGTGTCGGCGTGCCCAGTCTGGTGCCAGGGGTCGGTGTTCCAGGTGAGATGGTGCCCAAGGGATGCTCAGATATCCCTGGCAGTGCTGGCCAAACACATTCCTGACACTCTCATTCCCTGTCCCGCAGGAGGTCCGGCAGCCGCTGCCAAAGCAGCTGCTAAAGCAGCCAAGTATGGTAAGCTGGGATCTCTCTGGGGTTATCCCACATGTCCTGTCTCCCGCTCATCCCCACCCCAGGCTGCTCCCCTGTTGGGGCTGGGGTCCCTGGGGCTCAGGGTGAGGGATGAGCTCCCTGAAGGGCTGAATATGGACTCAGGTTCTGGCTGTGTCAGGGCTGCTCTCCAGAGCGCTGAGCCCCATGGAGCATCTGAGTTCACCATCCAAACATCTTCTCATGTATTAGTCCATCCACACCCCGTTCTGCCAACCCAGCCACACCATAACCACTTCAGTATCCATCTGTCCCCTTCTCTGTCCATCCCTCTGTACCTCCTCCCTTCATCTATTCAGTCATTCCATATCCATCCACATATCCATCTCACCATCCCTTCAACTATTAGTGCATCTCACCATCCATCCATCCATCCATCCATCCATCCATCCATCCATCCATCCATCCATCCATCCATCCATCCATCCATCCATCCATCCATCCATCCATCCATCTCACCATCCATTTGTCCATCTCAGCATCCATTCTTTCATCCATCTCACCATCCATCCAACCATTCATCCGTCCTACTATCATTTCAACCACTCCTCAACCAGCCACATATCCATCTCATAATCCATCCACCCCCCAGCCTACCATGCCTTCTCATCCAGCTCCTTCTACCACATTTCCTCCTGAGCTAAGCCCCAGTCCTTCTCTTTCTCCTTGCAGGAGCAGGTGGCCTGGCTCCCGGTGTGGGTGGCCTGGCTCCCGGTGTGGGTGGCCTGGCTCCCGGCGTGGGTGGCCTGGTTCCTGGAGTAGGTGGCCTGGTTCCTGGAGTAGGTGGCCTGGTTCCCGGTGTTGGAGGTGTCCCAGGTGAGGAGGAGGAAGGCAAGGGTGGGGGCAGCCTGGCTGGGGGCAGGACAGGCTAGAGGAGAACTGAAGCAGTGTCCCCAGGGGGATGCAGTCATAGCCTGAGGGATGAGCTCTGCCCAGGTTTGCTGTGAGGCCTCCCCAGGGTCACTGACCCCCACTTTGCTGTCTGCCCAGGTGTTGGAGGTCCAGCAGCAGCAGCCAAAGCAGCAGCCAAGGCAGCCAAATTTGGTGAGTCAGCCTAGGGAGTCCCTCAGTCTCCCCGCCAGCCCTGGTATGGCACTGACTGGTGCAGGGGATGCTGGGGATGGGCACCCAAGCCTGGCACATCATCCTACATGAGCACAAGGATCACACTTGGTGCCCCACCCCTCTCTCCACAGGTGCTGGGGTTGGAGGGGTGCCCGGTGTGGTGCCTGGCGTGGGAGGAGTGCCCGGAGTGACACCCGGTGTTGGTGGCGTGCCTGGCTTAGTGCCAGGGGTGGGAGTACCTGGAACTGGCATCCTTCCCGGGGCAGGTACATGCTTTGTCCCACCCTGCTTGGGGACGGTGGTGTCTGGGAATGCAAAAAGCCACCAAGCCACATGAAGGGGTGGCAGGGAAGGATGCGAGTGGGATGGAGGGCAGTGGCCCATGAGTGTGATGTGGGGGTGACTGTCCTAACCGTTGTGTCCTCACTCACTTTGCAGGCATCCCCCAAGTAGGGGTACAGCCTGGTGCTAAACCTCCCAAATTCGGTACGTACCCCTGTCCCTCTGCCCCTGGGCCACCTCGGACTGTCCCTGAGCCATTGGGGTACTGACCTCTCTCCCTGTCCCCTGTGTGCCCACTGTGCCCTGATAGGCCCAAGCGTGGGAAGTGGTGTGCTGTCGCCCATGGGTGCAAAGTGCCACCTGTACCCCCTGTGCTGGACTCACTGGGGACAGCTTTCTCCTTCATGTGTCATGCAGAGGCTGAAGCCCCTCTGGGTGCTGTGAGATGGGTGCTGGGGACTCCCAGCATGTGTGCCAGGGCCACCCCAGCAGGTTGGGCAGTGGCTGGGGGTGCTCTGAGTTGAGGGTGCTAGGCTGTGGGGGGACAGGTGCTAATGGTGTCTCTCTGGCAGGTGTTCCTGGGGTTGGAGTCCCTGGGGTTGGTGGCCTCCCAGGTAAGTGCTGGCAGGAGCTGAGCTCAGGCAGTGGGGATGTGCAAGAAGAAGGATGCTTCCCTAGAGGAGTGGAGCTGGAGGGATGCTCCCTCTGGGCATAGAGGGAGCAGGGCTGCCCAAGGAAGGAGGGGTACACTTGGGACTGGGTGAGGAGTGGGTCAGACATTGCCCCACTGTCTTTCCCTGCTGGTGCTCACGCAGGTTACTCCTTGTAGGTGGCCTTGGAGTCGGTGGGCTTGGAGTTGGTGGCCTCGGTGAGTGATGCTGGTCCTGGTGTGGGGCTCCCTAGGGCTGGGCTGCAGGGAGGAGCAGCTGCAGCAGTGGTGTGCTGGCAGAGCAATGAAAAGGAAAGGCAGGGTCACTTCTGTCCCCTCCTGGTCTCACAGTACAATCCCACCCCCCACTGTCACCATGCCTCATGCCCCATCCTGTTTGCCACCTACCCTGTTCCCAGGGGGTGATCCAAAGGGATTGCCATTGATGAGCAGGGACTGAGGGCCACAGCACCAGCCTTGCTCATGCCCTGGGAACAGGGGACAGTACTGTACCATGTCCCCAGTGTGTGGAGATGCAGGTCCCTCCTGGAACCCTCTGGGCCCCTCCTGAAGGGTCTGGCTGTGGCCCTAGGGCAGTGAGTCCGGGTAGGGGCTGTACTGGTGCCCACTCTGACATAGGACTCTTGTATCCAGGAGCTGCTGGGAAACCTCCCAAGCCAGGTAAGGGACAGCCAGAGGAGCTGGAGGGGTGACTCCAGTCCCTGTCCCCATTCACATTCCCATGGCTGTGCTCACGCTCCCCACCCTCACTGGCGCTCACCCACCTGCAGGTTTTGGTGCTGGGGGTCTGCAGCCAGGTGCGTGCTGCAGTTTGGGGCTGGCGTGGGAGTGTGTCCCCTACCCTGCCACACTCATACCCGCTTGCTGTCCCCACGCTGCTGCCATTCCCTGCTGGGCACGCGGCTGCCTGGGAGAGCACTGGGAAGCCAGAGGGTGGGGACAGCAGCTTTTTCGTCTGCTCCTGTCCCTGGAGTAAGCGAGGGATCCCAGCCAGGCTGTCCCCAGTCCACGTTAGGGTGGCACTGCTGTCACCGCTGTCACTGGCTGTTGCTTTTTCCCCAGGGGTTGGCGGCCCCGGCTTCGGCGTATCACCGATATTTCCAGGTACCATCCCCAGCTCGGCAGCTCAGCACACACACGGGGCCTGTGTCGGTGCCTGGCCGGCTCACTGGGACACGGCCACGGGCCGGGGAGAGACCCTGGGGGCTGGGCTCGGCCGGTGGGCTGGCCTGGGGGCTGTGGGGCAGAGAAATGGGGGTGCTCCGTGCGTGCTAAGGACCTCTCTCTCCTTTCAGGTGGGGTCGGCGGCCTGGGATTTGGTGGTGAGTATCTATCCCCCCCAGCGGTACGTTTTGGGGTGGGGGGCGCGTATCCCCGCGGGGGTCCCGCTCACCCCGCTCTGCCTATCCGTAGGGAAGCCCCCCAAGCCCTACGGAGGAGCTCTCGGTGCCCTGGGCTTTAGAGGTGAGCACGGTGCCCCCGCTGCCAGGGGCCGGTCCTGCCCCCCAGCCCTGTGCCATCCCCGCGGGGTGCGGAGTGCAGGGGGGCTCATCCCGCATCCCCCGTGCAGGCGGCGCGGGCTGCGCAGCAGGGAAGTACTGCGGGAGGAAGCGGAAGTAACGCTCCGTCACTTACCCATCACCTCATGAACTTTGGTGCTACTGCATGGTCCAGAATGTAAATCTGAAGCAAAGCTGAGACAACCCCTCCGCAAGCCCCGGACCCCCCGTCCATCCCGGGGCCGTGCTCGGCCCCGCGTTCCTCGGAGGGACCGCGCGTTCCCCGGCAGCGTCCGGCCCCCCCCCACCCCCCCGCCCCGCCTCGCCCCTCGTCCCGGCAGGGAGCGCGGAATAAACTGTGGGGAGCAGCCGTCCCCCTTGGTGCTATCGCTCTCTGCGGGATTTAGGGGGGCCTGGGTTGTCGCGCCCCTCCCGAGCCCCTGAGCTGACCCCTGGGGGGGACACAGGGTAAGAGGCACCCCACATTGGAGGAAGGGAGGGAAGGGGATGCCGGCGGCGGGGGCTGTGTGGGGAGGGATGGCCCCGTCAGCCTGGCCCCTACCCCGGTCCCCGCGCGCCCCCCGGGTTGGGGGGGCCGCGGGCAGGAGGGTCTCCGTCCCTTCACGTTGCTCACTTTGCTATAAATGGGTGGGATGCCCTATACAGAGGGACTCGCTTCTGACAGACTAATAAAGGACAAGTTTTTAAAGGATTCTGGCTCCATCATGTGTCCCATGTGCCTGACCTCTCCCCGTGGCAGTGGCAGTGATGCAGGAGTTCACTGCAGCCCGTGGCACTGCACAAGCCTGGAAACGTGCTGGGTCCTTGCTTCAGGGCTGTCGCTTGTCCCATTACATGGTGACAGCCCTGGAACACACGGGAGGAGTGGGAGGACAGCCTGGGGACCTAGGCGTTGCCCATGCCTTTTCCCAGTGACAGCCCAGGGTCCCAGGATGAGGTCTGTGCCCTGAGGTGTCAGGAACATCTCTGCCCTGTCCTAGTGTGACAGCCTCGGGACCCAGGAAAAGTGTTCTGACTCACGGGGGAGGCGGCTTGGGGTGCAGGAAAATGTCCATGCCTTGTGCCCCAGTGACAGCTTGAGGACCAGTGGGGCTGTGCCTGCCCCTGGTGACAGCCCAGGGACTGACATCCATGTGCTGTCCTATGGTAACAGTGGGGGGGAATGAAAGGGACATCCATACCCTATCCCACAGTTACAAGCCTGGGACCCAGGATAAGTTCCATTCCCCTTGCCATGGTGGTGGCCTGGGGATGCAGAGAGATGTCCATGCTCTATCCCGTGGAGACAACGTAGGGAAGGAGAGGAACACCCACGTGATGCCCCACGGGGACATCCCGGGGCGAATGGGAACAGCTGTGCCCTGACCACAGTGACGGCCTGGGGCACGTGGGGACACCCGTGACGGCCGGTACTGGGTGTGGCGACGGCCCATGCCCTGCCCCATGGAGGTGGCCGGTCGTAGCGGGGACGCAACGGTATGTGCGAGTGTATTTCAACACGAGAACGTGATGGTCGGGGGAGGGTAGGATCACCCAACCTATCCCGTGAGCTCCGCATTCCCCCGGTGCGATGGCGAACCCCGAGCTCCTCCCCCGCCCCGCCCGCGTGCCACCCCCCAGACCACCAAACACGTGCGCAACTGACCGGCCCCACCGGACCGTGCCCGCACTGGCCCACGCCCCCGGTGCGCGCCCCGCCCACGCCCCCGTGGCCGCGCAGGCGCGGTGCAAGGCGCCCGTGTCCCGCCGGAGCCGCAGCGGCAGCGGCAGGGCGGGGGGGCCGACCGGGGCTGCGCCCACGCGCGGGGACCCGCCACCGCCTTCCGCCACAGCCCGGCGCGGCCGCAGGCGCCGGCCAGCGCGCCGCATGAGGTTGAGCTGATGTGCTGCACCTGGAGGGACGGCCTATGGAGAGGACGATAGGTGCGTTGACCACCGAGATCCCCGCCGACTCAGCGCTTCCGCCGCGCTCGGCCCCGGGACCCCCATGCCCGGCTTGTGCGGAGCTCCCGCCGGCTGCAAGCCGCCCAGCGTCTTGCCTGCAGAACCCAGCCAGCCTCATCCTCCTGATGTCCCTGGGCTCCGCATCCTCGCGGCATCCCCGTACCGGCCCTATGCTACCAACCAGCACGGCCCTCATACCACCCAGCCCAGCATCACTCTGTGGCCCACAATAGCCCAGCGTGCCGCAGTTCATCTTCATCTCCCCGCACCCCTTTCACCCAGCCCGCATTTCCCCACAGATCCCTCCTCTGGTCTGCGTTACACCCTTGCACCCCGACAGCCTGCACCCCCAATCCAGCCTGCACCATCCCTGCATCACCTACACACATACATCCCTCTGGGACGCCCTCACGGCACCTTGCATTCCCCAGTGCCACCCACGTCCCTGCACCTCCCATCTACCCGCATCACTCTGACACCCGCAAATCACCCCGGCCACATCTTGTCATCCAGCACATCACCCACGGCCTCCTCCACTGCAACCCTAAATGTCCCCTTGAACCCCTTACCCAGGAAAGCCTCACCCAGACACAATCCCATCAGACATTGTCCCTGGCCTGCATCCCCATGGCACCACTCCCGCATGCATTCCTCGCACCCCACATGTCCGTGAATCGCCTGGTCTCCGCAGCCCCTCTGCACTGCCAGATCTTCCCTGTACAACCGGTTTAGCCTCCATCCCCCAGCCCTTCTGTACTGCAGCCAGCCTGCATTGCCCCATGCACCCCACAATGAATCCCCAGTACCTGGATGTCAAGAACTCTCCCCTGTGCACACAGACTGTGTCCCTGCCCTGCACCATACCCTAATCCCTCCAATCTCCCACTGACACCCTGTCAGGACCTGCAATCCCCTCCTCCACCTCCACACCCCCTTCAGCCCCCCACCACTTCGCCATCGTGCCCCAAATGCACACCACAAGTTGCCCTCCTCGCCCCCACATCTCAAGCCTTTCATCCCTGCATGCACCCCGTCTCCATGCATCTCTCGATAAAAGGCTGCACCCCAAAATCCTGCTGGGCCTTCACTTCCCTCTTGCAAGTCGCTGTCGGCAACATTCATCCCTCACCTGCACACTTCTGTGCCCCTCTATGCACTGTGCATCCTCAGCTACCTCCTGCACCTTCTTTATCTGCATCCTGCAGCCCCATCCCTCTCGGTCACGCGATCATCACCAAAGCACCCATCTGCTCCCTGTGTGTCACCCCAATTGAACTGTGCAGCCACAGCTCCAAACATCCTGCACCCTACTGTGTCATCCATCACATCACATCTGCACCCACCTGTGCCCCCCAGGCTCCCAGCATCAGGCGCTGTCCACTCCTGCAGGCCCACAAGCTCAACAATACCACATCCCACATCCTCCCTGCATCTGGTGCACCCATCCTGTCCCTCTTCGCTCTCCTGCACTCTGTGCTTCACCTGCCTCTGCCCCATCCTGCAAGCCACCATTGCCCCCATCCCACTCTGGCCATGTGCAGGCCCTGGGGCCCATGGGTGCCACGACCTTGACCGTTGCGGGAACAAGGGGGTGGGGGTGGAATCACCACACCCGGGAGGAGGGAAGGATTCAATCGTGGTGCTTGAGGGTGGATGGGGCCAGGTAGTGTGGTGACAGCCCTGTACATAGTTGTTCCCCTGCCTGCAGGGATGCGACCTGCCGGTGTGTGCGAGTGCGGGCAGGGCATCTACGAGGGGCAGTACCTGCAGGCACTGAAGGCTGACTGGCATGCGACTGCTTAGGTGGGACCCGCTGAGGGACAGCGGGGACTTTGGGGTGGGTGGCATAAGGGGCATCAGGAGGATGGCCTTAGGGATATCAGGAGGCGTTAGGGACCGTGGGAGGCTCTGCAGGGACAGGCAGTGCCCCCGGATCCAGCCATGGAGGGCGTGGGGAGGCCGTCAGTGGTGTCAATCGCTGGAGCGACATGGCTGTGGCTCACTTCACGAGACGACCGTGGGGGTCCCGGGAGGCGAGGGTGGCAGAGGACCTATAATTGCCTGTCCTTGATCCATCTTTCTCGGTGACAGGAGTGAGTGGCGATGTCACGGCCCCTCTCCTCCCACTGTTTTTCTCTTTCACCACGCCCTCATGGCAGCTCCAAGCCGTGGCGCCCTGAGAGAAGAAGGGCAGATACATGAGAAAGGGCCCCGAGTTGGGGGGAAGAGATCCTGGACCTTGACCGTGGTTCTATGTGGGGCTGGGGTGTGCCCGGTGTCTCTGGGGTGTGTCCCTGTCTGGTGGAGGAGGTGCTGGCGGTCGGTGTGGGGACGGAGCGGGTCCTGACGCGGACGCCAAGTGAGTGGGATTGAAGTAGGAGGGGTCAGGAAGGCTCGACAGGGGGCGTCAGCGTGGCCCCGTGCTCGGCTCCCCTCTCGGACATCAGCCATGAGCGAAGCACTGCATGCGACGAAGCGGGATCGGGTTCCATGGGGGTGAGCGGTTCCAGCCAGCGGTGGGCTCACTGAAAGCCTTCTCTCCTGCTTCGCTAATTCCTCCTCTTGTCTCTCCTCTCTTTTCCTTTCCCTCTTCTTTCCTTCTCCCTTCCGTTCCCTATGTCGCTCGTTTCCTTCCTTATTTCCTCTCCTCCTCCATGTCAGCTGTCCTACCCCCTCTCCTCCTCCCACCCCCAGTCCAGGGGAGGTTTTGTTGCCGTGGCCGTGGGGCGGGGGAGTCCTCGCGCTGGTGAGTCCTGGGGTGGGGAAAATCAGGCTGTGACGTCATCACACTGGTGGTATTCCACCTGAGTGGGCAGGGGTCCCGGTGGGGGGGGGACTGCGACGTCCCGGCTCCCTCCCTGCCAGAGTGTCCTGCAGCAACCTGCACCCACAGCACCACTGTACTTGCAAATCCCCTGCAGGAAATCCCCTACAGCCCCCCTGGATGCCTCAACCCTACCCCAAGGCGGATCCCTGCTTTCAGCCCTGGCAATCCTCCCCCAGCATCCCCTCCCCATTCAGCACTCCCATATGGAAATCTCATAGCCTTTTCTGCACCCCTAGCCACTCTACCCCACACACAAATCCTCTCTGGTACCCCCTGGCCCCTCTGCCCAGTCGGAGAGAGAACCTCTTCACTGTATCCCAAAACGTGACAGCCCCTCTGCACCCCTGGGCCACCTGCTGTTGTCGCCCCGCACTCCCCCAGCAGCCCCTGCGCAGCTCTCCCACCCCATGTGCCTCTTGTGATTGTCCCAAAGGCTGGCATGCCGACCAGGCTGTGTGTCCCCTTCTGTCGGTCTTGCAGTGTAGGGAGTTTGTTACCAAGGGGGCATGTCCCCTTGTCCCTGACCAGGCTGGCAAATCTGTCACAGGGTGGTACATCTCTTGTGTGTTTTGTGCAGGGGCAGTCTGTCCACCCCTGTGTCAGCATAGTGTCGTGGAGCACACGTTCATGGCACCTCCCTCTGTGTACCTGGGACCAGGCTGGCCCATAATAGGATCACACCTCATAGGCTAGACGCACCCCTGATCGTGGGAGAGGTGCTAAGCGACGCCAGGGTGGGCGACCGAAGTACAGAGAGCCGAGAGAGAGGCCGCAGCACCCCCTTATAGTATACAATGACTAGACCGACTGCAGCCGTACCTGGCTGTACACTCTGTGGAGCAGGGTGACAGACCTGTGACAAGGTGGGCACATCCAGACTGAATGCGAGTGAGCTTCAAGGCGGTGGCTGGGAACCCAGACATATGCGCATGTCACTGTCGTCATTGGGATAGAGGGAAATGCTCTTTGTGTATCTTTACCAGGGTGGATGCCTTCGTCTGCTAGACCCAGAAAGTGTGCCATACCTTGTCTCACCTCTTAGTCCTGTGCCATGCCTGGAAAGTCGTCTGTCACCAGGGTGGGCATGTGTGTCCCCAGTCTGTAATCCCTCTGGTGTTTTGTCGGCTCGGCACATCCATGCAGGGCTGGCCGCTTCCATCTATACTCTCGCAGGCCCACGTCCACCCCAGTTGTACCATGCAGCCATAAACAAGCCTGCACTGTCAACCTGGACTACAGCCCGCGTCACACTGGGGGATCGGGAACATTGATGCCGTGGCCCTGCGAATAGTAGGAAGTGGGGAAGCAGCTTGACCCAGAAAGCTGGAAGTAAGGTGAGCACGGGCTGTGCCCTGGAGTGACAATGGGGATGAGGTGACAAGTGGGTCCATGTTCCCTGCCGCAGGTGCTGTGAGTGTGGGCCTCCCTGTCCATCAGTAATACCCGAGAGGATGGGCGCTTGTTAATGCAAGAAGAAGGATTACTGGGCATCACTTTGGGGAGACTGTGCCACGGTGCTCTGAGCGATAACAAGGGGTGGTCAGGTGAGACCACGGGGCCCCGAGGGGAGGGACATGGAGCCTGTCCTATGGCTGACTCCTGGGGAGCAGAGGAGGTGGGGAAGGGGTGCCAGACTGTGGTGTGGTAAGGTGGTTCCCCTAAATTTTGAGGACCCTGAAGGGCCATTTGGGGTTGGGGGATGCAGGGGAAGCGGTCGCACTGTGGGGGGAAGATATTCTGCCCAGACACCCCCAGTTTTGGTGGCCACTTCTGTCCCCACTATCCTATAGGCTCAGCCTGCCCTTTCCCCGGCACTGTGCTCCACGCCCTCTCCAAGCCCCGGGCACCACCCTTGGAGCTGGGACAGGGGGTCTGGGGCTGATGCATTGCTACAGGTGGCGGGGAGCAGACGAGCGAAAACCTAGTACCAACACCGAGTGCTTCAGCTGCCTTCAACTGCTGCGCCGTATGGGGACGGGAACCTATGCATGGGGAGCGCTCCAAGTCTAATGGTATGTCTCCTCTGGGGGGGGACTGGGGGGACACGATCCCCCGCACCCCCACCCACCCTCTGCTATGCTACACACAGCTGCCACTGACTAATAAGATGTGGTGACACCGGTGATCGAGCAGATCCTGCCGGACTCCCAGCCTCCGCAATCACTCCACACCAGTCACCGAGTGTCCATCCCCGCCTGCTCGATGGCATCCAGCGTGGTTCTCCGTCTCCATCGACCAAGGCGCTGTTTTTGGCAGCCGAGCACCCAAAGCCACCGTTGCAGCGAAGAGAGGCCGTCCCGTCCTCTCTGCCGTGTCCACCTTACCCAGCCGGTGGGGATCATTGCCCCTTCTGCCCTGGGGTCCATCCCAGTGGGACAACTTGTGGAGGAGAGGGTGGGTGGGTTGTCCCCCATACTTACAGGGGGGCCTGTTGGGACGTGGTGGCGATGTTCCCAACTGCAGGGGTGTTTGTGGGGGCTGTGCTGGGTGTGTCCCTGGCCTACTGGACATTGCCTCATGGACAGGATGGGCTGTGGGTAACCACATGCCCTGGGGGGTGAGGTGGCTTGTGGAGACTGTTCCGTGTGTCCCTGTCCCGGAGAAAGGGTGACACTGGGTCTGACACACCATCGGGAGTTCCCAGCCACACTCCCCTG
>JAGMWU010000021.1:2676793-2708724 GCA_018697195.1 Certhia americana | reverse complement strand
CCCCACTGTCACCATGCCGTCATGCACCATCCCTGTTTGCCACCTACCCTGTCCCAGGAGTGATTCCTGAAGGGATTGCCATTGTTGAGCAGGGACTGAGGGCCATATCACCAGCCTTGGCTCATGCCCTTGAAAGGGTACAGTACTGTACATGTCCCCAGTGTGTGGAGATGCTGTCCCTCCTGGAACCCTCTGCCCCTCCTGAAGGGTCCTTGGATGTGGCCCTAGGGCAGTGATTCCGGTAGGTGGCTGTACTGTGCCGCACTGGCTGACATGGAAACTCTTGTATCCAGGAGCTGGCTGGAACCTCCCAAGCCAGGAAGGGACAGCCAGAGGAGCTGGATTGTTGACTCCAGTCCCGGTCCCCATTCACTTCCCATGGCTGTGCTCACAGCTCCCCGACCCTCGATAGCGCTACTCCCCGCAGGTTTGGTGCTGGGGGTCTGCAGCCAGGTGCGTGCTGCATGGGGCTGGTGGAGTGGGTCCCTACCCTGCCACCTCATACCCGCTTGCTGTCCCCACGCTTGCTGCCATTCCGCCTGGGCCACGCGGCTGCCTTGGAGATGCACATGGGAGCCAGAGGGTTGGACAGCATCTTGTTCGTCTGCTCTGTCCGCTGGATTAAGCGAGGATCCAGCCAGCTGTCCCAGTCCACGTTAGGGGTGGCACGGCTGTCACCGCTGTCACTGGCTGTGCTTTTTTCCCCAGGGGTTGGGTCCCCGTCTTCGCGTATCACCGATATTTCCAGGTACCATCCCCAGCTCGGCAAGCTCAGCCACACACACGGGGCCTGTGTCGGTGCCCGTGGCCTGCTCACGGGGACACTGCCACGGCGGGGGAGAGAAACCCCGGGGCTGGGCTCGGCCGGGGTCTTGGCCTTATGCTTGGGGCAGAGAATGGGGTGCTCCGTGCGTGCTAAGAGACTCCTCTCCTTTCAGGTGTGTTCGGCGGCCTGGGATTTGGGTGATACTACCCCCCCAGCCGGTACGTTTTTTGGGGTGGGGTGCGCGTATCCCCGCGGGGTCCCGCTCACCCCTCTCTGCCTATCCTAGGAAGCCCCCCAAGCAACTACGGAGAGCTCATCGTGCCCTGGCTTTAGAGGTGAGCCACGGTGCCCCCCGCTGCCAGGGGCCGGGTCCTGCCCCCCCAGCCCTGTGCGCATCCCCGCGGGGTGGCGGAGTGGCAAGGGGGTCTCCATCCCGCATCCCCCGTGCAGGCGGCGCTCGGGCTAAGGCGCACAGGGAAGTACTAGCGTAAGGAAGCGGCAGTAACGCTCTCGTCACTTACCCCCACCTCATGACCTTTGGTGCTTACTGCATGTCCAGAAAATGTAAATCTGAAGCAAAGCTAGACAACCCCTCCGTCCAAGCCCGCCCCCCCGTCCATCCCTGTCCCCCCCCGTGCTCAGGCCCGCGTTCCTCGGAGGGACCGCGCGGTCCCCTGTCAGCGCCGGCCCCCCCCCCCACCCCCCGCCCCGCCTCTCCCTCGTCCCGGCATGAGCGCGGAATAAACTGTGGGAGCAGCGTCCCCCTTGTTGCTATGCTCTTCTCTGGCGTGATTTAGGGGGGCCTGGGTTGTCGCGGCCCCTCCGAGCCCCTGAAGCTGACCCCTGGGGGGACACACGGGTAAGAGCACCCCACTTGGAGGAAGGGAGGGAAGGGATGCCGGCAATGCGGGGGCTGTGTGTGAGGATGGCCCACGGCACCGGCCCCCACCCCGGTCCCCCGCGCACACCCCGGGTTGGGGGGGGGCCGCGGGCAGGAGGGTACCTCCGTCCCATGTTGTCACGTGCTCACTTTGCTATAAATGGTGGGATGCCCCTATACAGAGGACTCGCTTCTGACAGACTAATACAGGACAAGTTTTTAAGGATTCTGGCTTCCCCATCATGTGTCCCATTTGCCTGACCTCTCCCCGTGGCAGCTGGCAGTGATGCAGGGGCATTCACTGCGAACCCGTGGGCACTGCACAAGCCTGGAAACGGGCTGTTCCCTTGCTTCAGGGCTGTACGCTTGTCCCACTCATGTGAGCCCTGGACACACGAGGAGTGGGAGACAGCCTGGGGGGGACCTAGGGGTTGTGCCCATGCCTTTCCTCATGACAGCCCAGGGTTTCCAGATTGAAGGTCTGTGCCCTGAGTGTCAGGAAGCATCTCTGGCCCTGTCCTAGTGTTACAGCCTCGTGACCCGGTAAAGTGTTCTGACTCACGGGGAGTTCCCGGCTTGGGGTGCATCGAAAATTTCCCATGCCCTTTGCCCCAGTGACAGCTTTGTAGACCATGGGCGGTGCCGCCCCTGGAGACAGCCGCAGGTCCTGACATCCATGTTCAGGATCCTATGGTAACAGTGGGGGGGAATGAAAAGGACACCATACCCTATCCCACAGTTTACTCAGCCTGGACCCAGGATAAGTTCCATTCCCCTTTGCCATGGGTGTGGCCTGGGGATGCAGAGAGGATGTCCAGGAACGCTCTATCCCGTGGAGACAACGTGGGGAAGGAGAGGACCACCCAAGTGATGCCCCCCGGACATCCGGGGTCGAAATGGGAAACAGCTGTGCCCTGACCACAGTGAACGGTCCCGGGGCACTTGGTGAACACCCGTGACGGGCCGGTACATGGGTTGGCGAACGCCCATGCCCTACCCATGGGGCTGGCCTGGCGTAAGCTGGTTTACGCCACGATTGGGGACCCCTTGATGGTCTGTGGAGTGGTTGGAGGATCACCCCACCTTCCGTTAGCTCCGCATCCCCCGGTCCGTGATGGCGCACCCCGAGCTCCTCCCCCCCCCGCCCGCGGCCACGACGCGCCCCCAAGACCCACCCACGGCACTGACCGCGCCCGACACGGCCCGTGCCCGCCACTGGCCACGCCCCCGGCTGCGCGCCCCACCACGCCCCCGGTGCCGCGCAGGCGCGGTGCAGGCGCCGCGGTCCCGCCCGGGACCCCAGCGGCAGCGGCAGGCCGGGGGGGCCCGACCGGGCTGCGCCCGCGCGGGGACCGCCACGCCCGCCACTCCGCCACAGGCCCGGCGCGCGCGGCGCCGGCCAGGCGCCTGCCCATGAGGTTGATGCTGCTGTCTGGCACCTGAGGACGAGCCTATGGGAGAGGACTAAGGTGTGCCCACACCTATCTCCCCCGCCTACTCAGCGCTTTCCCGCCGCCGCTCGGGCCCCGGGAACCCCCCCAGCCCCTGTGCGGAGCCTCCCCGCGGCCTGTCAGCCGCCCCGCGTCCTTGCCTGCAGCCCCCAGCCAGTTCCTCATCTCCTCACTGTCCCTGGCGCCTGATCCCTCCCCTCGGGATCCCCGTCCCGGCCCGTGCACCACCAGCAAGGCCCCTGCACTCCCTCCCCACCCGCCGCTCACCTCTGTGTCCCCAAATGTCCCCGCGTGCCCCGCAGTTTCATCTTCACTCTCCCCCTGCACCCTGCACCCCCCTTCACCCAGCCGCATTCTCCCCACTGCTCCCTCTCTGGTCTGCGTCCCCCTTGCACCACCCGCCCGACAGCCGCACCCCCATCCCTGCCTGCACCCTCCCTGCATCACCTCACACACCACATCCCCCTCTGGAACCCCCCCACGGCCCCTTGGC
Organism: Certhia americana; assembly: GCA_018697195.1. Lineage (NCBI taxonomy): Eukaryota > Metazoa > Chordata > Aves > Passeriformes > Certhiidae > Certhia > Certhia americana. The sequence continues at coordinate 2,705,134 of JAGMWU010000021.1, read as the reverse complement.
ATTCCCAAGCCCCCCACACCGTCCCCCTGTCACTCCCCATCTCACGCCTGCATCCATCTTTCCACCCGCGCAAATCACCCCCTGCACCTCTTGCTCTTTCTCCGCCCGCAGCACCCACTGCATCCTCCACTGCAACCCCTAATTCCCCTCTGCAACCCCTTACCCAGCATCCTCACTACCCCCTGCCTCCCATCCGACATTGCTCCCCTGGCCTGCATCCCCCTGCCATACCCCCATCCAGCCTCATCCTCGCACCGCCCAAATGTCCCTGTGAGCCCTTTTCATCCTGCATCCAGCCCCTCTGCAACCCCCAGATCTTCCCTGGACCCCCCCGGTTAGCCTCCATCCCACCCAGCCTTCCTTGTACTGCCATCCAGCCTTCATTCCCTTCCCCCTGCACCCACCAAATCTCCCCAGTCCTCCATGTCAAGAACTCTCCCCCTGTGCACCCAGCCTGTGTCCCTGCCTGCACCCTCCCATCACCCCACATCTCCCACTGCACCCCTGTCCAGCCTGCATCCCCTCCTTCACCTCCACATCCCCGCTTCACCCCCACACTTTGCCATTGTGCCCTGCACACCCCATTTGCCCCTCCTGCACCTCCCATCCCCTCCAGCCTTCATCCCTCCTGCACCCCCCAGTCTCCCTACATCTCTCGTGCACCCCCAGATCCCTGCTGTGCCTTCCTTCCCCTCTGCACTGTCGCCCATTCATCCCTCACCCTGCACCCTTCTGTGCCCCTCTATGCACTGTGCATCCCTCAGTACTCACTGCACCCTTCTGTATCCTGCATCCTGCAGCACCCATCCCTCTCTGTCCCCTGCGTTCATCACCCAACACCCATCCTGCATCCCTGTGTGTCCCCCCATTGCACTGTGCATGCCCCAGCTCCCACTCTGCACCCCTCTGTGTCCTCCATTCACCTCCCATCCTGCACCCCCTGTGCCCCCCAGGACTCCCCAGCACTCATGCTGCTGTCCCCCATGCACCCAGCACCCATCCCACATCCCACCATCCTCCCTGCATCCCTTGGTGCACCCATCCTGTCCCTCTTCACTCTCCCTGCACTCTGTGCTCTCATCCTGCCCCCTCTGCCCCCCATCCTGCAGCCACCATTGCCCCCATCCCACTCATGCCCTGTTGCCGGCCCTGGGGCCATGGGTGCCACGACCTTGACCCGTTGCGGGATCAGTGGGTGGGGGATGGAATTCACCACCCCGGGAGGAGGGATTCAATCCCCGTGGTGCTGAGGGTGGCTGGGGCCAGGTAGTGTGGTGACAGCCCTGTCCCCTCGTGTTCCCCTGCCTGCAGGGACTGACCTGCCGGTGTGTGCGAGCTGCGGGCAGGGCATCTACGATGGGCAGTACCTGCAGGCACTGAAGGCTGACTGGCATGCCGACTGCTTCAGGTGGGACCCGCTGAGGGACAGCGGGGACTCTGGGGTGGGTGGCATCAGGGGCATCAGGATGGATGGCCTTAGGGATATCAGGATGGCGTTAGGGACAGTGGGATGCTCTGCAGGGACAGGGACAGTGCTCCCTTCTGCTCCAGCCATGGCAGGGACATGTGTGAGGCCGTCATGGTGTCACTCGCTGGAGCATGGCTGTGGCTCCTGGCACCCGTGGGGGTGTCCCGGCTGAGGTGAGGCCTGGTAGAGGACTCTGCTGCCTGTCCTTGCTGTCCATTCCTGCCTGGTGACAGGGTGTGAGTGGCTGATGTCACCTGCCCCTCTCCCTCCCCGTTTTCTCTTTCACTCAAGCCCTCCTGGCAGCTCCAGCCGTTGGAGCCCCAAGAAGCAGAATGAGAAAGGGCCCGAGTTGGGGGGCACAGAGATTCCTGGGACCTGACAGGGTTCTCTGTGGGGCTGGGGGTGCCCAGGGTTGTCTCTGGGGTGTGTCCCTGTCTGGTGGAGGAGGATGCTGGCGGTGGTGCTGAGGAAGAGCCGTGTCCTGAGCGCTGGAGCCAAGTGAGTGGGATTGAAGTAGGAGTGGGTCAGGACAGGCTCTGTCCCAGGGGGCTCAGCCTGTGGCCCCCGTGCTCGGCTCCCCCTCTCTGGCCCATCAGCCAGAGCGAAGCCACTGCGTGGCCGCAGCTGGATCGGGTTCCCCTGGTGGGTGAGCGGCTTCCAGCAGCGTTGGGCTCACTGAAAGCCTTCCTCCTCCTGCTTCTGCTCTTCCTCCTCCTCTTCTTCCTCCTCTTTTCCCTCTTCCCTTCTTCTCTTCCTTCTCCCCCTTCCGTTCCCCTTGTCCTCGGTTTCCCCTTCCTTTTCCCTCTCCTCCTCCCCCTGCTGCTCTTCCTCCTCCTCCTCCTCCTCCTCCCCGCCCCCAGTCCAGGGGAGGTTTTGTGCTGTGCCGTGGGGCGGGGGAGTCCTCGCGCGGTGACGTCATGGGGTGGGGAAACTCCTGCTGTGACATCATCACTGGTTGGTATTCCACCTGCGTGGGCAGGGGGGTGGGGGGGGGACTGCGACAGTCCCCGGCATCCCCTGCAGAGTGTCCTGCAGCAACCCCTGCACCCTACAGCACCCCCTGTACTGCAAATCCCCTGCAGGAAATCCCCTACAGCCCCCCCTGCATGCCCTCAACCTTCTCCCCAAGAGGATCTCCTGCCTTTCAGCCCCCTGCACTCCTCCCACAGCATCCCCTGCACCCATTCAGCACTCCCATATGGAAAATCCTCCATAGCCTCTCTTCTGCACCCCCTAGCCACTCCTACACCCCCACACAAATCCTCTCTGGTACCCCCTGTCCCCTCCTGCACAGTCTGATGTGCACCTCTTCCACTGTATCCCAAAACCGACAGGCCCCTCTGCACCCCTGGGCACACCCTGCTGTTGTCGCCCCCTGCACTCCCCCAGCAGCCCCTGAGCAGCTCTCCCACCCCATGTGCCTCTTGTGGATTGTCCCAAAGGCTGGCATGTCCCTGACCAGGCTGGTGTGTCCCTCTGTCTGTCTGTGCCAGTGTAGGGAGTTTGTTACCAAGGGGGCATGTCCCCTTGTCCCTGACCAGGCTGGCAAATCTGTCACCAGGGTGGTACATCTCTTTGTGTGTTTGTGCCAGGCTGGCATGTCTGTCCACCACTGTGTCATGTCTGTGGCAAGTCTGGCACATCCCTCTGTGTACCTGTGACCAGGCTGGCACATCCTCACTAGGCTAGCACACCCCTGTATGCGTCTGTGACCAGGGTGGGACAGCCCTCTGTCCATGATTAGGGTGACATGTTCTTCTGTGCACCCGTAACCTGGCTGTCACATCTGTGAGCAGGGTGACAGACCTGTGACCAGGGTGGGACATCCCTGTGTATGTCTGTGCCCAGAATGGCATGTCACTGTAGTCATGGATAGAGGGACATGCTCTTCTGTGTATCTCTCATCAGGGTGGGATGTCACTCTGTCTGTGACCAGGCTGCCATCCCTGTCTCATCCCTCTGTAAGTCTGTGCCAGTCTGACACGTCTGTCACCAGGGTGGCATGTCTGTCACCAGTCTGGTACATCCCTCTGTGTGTCTTTGTCCAGGCTGGCACATCCATGCAGGGTTGGCGCTTCCCTCCTCATACCTCTCACTGTCCCACGTCCACCCCAGTGTGTCCCTGCAGCCCCAGCCTGCACTGTCACCCCTGGAAGCACCTGCTGTCACACTGGGGATGGTGACACATTGATGCAGTGGCCCTGCAGCTATGTAGGAAGTGGGGGAAGCAGCTTGCCCAGAAAGCTGTGGAGTAGGTGAGCACTGGCTGTGCCCTGGAGTGACAATGGGGATGAGGTGACAAGTGGGTCCCTGTCCCTGCCGCAGGTGCTGTGAGTGTGGGGCCTCCCTGTCCCATCAGTACTACGAGAAGGATGGGCGCTTGTACTGCAAGAAGGATTACTGGGCACACTTTGGGGAGCTGTGCCACGGCTGCTCTGAGCAGATCACCAAGGGGCTGGTCATGGTGAGAACCACGGGGTCCCCGAGGTGGGACATGGAGCCTTGTCCTATGGCTGAGCTCCTGGGGAGCAGAGGAGGTGGGGAAGGGGTGCAGACCTGGGTGTGGCAGGGGTGTCCCCTACATTTTAGAGGACCCTGAAGGGCCATGTTGGGGTTGGGGGATGCAGGGGAGAGGCTCACTGTGGTGGGAGATATTCCTGCAGCCACCCCCAGTTTGGTGGCACTTCTGTCCCCACTATCCTATGGCTCAGCCTGCCCTTCCCACGGTCCTGGTGCTCCCAGCCCTCTCCAAGCCCCGGGCACACCCTTGGTAGCTGGACAGGGGGTCTTGGGGCTGATGACATTGCCTGCAGGTGGCCGGGGAGCAGAAGTACCACCCCGAGTGCTTCAGCTGCCTCAACTGCTGCGCCTTCATTGGGGACGGGGACACCTATGCACTGGTGGAGCGCTCCAAGCTCTACTGGTATGTCTCCTCTGGGGGGGGACTGGGGGGACACATCCCCCAGCACCCCCACCCACCCTCCTGCTCTGCTCCCCACAGCGGCCACTGCTACTACCAGATGGTGGTGACACCGGTGATCGAGCAGATCCTGCCGGACTCCCCAGCCTCCCGCATCCCTCACACCGTCACCCTCGTGTCCATCCCCGCCTGCTCCGATGGCAAGCGTGGCTTCTCCGTCTCCATCGACCAGGGCTGTGGCACCGAGCACCCCCGCACCGTGCGCGTCAGAGAGTGCGTCCCTGTCCTCTCTGCCGCTGTCCCCTCCCCAGGGCTGGGGCATCCCATGCCCCTTCTGCCCCTGGGGTCCATCCCAGTGACACCTTTTGGAGGAGGAGGGGTGGGGCTGGGTTGTCCCCATTTTCCAGGGGTGGCCTGTTGGGACCGTGGTGGCGTGTTCCCAACTGCAGGGGTGTTTGTGGGGGCTGTGCTTGTGTGTCCCTGGCCATACTGGCATTGCCTCATGTGCCAGAGTGGGCTGTGGGTACCACACATGCCCCTGGGTGGTTGAGGTGGCTTGTGGAGACTGTTCCTGTGTGTCCCTGTCCCGGAGAGAGGGTGACACTGGGGTCTGACACACCCATTGGGAGTGTCCCAGCACACTCCCCTGATGGTTACAGAGTCAGGGGTCTGACCCTGCTGTCCCCACAGGGTGGACCCAGACTGCATCAGCCCTGACATGAAGAACTCCATCCATGTTGGTGACCGCATCCTGGAGATCAATGGGACCCCCATCGGCCACGTCCCCCTGGATGAGGTGACGGTCCCCCTGTCACACCCCAGCCAGCCCCACCGCTCTGGTTTGTCCCCAAACCCACCCCACCATCATTTCCCTCTGCAGATCGACCTGCTGATTCAGGAGACAAGCCGCTTGCTGCAGCTGACCATCGAGCACGACCCCCATGAGCCCCTGGGCTGGGAGCCAGGGCTGGCGGGCAGCCCCCTGCCTGCCCCACGCAGTCCCCTGCGCTCGCCAGTCCCTGCGCCCTGCGGGGACCCTGCTGCCATGCGCCAGCGTGCCGTCACGTAAGGCCACCCCCTGCCCCCGCTCCCGCTGGGTCCCCCTGCACACTGACCTCTGCCTGCCCATCCCGCAGGAGGAGCTGCAGCACGGACAAGTCCCCAGGCTCGAGCTCGCTGGGCTCTCCCGCATCCCAACGCAAGGACATCGGGCGCTCCGAGTCCCTGCGCGTCGTGTCCCGCGCCCACCGCATCTTCCGTCCCTCTGACCTCATCCACGGAGAGGTGCTGGGCAAGGGCTGCTTCGGCCAGGCCATCAAGGTGGGACGAGGGCACGAGCGTGGGGGTCTCGGCTCCCCAGGATGCAGGAGGGTGGCTGAGTCCCTGCACTCCTGGCCAGGTGACACATCGGGAGACGGGCGAGGTGATGGTCATGAAGGAGCTGATCCGCTTTGATGAGGAGACACAGAGGACCTTCCTCAAAGAGGTGAGGGTCCCCTGTCCTTGATCCCCTAGGCTGGGGAGACATGAGAGATGGTTCTGTCTGATCCTTACCCCACCTGGCACAATTTCTGGATAGGGGTGACCTAACCCCGTGGGTGCAGCCCTGCCCGCTGAGCCTACGAACAGCAGCTCTCTCCAGGGGGTGTGGGAGCCTCAGGGTGTCACAGACACGGGGCTGAAGGGGTCTTCTGCAGGTGAAGGTGATGCGCTGCCTGGAGCACCCCAACGTGCTCAAGTTCATTGGGGTGCTCTACAAGGAGAAGAGGCTCAACTTCATCACAGAGTACATCAAAGGAGGCACCTTAAGGAGCCTCATCAAGAGCATGGTGAGCACTTGGAGGTCAGGTTGGTCCCCCACCACCCCACAGCCCCAGTGGGACTAGGGGACCCCTCTTCCTTTTCCATTCCCTGGCAAATTCCCCCTCCTTCCCCCCAGGACAGCCACTACCCCTGGAGCCAGCGGGTCAGCTTTGCCAAGGACATCGCTGCTGGCATGGTGGGTGCCACTGTGGGATGGGTGGGTGGGACGGGTGGGGGGAACACAGCCTGGGGGTGGCCCTGCTCTCAGCCCACCCTTCCCACAGGCCTACCTCCACTCCATGAACATCATCCACCGTGACCTCAACTCTCACAACTGCCTTGTGCGAGAGGTGAGTCCCACCTTGGTGCTGTCCTCCCCTGGCCTGGCTGGGGCTTTCAGTCCTCGTGTGGCTCCCCCAGGCCTCAGCCCTCTCTGTCCCCCAAGAACAAGAGCGTGGTGGTGGCTGACTTTGGGCTGGCACGGCTGATGGTGGACGAGAAGAACCAGCCCGAACATCTCAAGAACCTGAAGAAACCGGACCGCAAGAAACGCTACACAGTGGTGGGGAACCCCTACTGGATGGCCCCTGAGATGATCAATGGTGAGGGGAATGTGGCCAGCCAGGGCTCTGTCCCCAGGCAGGGGACGCTCAGTGGGGCCGGGACAGGACATGTGACATGGCCTGATCCTGTGTCCACAGGGAGGAGCTATGATGAGAAGGTGGACATCTTCTCCTTCGGCATTGTCCTGTGCGAGGCAAGTGCCCCTGGGGCTGGGGTCTGCCATGGGTGCTGGCGTCCTCATGGTATTTGGGGTTACTCCCCCAAGGTTGAGGAGTCCCCCTTGGGGTTGGGGTGTTTAGAGTCTCTACCTTAGGACTGGAGCCTCTTCTCTTAAGCTTGGGGTCCCCCTAGGGCTTGGAGTCCTCATTGTGTTTGGGTTCCCCTCTAGGGTAAGGTTCTCCCCCTTGGGATTGGGGTCTCCCTTCTGGAGTTGAGGTCCTCATTGTGCTTGAGTTCCCCCTCTTAGGCTTGGAGTCCTCCTTTGGAGTTGGGGCCTCTCCCCTTTTGTTAAGGGTCTCCCTGCTGGGGTGTCTTCCTTGGGGTTGGAGTTTCTTCATTGTGTTTGGATTCCCTCCTGGGGTTTGGATATCTCCCCTTGGGGCTTAAGGGTCCCTCTTTGGGGTTGAGGTCCTGCTTTGGTGCTGAGCATGCCCGTTCCTGCCGCTGCCCCCAGATCATTGGCCGGGTGAGCGCTGACCCCGATTACCTGCCCCGCACCACCGACTTCGGCCTCAACGTCCGGGGCTTCCTGGAGCGCTACTGCCCCCCCGCCTGCCCCCCCAGCTTCTTCCCCATCGCCGTCTGCTGCTGCGACCTGGACCCCGAGAAGCGGTGGGTGATGGAGGCCCCCAGGGGGCCCTGGGGCAGGGGACTGGGTGGGGACAGAGCCAGCGGAGCTGCCACATGTCCCCCTCATCGCTCAGGCCGTCCTTCGCCAAGCTGGAGCAGTGGCTGGAGACGCTGCACATGCACCTGGAGATGCACGTGCCGCTGAGCCCCCAGCTGGAGCAGCTGGACCGAGCCTTCGGGGAGACGCACCGGCGGGAGGGGGGGCTGCCTGCACCCCCACGGTAGAGCCCCCACCTGCACCCCTCTGCAGCCACGGGAGAAGGAGCTGCACCTGCCACCAGCCGCTCCCAGGGCTGCCCCACCCTGGGGCTGGATCCCCGGGCCCCTGGACGCGCCCCCACCCCGCTGCCCACCCCGGGGAGCCGGCTCTCCCCGGGGCCGCATGGCCCTGGGCACCCCCCACGCCGTAGCTCTGACCGCCAGGACCAGCCCGGCCGGCTGCACCGCGGGGACCGTCCCACGTGCCCGTGTCCCCCACCCTGGCTCACCTCCCCTTTGCACAGCGGGGCTGCCCCCGCCCGAGCCCCCCGGGCTCCCCCGGACAGAGCCGCGGCCTCGCGGCGGTGCCTTGGCTTTCTGTGAACTTGCACTGCGACACAGGAGGGACCCCGTGGCCCCCCAGGGCACCCTCGTAGCAATGCCCCCGCCCTCGGCTCGCCCCTGAGGCTGCTCCTGCCGGCGCCCCCCGGCCGAGCCGAGCAAGGTGTCGTGGGGAGCACCCCCGGTGGCGTGGGGACAGGCACGTAGCGGTCCCTGCCGCCCCCACGCCTCTGCCACCTGCGCTGAGCCCTGACCACGCAGCCCCGGGAACGGCACCGGGTGCTCCAGAGGGACGTGGGGCTGCGGATCATCTCAGTCCCCCTGCCCCGGGGGGCCCAGGGGGTTGCGCCATGCGGTGCTTTTCATGCTCTTTATTCAGGTTCATTTTTCTGTAAGATATTTAAAGAGAAGAGTTTGTATTATTTTTTCATACAACGTAGCGTTTGCCATTTGTCACTGCCTCGGTTCTGCTTTCCCGAAGGGATCAAACTGTGAAGCCTCTCCGTGCACTTTTGCCCGGGAAGTCCAAGGCGACATCCTCTGCGGAGGCGGGAAGGGAGCTCAAACTGTGATGTACCCCGAGCCGTGAGTCAATAAATCCTTCCCCGCTCGCTGCCCGGCCTGTTGGCAATCGCTCGCCTCCCCCGGGGGGGCTGGGAGCTCCTGGGGAAACTGAGGCAGGTGGGCACGGTCCCTCTGCCCAGGGTGGGGCTGTGGTACTGGCCATCGTTCACCCCCATGGGGGCAGCGCCTTTGTGCTGTCCCCACCCCATTGTGGGTACCCCCAGTCCTGGGGCTGGTGCCATCCCTGCCTATGTCACCAGCGCCCCCAAGCCCTGTGTCCCCTTGCTGGCCAGGTGGCCGTGCCCACTGTCACACCAGGGTGGTGACAGGCAGGTGACAGGTGCCATGGAGCTGATTTGCTTTTGGTGTAAAACCAGCCCCAGGGAACAGTGAAGTGGCTCATGTTGGGGTGGCCCATGGCCCTCCCATGCTGTCCCTCTGTCCTCAACACCTTCCTGAACCAAAGTAAGGGCCCCAAGGTGGAGGAACTCCATCCTTGGGGGCTGCTTTGGAAACTGGAGAAGACCTGGAACCCAGGGAGCTGAGGGGGGAGTGACAGGGAAGAGTTGGGACTGGGGAGATGTCCCCAAGGATGTCCCCAGTGATGCTGCAGCTGGGGAAGGAGCCCAAAGGGGTCCCAGGAACCGGGCTGGAACCCCCATGAGGAAACCTCATGATTTATTGCTCTGGAGGGACTGGGGGGATATAGTGACAGTGGCTCTGTCACCCCTACTGGGGTGGCTCCTGACTGCCTGTTCCCCATTACCCCAGTGAGGGACAGGGACCAACACCCTGCCTGGTGTCACAGGTTGTCATGCCACCCTTGGTGACACCACACTGCCCCTGCTGACACTCCACTGTGCTGATTCGTTGCTCTGGGAGAAGGACACTGTCACTCCCTAGGAATGGTGGGGTGATGGATCCACTGTGGCCATCACACCTGGGAAACACCACAGTCCCCAGTCCCCTGCTGCCACAGGAGAGCAGGATCCCAGGCAACTCCCAGCCTTGCAGTAGGAACCCTCAAACCCATGGGACCCGCCCAGGCCCCTCTCCCAGCTGGATGCAGCTGTGGGTGTGGTGTGCTTGGTGGTGCCAGGGACACCACACCCACTGGGACACTTGGGGCAAGAACCAGCCGCTGGCCACAACACCAAGTGACCACTCAGTCACCCCTGTGATCAGCAACTCATCCCAGACCAAGCCACCAGCTGGGACACCTCCTTGCCAGGCAGGGAGGTGGCTCTGGCACAGCCGCTGTGGCTCCATGCTGTCACTGTCACCTGAAAGTCCCCTCCAGAGGTGTACAGCACCCTGTGCCCAGATCCAGTCCTGGTTCAGCCTGACCCAGTGTCCATGGGAGGGGCTCATCCCATCACCAACACCTGGCTGTGGTCCCCTCCCAGGAGGGAGAAGACCACCCCAACCATGTCACAGGCACCAGCCACCAAGAACTGCCACTGCATCCACTTTCTCCTTCCAAGTCTTGCTCTGTTCCTCCCCAGGGATGTCTCTGGTAGGGTCCTCCCCACCAAGGGGGTGGCCAAGGGCACTGGTGGCTCTGGCAAGGACACACTGAGGTGAGAGCTCCAGCCATGAGCCATCAGCTGAGGGTTTGTCACCTTCCTTGTGGGGAAGTTTGGGGCTCCAGGGGAGAGGAAGAAAGGCAGGTTCTCCCAGAATCCTGGCAAGGTAGGCACTGGTGCTGCAGGGAAGCTCCTGGGGGACAACTTCTGATGGGTAACAGGCAGAGGATCCTCATGAGGCTAGAGATGTGCAAGAAGAGGTGCTGGGGACCAGTCAGGACACCCAGCTCCACAGGGATGTGTGGAGATGGAAAAGGATTCCTGGGATCCCACCAAGGCACCCAGCTCCACAGGGATGTGTGGAGATGGAACTGGATTCCTGGGATCACACAAGATGATTTGGTGTCACAGTCACTCCTCCCCTCTGCAACCTGGGCTGGGATAGGAGTCACCTGCTTGGGTCACACATGTCACCAGGACCTGATGGCTCCATGGGGAGCATCCAGACACCCAAAACTCTGGTGGAGCTCCAAGACCAATGGTGGGGGGTCAGTCTGCCTCAATTTCCTCCGTAGCTGAAGCAGGCTGTGGGATATGAGGATGGGAAGAAAGGCTGTCACTGCAGCTCCTGTCTCCCTTCCAGTGTCCTCTGGTCCCTGACAGGTGAGGCTGGCCAAATCCAGGCAAGAAAATCCCATGGGACACAGTTCCCACCTCATTTGTCAGCAGTTTTTGTAAGGTCTACATAAATGTGGCATTTATGTACAGCCCTGGGGATGCTGTTCTGCTATGCTGCCTCTCTCTGCCAGCTGGGGGCATGTGGGACCCATCTCTGACCCAGCTGCTGGTCCTGTGGGGACACAGGGACCTGCTAGGGGACAGCTGAGGGGGCTCTCAAAGCCTCAGCTGCTTCTGATGGGAAAAAATGGTTTCTCCTTAGCCCCACTGCTGTCCTCCCCCAGCTCCAGCACAGCCCCTTCCCAGCAGTGCTCCCAGAGGGGGAGATAAATGATGGGTGCTCCTGATTCCCCAGTGCCACCAGATACCCAGGCAGGACCAGGGATGGGCGGCAGGGACTGATGAGTCCTTTATGAGGGATTTGGGAGCTGGTGACACGTTACGAGTTGTGGGAAGGTTCAGTCCGAGGAGGGAAGGGGCCTCGTGTGCTTTGGATGGCTGTGACACTGTCTCCACTGCTGTGACACCATTCCATAGAGCTCATCCTGTGTCCAAACCCCTCCAAGGAGCTGGCACTGCCTGGACTTGGGGAATGTGGACCCTTAGAACCCCCAGGCCTCCTTCTCTGAGCAGGAGCTCCCTGCAGAGACAGTGCAAGGATGGGGAGACCCTGGTATGTGGGTTTTGGGAGCTGTGGGACCTTGATGTGTGAGTCTAGGGAACCCCTGTGACATGGGTTTGGGGAGCTGGAAGACCCTGGCATGTGGGTTTTGGGTTTGGGGGACCCCAGACATGGTTTGGGGTCTATTGGCTGCCCTGTAAGACTCAAGCACAGGGAGCAGCCCAGGCAGGGGTAGCCCTTCTGGGCTCAGACCAAGGGAAAGAGGCCAAAAAGCAGGAGTTACATCCCAGGTTTTCAGGGTTCACCCTGAACACAGACCCCCAGCTCACCCCATCCCTGTGCTGGAGCAGATCTTGGGGAGCACCATGGTGTGCATGATGTGGCATATCCTTTCCACAGTGTGAAAAATGAATTTATTCCCAGCTTGGAATCTTTTTGGCTGCTTTGGAGAGGGGAGAGCAGAACTGCCTGTGCTCTGGTGGCTTTGGGGATGGGCATTGTTGCCTGGGATGTGTCACTGGGAGCAGTAGTGAGGTGCTCCACTCCATGCACATAGCATTCCTTGGCCCAGCCACTGCCCTGGGAAGGCCCCAAAACGGGACCCGTTGCAAGAGAAAGAGGGAATAACAGAGGATCTCATGGCGGATGCAGGGAAGCATCTGAACATGTGGGCTCTGGACCTGCCAGCCACCAGACGACAGGACTGACCCCCAGCCCCATCCCATGCCTGGCTGACACCCTGTGGTCTCTGTAACCCTAAATCTTTCCCCCTCCCACTCCTCCCCTCCTCTCCTTTGAACCCTCCGGGGCAGCCAAGTCCCAGCCCTGTCTCGGTGCCTGGGTGCAGGCAGGGGGAGCCGGCAGCCCCGGTGCAGGCAGTGAGGAGGTTAAGCTCCCCACGCCCGCCGGATGCAGCATCCTGGGCTGGGCTCTTTCCATCTTGTTTTGGTTTGGAGGAATAAAAGCTTTGGCAGCAGCAAAGCCGCTTCCCAAAATAACTCAGCCTCCCATGGTAATTATAGAGCTCTGAGCCCCGGTAGTGAGCAGAGAATTCCCAGCCGGGCTGGGACCTGGGATGGCTGCTGCTGCTGGGCTGAGGGACCCCGGGGTGCCTCGGGGACCTTAGGGACCTCTCCAGCTGTGCCACCCTTCCTCGGCATCACCATTGCTCCTCTTTGCATCATCTCCCAGACAGGAACGTGCAGTCCCTGTGTCCCCTCCCACTCCAAAGCTGATCCCTTCAGCTTTTAATGCTCTGTGTAAAACCCAAGTTGCAGCTCCCTGGCCTCGATGGGCGCTGGGCTACCAGAGGGAGGCCGTGGCAAGTGGATGGCTGTTCCAGACTATCCCCGCTGGCCAGGCTGAGAACCCCCTGCTGATCCTGGCAGTGCCCGGCTGGGAGCACCCGGCTCATCCCGGCAGTGCCCTCCCACCCCCGCGGGGCTCAGCGCTGCTCCTTAAAGGGCAGGGAGAGCCCGGGCTGAGCTCCTGGAGCCCCCGAGCCCCTAATCCCCGGTAATCCTGGAGGAAAGCGCTGGCTGTGGGGATTAGGGATGTAAACAGCCACCTCACCTGCCTGCCCCTACCTGCTCCCAGCCTGGACCCCCCAGCCGGCCAAGATGAGGTGCTGGGAGAGCAGGATCTCTCCCCTGTATCCCCTCAACACAGGGTCGAGGGGGCCACCGGTGCTCTCTGAAACTGTGTTGAGCCTGTGATGGTTATTTATGGGAATAAAGGGAATGTGGAACCATCTGGACACAGCCTGGATCTGTAATGTCAGACGGAAAGAGACTCCAGGCAGTGAAAAGGTTGGTGACAAGGCTGAGATGGTCCTTATGGAGTCACACAGCTTTGGTCAGAGCCTGACTGGGGCTGGATCCGTCTTTCCTTTCTGAGGAATTACCACTGCCTTTTTTTCACTGAGGCAGGGGAGGAGAATCCCATGAGAGGGACGTGCTGGGAATGCATGTGACCTCGCCAGCTCCCTGGCTTGGAGTGAGTTTGAGGTGGGACAAGGACGGTCCTGAGGAGCAGCTGGGTCGGGAGACTGAAATTAGGGGAGGGCTGAGCTCTGCCAGCTGCTCGCCACGGGGAGCAGCCACCCCGGCCAAGGCTCCCCCGGCGCCTTTCATGGCCGGAACACGAGCGCCCCGGGCAACCCCGCCCGCGGTGCCAGCATCCTCCCTGCCCTCAGTGACACGGGGACACAGCCGCGTGCCACTGCCACTCACATCGGCTTGGGGCCGGGGGCATCCCGGGAAGGCGCTGCCATCCCTGAGGTGGGATAGGGGTGGGGATGGGAACAGAGGCACAGCCAGCCGCGTGTCTGGGTCCCTTTGCCAGCCCACCAGCCAGGGGCAGGATTGCTCAGCAGCAGCCCCGGGAAGGGCTTCGGGAGGGGGAGGTCGGCTGGGATTTTGCAGAGATTGCACAGAAAGACCGGGATTCGGTGACCTATGCCCAGTGCAAGTCGCTCTTGCAGTCCCTGGTACCCAGCAGGTGGTGTGGCATGTGTGGTGCTGAGGTGTTTTCCCTGTACCTAACACCCCCTAACTGGTGCCCAGTGCTCCCAAGAGCCAGTGGCTGATGTGGAGCCCAGTGCCTCCTGCACAGTACCTGGTACCTGCGGGGCAATGCCTCGCGCTGGTGACACTGCCAGGAGGTCCCTCACTGTCACGGGGGCCATTCCCTCTCACTTGCAGCAGTAACTGGTGCTGGGTCCCTGTACCACTGTCTGCACCGGGCCTTACCAGTGCCCAGCAGCCAGTATCAGTGCCCTGCACCCGGTGCCTGTGCCCTGTCCCTGGTACTGGTGCCCTGTCCCTGCTGCAGTGTCTTGTTCCTGGTGCCAGTGCCCAAGCACTGATGCTGGAACTCTGTGCCTGGTGCTGCTGCCCTGTGCCACCACCCCGTGCCACCATGTAGTTCCCAGTGCCCGGTGAGATCTGCCAGAGCTGGTGCCTATTGCCCGGCCCCAGTGCCAGCTGCTAAAGTGAGTGCCTGGGGCAGGTGCCAGGTATTGATGCCAGAGCCAAATGCCAAGGCTGGATGCTGATGCCCAGTGCCCGGTGCTGGTACCCAGTGCGTGGTGCCCGTGCCCGGTGTGTAGTGTCTGGCCCTGGTGCCCGGTGCCCCATGCTGGTGCCGGTGCCCGGTGTTCACTGCTCGGCCCCGGTGCCGGCTCCGACTGCTGGTGCCGCTGCCGGTGCCCGCGTGCAGTGCGCGGTGCCGGGCGCTGTTACCGATGCCGGTGCCCGGCGCCGCTGCCGGTGATGCCGAGCGGCCGCCCCGCCCGCCCCCCCGCCCGCCCCGCCCCGGGGCCGCCCCCGCCCCCGCCGCTGCTATTTCTGCTAATCCGCGGCGGGGCCCGGCCGTGCCCATCGGCAGCCGCCGCTCCCGGACGGCGCCCGGCGCCGCAGCCATGGTAAGGCCGGCGCGGACGTGGGACCGGCCCGGCCCGGGCTGCCCCGCACTGCCCCGCACCGTGGGACGGGCCGGCTCCGGCGGTCCGGGCCCGCTCCCGCAGCCCGCTGCCCTCCGTGAAGGTGACGGTGCGCGGGGGCGGAGCGGACCGGGGCCGCCGGTGCCGCAGCGGAGCGCGGGGGGGACACGGGCGGCGGGGCAGCACCTGCCCGGGAGAGGCGCGGGGCGGGCCACGGGCCTCTCACCGGGGCATCCGGGAGGGCAGCGCTCGGGAGCGTCACCTGCGTGTCCCCCCGTCCTGCACTCCCCCCACGGGTGTCCGTGAGTGGGCAGCGGGAGCTGCTCTGGCGTGGCTCCGTGCCGAGCATCGGTGCCCAGCTCTTGGCAGGTCCCCGGGCTGCGGCGCTGGTGGCACTGCCAGGCTGGCCGGGCCCTCGGCCGGGACCGTCACACGCATGGAGCCGGCTCCGTACTCACCGGCAAGGTCCGGAGCCCCCGCTGGCATTCCCAGCCCGTAGGAGCTTGTTCTGCATCTCCCGCTCTGCCTCACTCCTCTGCGGTGGTGGCAGGTCCCCAGGAGCCGCCCGGCCGGGCAACGTCTCCGCGGGGACCTCGGGCTGTGTCCAGGGCGGGGATGAGGACGGAGGGCTGCAGCCGTGGCTAGCGTGGCACCGGCTTGTGGCGACTGGGACAAGTGGCCTTGGTGGGAGCGCTGCGGCCGCGCTGCCCCGGCAGCCGCCGTGGGAACCAGCCCGGCACATTCCTCCGGAGCTGTACGCAGTGAAACCAGAGAGGAGGGCGGCTGGCGGAGCGTGTCGCAACGGGGGCCTTCCCGACAGGCTCCAGACTATGGCTTTGGGATGTACACATCAGCCTTGGAAACATCGTGGGGGGACAGCAGTCACAGCTGGGAACGGGGAGCAGCTGGGCTCCCTCGCCCGTGCACGCAGGGTGAGTTGGGGCTGGAGGTGCTCCAGAAGGACCCACAGAGGCAGAGCCGGTGTCCCTGCCACCGGTGTCACATCCCTCTGTCCCCAAAGCAGTTCCCAGCTGGCTCGGAGGAGCAGCATGAACACTGCTCCCCCCTGGTCTGTACTCCTGGCTCTGAGTGGGTCAGATCTTTGCCAAGCCCCACATGCTGAGATACCACCTGGTTTCCAGTCTGGACAGGCCTCACTGTCATGTCCCAGCTCACAGAGAGCCACTGCTCATGGGGTCCCCGCTCAGGTGCTCACAGGTCCTTCAAGCTGGAGGATTCCCAGGAGGACTGGAGCTGCTGCACCAAGGGCTGTGGCTCTCATTCCCTGTGCTCACTGTCTGGTGCTGACCCCTGCCCAGAGCAGGGACCCACACCACAGCCTGCCCCACATCCTTAGGGTGCCCAGCACCCTGCTTCTCTTGGAGCTGCCAGAGATTCAGTTTCCTATCTGGAATGCTGCTGATGTGTGGGATAGCAGAGCAGGGGGTACCCTGATTCTCCAGCAGGAGCATCCCGTGCATCCACAGGCAGGGCCGAGCAGGCACAGCCCACGTCCTGTCTCTGGTTCTGGCAGCTCTGGCTTCGCTGGGTGTTTGTCCTGCGTGGGGTTCGTGCCTTTCGGACAGTGTTTGTGTCTGGGATTCTCAGCCATGGGGACACAGTAGCTGAGCCGCGGGTGGCATTCTGGGTGTCACCTTTAGACGGCTTTGGGAACAACTCTGTCAGCTTGGCGGTAGGGACAGCACCTCGCTGGGATGCTCCCTTCCTTTCCCCGCTGAAATAGGCAGGGAAAACACCTCCTGTAGGAATATGGTACCCATGAAACGGTGCTCGGGGACACACGGTGGCTTTCCTAGGCCGGGCTTTGTCCTCTGCCCCCGTATCCCCGCGCGCCGCATCCCTCGGACTGTCACTGCGCGGGAGCGGTGCTATGCAGAGTGACAGGCGGGGACAAGGCTGAGCGTGTGGCCCCTCGCTTGGGCTGCGGGGCCGCTGACAGCCCGGGTGTGAGGCCGGCTTGCACTCAGCCGCGTGTGTAATCTGCTTACGGGGGCACCGGCACAGCCCCGGGCTCTCACTGCCGTAAATCCCTGCTCCTGCCGGGAGCGCGGGCTGGGACGCTTGGGAAGCGGCTGAGCGACCCTGGTTCGCGCCTGAGCTGCTCTCATGCATCTCGACATGCATCAAGGTGAATCACCGTCCCTGGTGACCCCGAAGTGACAGCTGGGGAATCCTGAGTGCCACCGACGGCTCCGCCTGGGGCTCTGTTAACCCTTCACCTCCCAGGGATGAGCCGGGATTCCTGTGGTGGGCAGCATCTTTACTTCTCCCAGTTCAGGGCTACGTCCTTCTCAGCCAGGCCCAGCTCTAGCAAGTGCTTGCAGCCACGTGGGAAAACTTTAATTGTCAGGTGCAAAAGTGTGGGAAAACTGGGTTTCTGACCTCAAAGAGGCTGTGGAGACCTGCTGGGGAAGGCTTCAAGTGGACAGCAGGAGTGGAGGTGGTGTGCTGGGATGGAGGGGCATTTTGTCCTGGACAGAGGGAGTTTTGTCCCAGGATGGAGCAAGTTTTAGTCCTGGGACAGCGGTGGTTCCAAGGACTGGGCGTCCTCCTGGGCTGTAGCAAATCTGTGTGTTCAGCCCAGAGGTGCTGCTGGTGGTCCTGCAGCACCTCCAGGACCTCCCTTGGCCGATGATGGCTGGTCCTTGAAATCTCCACAGCCGGGCAGGAGCTGGGTGTGGCTCTGCCCGGGGTCCCTCTCCCTTCCCGTGCCCCTCGCAGGGGCCGTGCCTGGCTCCTGGGTGCCGCGGGCGCCCGGCGCGGAGCCTGCCCAGGGTGGAGTTATGCTAATGCTGCTCCCCAGCCCTCGGCGCAGCCGGTGCCACTCAGCATCTTCTGCTGGCCACGGGCGACACCGGCTGTGCTATGGCCACCTACCCCGAGCTGCAGCCTGGGCAAGAGGTACGGGGGCAGCGCCCGTCCCCGGCGGGGCGAGAGAGGGGGGTGGGGGGCACCCCGGTTTTGCGGGAAGGTGCCACAGCTGATCCTCTGTCCCTGGGACAGCCCTGCCGGGGGCCGCACTTGCTGCAGGCTTTGCAAGGATGAGGCGCAAACCCCGGTGCTGCGGCACTGCCGAGGTCATCGGCTTCGCCGGGGGTGGGGGCCGAGAGCGAACCCCAAAGGGCTGGAGCCCCGAGGGAGGGAGAGGCAGCAGGGCTGGAAGAGCTCGCCGCTGGTGGTGGCGTTATCTCCCATCCTCGAGTGTCCCCGGCCGGGCTGGGGGCAGGGAGCTGACGCCGAGGCCTCCCAGGTCAGGGGCGGTGAGGATGAGGATGCTGCGGTGACACAGACCCACCGAGCACTCGGGACCGCTGGGGCAGAGGGGAGCACGGGGGTGGCCATGGGGCCACCTGCTGTCCCCCAGCCTGGCCCCCTGGTCCCCGTGCTGTGGCCGCCGGGGCAGCGGGGGCCGCGGGAGCGGGGCCAGGCGTGCGAGCGCTCAGCCCCGGCAGCGCCGTGACCTTGTTTCCAGACCGCTAATTCCGCGCTTCTCGCCTTGCCGCCGGCACCGCTGCCCGCCCCGGCAGCGAGCAGGGACACGGCGTAGGGCAGGACACGTGTCCCCACGGAGGGATCTCGCCTCGAGGTTCCGGTCTGGGGGGCACTGCCCCCCACCTGGGGGCCTGCAGGGTCACGACCTCCCCCGGCTCCTGCGTGCCTCTCGTGTGGGGTCTCGCTGCCCTGCGGCTGGGGTGGCCTGCCAGTTGCCTTGGGACCTTGGGGACATCGGTGCCTGCTGGCAGCAGAGCTTGGTCCCTCGGGAGCCGCTGCCGGACGTGCCCTTGGGAACGCGTCTCCTCCCGCCCGCGCTCGTAAACAGGATGTGGAGCCATCCCAATCCCGGCGCTGCCGTCCCTCGTCCCAGCCCCGCCACCCCACGGGGCAGCAGCTCGGGGGTAGCTGTGCCCGTCCCCCCGGGGGCTGCTGTCCACGCCCGCTCCGGGACGGGCAGTGCCAGGGCAAGGAAGTGTCGGAGCCCGGGTCACGTCTCTCGGCGGGGTCCCCTGCCCCGACTGTCTCCTGGGACTACAGGGACGAGGGCCCCTTGTGCCACTGCCTGTCCTGACAGCCTGTGAACGGGCAGCGGGCGGGGGGGCACCAAGGGACCCCTGCCCGCCATCTGCCTTCCCCTGGCTGCAGCCCCGCTCATCCCCCAACTGCTCTTCATCTCTTCTTGGTGTCCCTGCCTCCTCTCGGCCCTCTCCCTGTCCTCTCGGCAGGCCATGGGGCGCGGGGGGGTCCTGGCTACCCCAGAAGACCCCGAGGAACGGCGGGGTGCCCAGGGGGAAGGTGCCCACCCCTGTCCCCCGGAGTGCCAGGAGCTGGCTGCTGTCCCCACGCCGCAAGTTGTAAGCGCCCGAGGTGCACGGGACAATGGCTGTCTCCACTGCCATCCCCATGGCTATCCCCGTGGCTGTCCCCAGTGGGGTGGCTGGTCCCCTGGGGTGGCCGTGTTCCGTCTGCCTTCCCATCCCTGCCAGTTTTAGGCTGCATGTGTCTGGCTGCTGTGGCTTGGGGGCTTGTGAGGCTGAGCTGCGTGGCACCATGTCGGGCTAGCACTGCCACCACCAGGGTCACCTCGTCCCTTGGTCCCCAGATAAAGCGTTTCCTGAAGGAGGACTCGGACGAGGCTGAGTTGACCCAGTTCCTGCGGGACTGCCCACCAGCTGACAGCTCCAGGAAGGTGGAGGCCCTGGAGAGCCGACAGGATCCCAGCCATCCCCTGGGCAGCGTGGCCAGGGTCCCCCCAGACGAAGCCAGTGACGAGAGGGACGCCAGGATTTTCTCCCGCTCTCGGCCCTCGGATTTCCAGCAGCACATCGCCGCCCCTCCGCCCCCCAGCCCCAACCGCCCACGGAGCCCCTGGGGGCAGCTGGACCCCTACGACTCCTCTGAGGTGCAAGATGTGTCTGTGGGGAGGGGGGGACACACAACGTGGGGCAAGAGGCTGTGGGATGGAGGATGTTCCCATCTTGGGAACACGAAGACTTAGGGCAGGCATGCCTCATCCCCTGGAACTCCAGCCCTGGAAATCCCTTTGTAGACAGGGGAAGGGGGGGGCTTTCCAAGGTAGGAGGTGGGTTGGTGGTGTCCCTGTCCCATGTCCCCTGTGCCCTCTGCAGGATGACAAGGAGTACGTGGGCTTTGCCACGCTGCCCAACCAGGTGCATCGCAAGTCGGTGAAGAAGGGCTTCGACTTCACCCTCATGGTGGCAGGTATGGGGGTCTAGCCAGCCTGGGGGTACCGACCCCACTCAGGATCTCAAACACCCTGGGCTGGGGAGGGGGGGATACTGGCTTCCCCCCCTCATCTTTGTCCTGCTTTCTCAGGGGAATCCGGGCTGGGCAAGTCCACCCTGGTCAACAGCCTCTTCCTGACGGATATGTACAGGGACCGCAAGCTGCTCAATGCTGAAGGTCGGGGGGACAGTCACGGCCCAGAGGGGTGTCATGGGTGACCTGGGCAGTGGCAGGGCCCATGGATGCTCCCGGGGGCTGCAGCCCCTCTCCCTACCCAGCCAGGCTCCCCTGAAACGACACGTGCTGTGTTGTCAGCTGCTCATTGGCACTGGGGACCACTCCAAGGCAGTGGGGACCCCCCTGCACGGGATGGGGACCCCCCACAGGGACTTTATTTCCATGGGGAAAACAAGCCCTGGCTTGTTGGGGATTGGCTGGAGCTGCAGCATTTCTGGGAGGCTGGGGACAGTCAGGGCCTGGGGAACAGTGCCAGTTCAGCTGCAGCCAGTTTTTGAATTAAAATTCAAACTTGCCCAAATCCCCAGGAGTTCAAGGGGTTTGTTTGTTTTGTTTCTCTTGCTTGGAGTGAAAGCCAAAACACTCAATACAGCAGGAGCATCCTTGGGGATGCAGGGACATGGAGGGTCCTGGGGTGAAGGGGCACGTGCTGTGGGGAGCATCTGAAAGGCCCAACCCCAGAAGACCCCTGTGCTGCCTGAGCTGGGGTCTTGGGGCAGCAGTGGCATATCCACCAAGGGATGGGTGCACACCCATAGGGATGTGGGGACCACAGCATGGAGTTGGGCTGGAGCATGGCATGTGTCAGGGCTGATCCAGCCAGGTCACCCTGCCCCCAGGGTAGGGGATGACATTCAGGGATCACAGCATGTCCCCATGTCACCTCCACCTTCCCTGGTATCCCCCTGGTGACAGGTGTCCCTCCCCACAGAGCGCATCACACAGACAGTGGAGATCACCAAGCACGTGGTGGACATCGAGGAGAAGGGGGTCAAGCTGCGCCTGACCATTGTGGACACACCGGGCTTTGGGGACGCCGTCAACAACACAGAGTGGTGAGTGCCACAGGAGATGGGGACTGTCCCCAGGGTGGGTGGGATGCTGAGTGTCACAGGAGATGGGGACTGTCCCCAGGGTGGGTGGGATACTGAGTGCCACAGGAGATGGGGACTGTCCCCAGGGTGGGTGGGATACTGAGTGCCACAGGAGATGGGGATTGTCCCCAGGGTGGGTGGGATACTGAGTGCCACAGGGGGTGGGGGTCTCCCCAGGGCTGACACCCCATGGTGGGTGGGATGCCCATTGTTTGCTGGGCTTAGGTGCTGAGCCATGGGAGGTATTGAGCTGGGGGTCCACAGACAACAGGAGGAGGTCCCACAAAGGACTCAGTGTCACCTCGCTGTCCCTGCAGCTGGAAGCCAGTGGCCGACTACATCGACCAGCAGTTCGAGCAGTATTTCCGTGACGAAAGTGGTCTCAACCGGAAAAACATCCAGGACAACCGAGTGCACTGCTGCATCTACTTCATCTCGCCCTTTGGCCATGGGTACGGGCAGCCCTGCCTGTGCTGCCGGGGGGGCTGGGCACAGGCTCGGTGGGATGGGGCTCACCAGGCTGCCCCCGCAGGCTCCGGCCCCTGGATGTGGAGTTCATGAGGGCTCTGCACCAGCGCGTGAACATCGTGCCTGTGCTGGCCAAGGCTGATACCCTGACCCCCGCTGAGGTGGAGCGCATGAAGAACAAGGTGAGGGGAGGTGGGCCAGCTGAGAGCTGTCCCAGCAGCTCGATGGGCATGGGGGTGCCCTGGGGTCTCCATCCATCTCCTGTCTGGAATTTGTCCTGGAGCATTTTCCAGGCTCGCAGCACTGTAGAGGACTGTGTTGCCCCCATGGCCCCCAAGGACACATCTGCCCAGGGCTCGGCTGGGGGTTGGAAGGACTGGGGGGTGTCCATGACATCTGGTCTGGTGGGAACAGGCTTTTGGAGACCATTGGCCCTGTGTGGTGTCTCCCCTGCCCTTCCCAAGGCTGGAGCTCTGCCCTCAGGGGGTTGTTTGCCTCCAGATCCGGGAGGAGATTGAACACTATGGCATCCGCATCTACCAATTCCCTGAGTGCGACTCAGACGAGGATGAGGAGTTCAAGCTGCAGGACCAAGCACTGAAGGTGGGTCTGGCTTCTCCAGCTCTATCACTGGAGGGGCAGAGACCCATGGCTGGGAGGACACATCACCCTGGGGTACCTGCAGGACTCTTTGGGGCCATGCAAGCTCTCCATAGAGGGGCTGGCACATATCTCACTACCCAGACACGTCACCAAGATCCCATGGGTGACACCTGCAGCTTGGTGGGATGGAGCTTGGGTGGAGAAACCCATGTCATGACCTCTGCTGTCCCACTAGGGCTCTCCACAGCGGGGCCTTTGGGATATCTTGGCAAATTAGTGCTGGACACAGCCAAGGAGGGCATGTGGAGGGACGTGTGTCCCGGCAGGTGGAGGTCACAGCAGGGCTATGCCCACCCCTCATGCCCTTGCAGGAGAGCATCCCCTTCGCTGTCATCGGCAGCAACACTGTGGTGGAGGCCAAGGGCCGGCGCGTCCGTGGACGCCTCTACCCCTGGGGCATCGTGGAAGGTAACGTTGGGCTGTCCCCGGCGGCCTTTGGGGACGGGGACACCGCGTGGCCCTGGGGCTGGGCACAGGCAGGGCGCTGGCCGTGGCTCCCTGACCCTGCCTCCCTCGCAGTGGAGAACCCGTCCCACTGCGACTTCGTGAAGCTGCGGACCATGCTGGTGAGGACGCACATGCAGGACCTCAAGGACGTGACACGGGAGACGCACTACGAGAACTACCGCACACAGTGCATCCAGAGCATGACCCGCATGGTGGTCAAGGAGCGCAACCGCAAGTACGAGGCGGGGCTGAGGCCGCGGCCGGTCTGGGGCGGGGGGCTCCTCTCTTTGGGGTTGAGTGGCGGTGTAGGTGGGTCAGGGCTGTGCGTGGATCCATGCCACAGCCCCGGAGCTGTGCTGGGGAGCCCCAGTGTGGTGAGGGGCCCCTCCTGTGCTCTTGGGCTGGGAGTGCCTGGGAGGGGATGCTCCAGCAGCGAGGGGGCCCTGCATCCCCCAAAGCTGGGTCTGTCTTAGCTGGGATACTCCAGCAGTGAGGGGCACCCTGTGTCCCCGGGGTGGCTGGGAAGATGCTCTGGTAGTGAGGGGGACCCTGCATCTCTCCAGAGCTGGGGATGGTTTGAGGGGTGTGTACCAGCAGTGAGGGGGACCCCACGTGCCCCCAGGACTGGGGGCCACGGGTGTGCTTTAACAGCAAGGGGGACCCTGTGTCCCCTCTGGGCTGAGTGTGTCTCGGGATGCTTCAGCACTGAGGCAGATCCTGCATCCCCCCGGGGCTGGCTGGGGGGGGATGCTCCAACAGGGAGGGGGCCCTTGCATCCCTGCAGGCTCCAGCGCCAGAGCAGGAGCCCAACAAAAGCCGGTGCTGGGGCTCTGCTCGCGGATCGGCCGAAGTCACGGCACCCACACCCGCTTTAGCCACCCCGAGGTGCTGAGGGAGACCCCCAAGCAGGGTCCCGGGTGGGACCCTCCAGCCGGGGATCAGAGCAATGTGGGAAGGAGTGGAGGCTCAGTGTGTCCCGCGGGGCTGAAGCCATGCGGTGGGGGGCTGGCAGTGGCTATAGGCACCTCTAAGTGTCTCTCCCTGTGTGCCCCGGGGCAGGAGCCATCCCTCCGTGCTGAGGCTGTGCTGCGGGGACTGCTCCGCCGACTGAACCGGGACCGGCCGGGGCCGCGCTGGGCCCCGCCCTGCTCCCCCTGCCATCCCCACGCCATCCCTGGCCCCTCTATAAAGTGCTTGTTGGTACCCAAAGCTGTCTTGGTCCTTCTGTGCCCGCGCAAGGGCCAGGCAGCGCCCTCGGGGTGCACCGGCCCTGTGGCCACCCACTCTGACCCTATGGCCACCCACTCTGACCCTATGGCCACCCACTCTGATCCTGTGGCCACCCACTCTCATCCCACACAAGCTGCCCTTGGGGTGCAAAAGGACACTGTGTACTGGTGGTGTCACCCCGGCTCACCCAGGTTTGGGGGATGTGTCACTGTTTGGTGGCACTGAGCGTCCAAGGCTGCCCAAGTGAAGGGTGCCTCAGTTGTACTGCCCTCCCCAGGATGCGATTTTGGGGTGCTGAGAGCCTTTGCTGCTCACCCTGTTGCTGGTGCCCGGCTCTAGCCTCCTGCTGCTGCCAGGGCTGGCAGGCGCTCCCCGTGCTCCCCACGTCCCCCACAGCGAGAGCCGGGACAACGGCAGCTCCTTCCAAAGCAGCTCCTGAGGCGGCCACACCCTGGCCCTGGCCCTGGCCCTGGCCCAGCCCCGGCCCAGCAGGACCCCAAGGGGCAGGGATGGCCTGTCCTGCCTGTGCTGCACTCGTGTCCATCACCCCTTTGCCCGGAGGGGCCGCGCTGGCAGTGGCATGTGGCGGTGGCACGTGGCGGCACGCATGACCCTGCCAGCCGCTGTTGGTGTCCCGGCCTTGTCACCCGCTGGGATGGCACGTGGCATCCACAGGGACGGGTGGGAGAGCTGGCCCCTCCCAGTGCCGTGGGCATTGGGAGAAGCCATCGACTGGGCTGACCTGGTCCTGCACGGCAGCGTGGCCTCAGGGGGACGCTCGTGGCTCTCTTCAGCAGGAGTGGGCTTGAATGGGGGCAGAGGCTTGGGGAAAGGGTGTGGAGCATCTCTGGGGCTGGCAGGGCAGTGGAGGGCCTGGAGAGCCCATCCTGAGGCCAGGGGACAGAGGGGAGATGTTGAGGTTTTGATGTTTTAAAGCAGCAGGGGAAATACTGGCCCAGGGGAGCCCAACCCCAGTGGGGTTCTCCCCAAAATGGGAAAGTGTGGAGGAAGTCTCTGGATCCCCCCTTGGTTGGTGCTGAGGTTTGGGAGGTGCCAGGAGCTGCTCACATCTTCCTTGCCTGGAAAAAGCCTTTCTGATGGTGGCCATGGGGCCCAGGGTCTGTGCAGGGGACATGCAGGGGTTGGGGCATCCATGGGGGACTGTGTCTGGGGGGGCTGGGGCAGTGCCCTCACCTCCTCTCTCCGCCCACAGCAAGCTGACCCGGGAGAGCGGGACAGACTTCCCGATCCCTGTGATCCCCCCGGTGCCGGATGTGGAGACGGAGAAGCTCATTCGGGAGAAGGATGAGGAGGTGAGTGTGGGGTGGGCTGAGCCCCCAAAGCCCCGTCCCCGCTCCCTCCAGCCCCGGTGATGCCACAGCTGTCTGGAGACACCCTTCCTGCAGCATCCCAGCGGCTTGCTGCTCCAAGGGTTCCCCCTTCCCCCTTCTCAGCTCTTGGAGATCTCAGTTTGTCTGGGACACTCAGCCCTAGCCCCATTTGCACGGGAGCTGTGTGGCTGGGGCTTGGCATCATCCACAATCCCGGCTCTGCTCCCTTCCAGCTGCGGCGGATGCAGGAGATGCTCCAGAAGATCCAGAAGCAGATGAAGGACTCACACTAGTCCGTCCCTCCTCCTCCTCGTCGTCCTCCTCCTGGTCCCGGATCAGAATTGTTTACATCACGCTCCACCCGCCCGGCCCCGCTGCCAGACTCAGTACCAACACCCACCCACCACCTTAAGCTGTGGCATCGCCTTATCCAACCGCCCAGCACCTGCGGGGACACGAGGGGATAGCGAGGGGACAGCAAGGGACAGGGCACCACACCCAGGGTCCCCTGCCCCGGTCCCCCCCACTCACTGGGGACAGCTTGGCCCCCAAGCTTTGGTTTCCTGTTTCTCCACAGCTCTGGGGAGGGCCCTGGCCAGCCTGATCCCCTCAGTGTGTCCCTTGTCCCCGTGTCACCCCAGGCTCCCTGCTTACAGCCTTTATGTTCAGCTTGGCTCTGGCTTAAGGGAAGAGGAGAGGGGGGGCACTGGTGCCAGCCCCTCAAAGGCCCCAACTGCCCTGCTGAGGGGGACAGGGCTATTCCCCTGGCCTTGGCTGGTATGGAGGGACAGCAGCTCCTGTCCAGGGACCACAGGGGACAGATGGGATGGAAGGACAGCCACCAGCCTGCCCCATGGCAGCACCAGTGCAGGGGGCCTGAAGCTTGTCAGTGTTCAGCCATCCCTGTGTCCTCATGCTGTCCCCGCTGAGTGACAGCAGGGCTGTGGCACAGAGAGCACTGAGGAATCAATGTCCCCAGGGAAAATCCCTTGAACCCCAAATCAGAGGCTGGGCACCCCCAGCCCCCCGTGATGTTGGCCCTGTAAAGCAATAATGAGTATCCTGTGCCCATGGCACCTCTCATCCCATGGCAACAGCACTGGCCCTGGCTGGAATTTCAGCCCCTGCTGCCACAAGCTTGTCTGTGGTGTCCCTGTGTGCTCAGGGTGTCCCTGTCCCTGCTGCTTCTTGGCACAGCAGCCCTGTGTATTCTCCAAGGATATCTCCATCTGTGTTGCTTCCCAGTGAAGCACTGCTGCATGTCCCCATGTCCCCCGTGGTGTCCCCATGTTCCCCACCACTTCCAGGTTGGTGTTGCTGCCCTGCACTGCACCTTGTCCCCCCTGACTGTCACCATCTGTGATTGCTTTCCTACAGAGCTATGTTGCGTCCCTGTGTCACCCTGGTATGTCCCCAGCCATGTCTCCACCTTGCAGGGCTCTGTGTAATGTCCCTGTGTCCCCAAGGATGTCCCCAGCTGTGTTGCTTCCTGCAAAGTCCCACTATGTGTCCCCAGGGTGAACCCTGGCCATCTCTCACAGCATCCCTGGGTAGAGGGATCCAAAGCCTCTCCTGGGTATGGGAAAGGCCACAGGGAATGGTGAGGCTGCAGGCAGGACTGGGAGCAGTGGGATTGCTTGGAGTGGTGGCAGCAGTGGGATCACTGGAGCTTGCTGGTATGAAGATGTGTCCTGTCCCCATCAGGGCCCCCCAAGCTGGGGTCCCCCGGATGGGGTGGGCTCGCAGGGGCTGTGCCCAGCTGGGGCTTGGGGGTGGGGTCTGCAGGGTGCCAGGGCAGCACCTGGCCTGTGCCCCCCCGTGTCCCTGTGCCAGTGGGGGCTCCCGTGGGCAGCACCTCCGGGCAGGGCCCTACAGGGATTACTTAGCGCTTTCCTTTTTTTAATCTTGCTATTTTCTTACAGAAGCCCCTCCCTTGGCATGACGGTCCTAGAGGTGTTTATTAACAGATCAGAGAGTATAGGTTTATAAATTCTTATAGAGTAGTGGAAATATTTTTATCCCTCCACAACCGTTCTCAATAAATGCGGCTGACCCGGCTTGTCTGCAACCCTGTGTGGCTTCCACCGAAGAGGGGCACCCTGTGGCCCTGGGCATCCCAGAGGCCTGCACATCCCACATTCCTGGGCATCCCACAGCCCTGGGCACACACATTCTGAGGCTGGTGGTGGCCCGCTCTGTGTCCTCTTGATGCCAATTCCTGTTCCCTTGGAAAAAACTCAGAGTGGATATTGGAGGTTTGGTGCGGCACTCACAGGAACACCCAGCTTGGGGTGTGGTGAGAGAGCCCCTTGGGATCCAGCTCTGGGATGAGGGGGCACAAGGAATGGGTCTCCCCCTCTCATGTGCCTTGGGGTGCTGGGTGCTGCTGGTGTGGGGCTGGGATGGGGGTGGGGAGGGCAGAGCCTGGGATGGAATTGCCCTCCACATGCTTCCCCTGGGCACCCTTGTGTCCCCCCACAGAGGGGGAGCCCTGCCAGGAGACACCACCAGTACCTGTGCCCAGTCACCCCAGTTTGAGCCCCTCAGGAGCTGCTGGGGTGGAGGAGCACGAGGGGCGGGCAGAACAGCACAGGGATGGATGGGCTGCATCTCCAGCTGCCTCCCAGTGGGCATCATTCACCTGCACCCCACTGTCCTATCCTGCACCCCAATATCTTACTCTCACCTCTGCATCCCCTTCCTCTACTCCCCACAGAGCCCTTGGGCTGATCCAGCCCTGCTGAGGGTAGGGGCAGGGACCTGGGTCAGGGCCATCCCCAGGGCCAGCACAGACTGGGGAGGGAGGGATGGATGGATGGATGGATGGATGGATGGATGGATGGATGGATGGA
>JAGMWU010000021.1:2572580-2676783 GCA_018697195.1 Certhia americana | reverse complement strand
GGATGGATGGATGGATGGATGGATGGATGGATGGATGGATGGATGGATGGATGGATGGATGGATGGATGGATGGATGGATGGATGGATGGATGGATGGATGGATGACACCCTGTGGAGGAGAACTGGCGGTTCTGGTGTTGACAAACAAGATGTGACCTGGCCATGGGCACTGTCAGCCCAAGTGTGTCCTGGGCTCATCCCAGCAGGGTGAACAGCAGGGGAGGGAGGGGATGCTCCCTCTCTGCTCTGCTCTCCTGAGACCCTCTGGAGCTGCCTCCAGCTCATCCCAGCACAGACATGGAGCTGGTAGAGCAGGCCCAGAGGGCCACCAAAATGGTCTGAGATGGTCTGTGGTCTCTGGTGTGGAGGAAAGCTGCCTCATGAGACCTGCCAGTCCCACCTACTGCTCTGTTGCAGCCACTTCTCCCCTTGCTGTGGGTCAGAGCATGGACCCCACCTCCTTGGGGTCCTTCTCTCCTTTACCAGCACTGCCTCAGCCCCACCTTACTTGGCCCAGGGTGCTGAGCCCCACTGTGGCTGTGATGCCAGTTCCTGCTCTTCACTAGCCAAACCCCATCCCCCCCATGAACCCTTTCATCAACATGGGAATGGAAAATGTTTGTGCTTCCTTGGCTGGAAGCAGCTCTCACCCCAATGGCTGGGATGCACAAATCTCCCACGCCCCACCATTGCAGCTCCAAAAAGGATCCCCTGGCTGCCTCTCCCTCCCCAGAACAGCCAACAGAGCCTCTGCTTTTGGCCCCAGACTGGCTGATTTACCTGGTTCCCCTTTTCCCAGAGGATAAAACCCAGCACTGATACTCCAGTGACAGCCCCAGCTGTGCCCATCCTTCCCTGCATTCCATTCCATGTGATTTTCATCACACCTTTAAAAATAAAAAGCCCCAAACCCACTCAATCCCAGCCTTCCCAAGGCAGAGATTGATATTTCCCCATGGCAAATGCTTCCATGCAATTCCCCAATGTCCTATTTTTGGTTTCTCACAAGCCCTGGCACTGGTTGCAGCATCCGTGCTGGAGCTCCAGCCAAGCTTGGAGGAAGGGAATAAAGGTTTCTTAGGGCAGAAAAGGAAATCTCTCATCTCCTTCCCTGGGCTGTGCCACCCACTAGTGACACCTAATGAGACCTCAGGTGCCACCAATCCTGTTGTTTCCCTTTCCCTTTCCTTTTCACTTCCCTTTTCTCCTTCCCTACTTATTAATTTGTTCCTTACACAACTGATGATATTTTCCCTATGGGAGAGCCCCTGCAGCCCCACCTTTTCCCATCTTTTCAAATCCAGAAACCATGGCACTGCCTCAGGTTCTCTCCCCTCCTCTCTTGTGCCTCTTCTCCACTTGTCACTTCCATTCCTGACACCGCCTCTCCCAGATCCAAGGGAGCCAGAGCAGTCATTCTGATTGCACCCATTCCTGGATCCAGGGGAGCCAGAGCAGTCATTCCAATTGCACCCTTTCCCATCTCTCCTGGATCCAGGGGAGCCAGAGCAGTCATTCCAATTGCATCCATTCCTGGATCCAGGGGCCGTCATTCTGATTGCACCCTGCTCCATCTGCATGCCTGGGAGCTGCTGGCTGGGGGTGACAGTCCTTCCCCTCTCCTGGCAGCTGTGACGAGGGTTTGGGATGCAGTGTCTGAACACATCCAGTGGATGCTTTTGATGGAGCAGGTAGTTCTTGGATCCCCTGCTCAGGGCAGAAGGAGCTCAGAGAAGGAGCTCAGAGAAGTGAAACGCTGTTGCTGCTGCTCTGCCCCTCCTGTAAAGGCAGATAAAACACCCCTGAATTACCTTCTAGCCAGAAAATGGGCCACAGGCTGCAGCCTTCCAGCTTTTCCTCACCTTTTGTCACTTCCCTGCTCCCCACAGCCAGTGTGGAAAGACCAGACCAAGAGCTTGATACATTTCTCAGGCTGGAAGAGCTGGGGGTGCTCATCTGGAAAAGAGAAGGCTCCAGGGAGAGCTCAGAGCACCTTCCAGTGCTTAAGGGGGCTTCAGAAGAGCTGAAGAAGGGCTTGGGACAAGGGATGGAGGGACAGGACACAGGAAATGGCTTTCCACTGCCAGAGGGCAGGGATAGATGGGATATTGGGAAGAAACTCTTCCCTGTGAGGGTGCTGAGGCTGTGGTGGGCACACGAGAACACGACATGAACAGATGGATATGCAATTACAGCCTGGTCTTTACTTGCAGAAAAGCCCACCTGTGGCTGTGGATTCTGGGAAGCTCCATGAGATGCCTTTACTGACACGTGATGTTATTTCTGGAGCTTCCCTGAAAAACCTCAAGTTGTGTTGTATTTTGTGAAGATAATGCTCATTCCACAAGACCCACCAGGAACAGTGCTGAGAGGCTTGGGAACAGCAGCTGCTCCTCCCCTTGGTAGTGATGTCATTGATGATGGCAGCACAAAGCACAGGGAAAGGGCAGGGAAAGGCTGCTCTGATGCTGACATTCCCCTGTGGAAGGGCTCCCTGTCCAGGAGCACAGGCAGAGCCCCTTGGTGCTGGCTGTTCTTGGAGGAACAGCATCATCTATTTACAGGAAGAGAGGAGAAAGGACAAGGTGGTCTCTGGGGCTGTGCCCTGCAGCAGAACAAGGGATCCCACCCTGGAGCATCAGCCTCTGCTGTCCTGGGACAACCCAGGACATTCCTGACCACCAGACCCTCCTGCAGCCCATGGGTGACACCTGGGGCTTGCTCCAAGGTCAGGGCAGGAGTTGCAGGACATGTGTGCAGGAACAGGGAGGGGAGAGGCTCTAGGCTAGAGGGTCAGCACAGGTTTGGGTCTCTTTTTCCTGGGTAGGCTCTGCCCTTCTTCTCCCATGCATGGACACAAGGATACTCACCCTGGGGGCCCCACGGGGCTCAGCCATTCCCCACATTTCCCCATCACTGGCTTGGACAGGCTCCAGTCCCTGGGGCATCAGAGGTCCTGGGAAGGTGTTGGCCCCACAGCATCAAGGGGGAGAAAGGCAGGCCGACCCCAGCTTTGCTCCAGATGCCGAAGCTGTCCCTAACCCAGCCTATGCCCACCTCCAAATCCAGCTCAGAACTCCTCAGGATGAACTACAACGTGTTTGGAGTAACAGAAGTGACCTAGGACAACCTGTTCCAGCCTTACCATGGAAGTAGGAGGAATGAAAAGGATCTGATTTATTAAATCTGCTGGGAAAAGAGGTACAAAGGGTGGCCTGGGGTCCTCAAAGCTCTCGTGGAGAAACCACTACTTTTTCTTGCGACGTTTGGTGTTCATTCTGATCAGTTGTAGCCCCTGCTTCTTGATGTCCTCCCGGGTGGGGACGTAGTCATGGTCTTCGTCCTCAAAATCCAAGGAGTCTGGAGGGGAGAGTGGAGAGGAGGGTCTGAGGGCAACCTCTGCTGTGTCCCTGGAAGAGCTGGCATATTTTCTCAGGCTTGTGGAATCCTGGAGAGTCCCTGTGGGCTTTTCCACCCCAGCATCCCAGGGTGACCTGTGGGACCTGATGATGCCACACTGTGGCCCATCTCCAGTGCTGCTGGGGCTTCCTGCAAAGATCTGGAGCTACAGTGTGGTTGGCACAGCTCCTGCTTTGCTGAAGAAAGGTTGTGAGCTGCCAAAAGCTCTTTGCCTCTTCCAGGAGTATCCGCAGGCAGAAGCAAGCACAAATTCTTTACAAATGGGTGATTTTGAAGATAAGGGTGTCCTCTCTTGCCCCACAACATCTCTCCTCATTCCTGCAGTGGCTTG
The DNA here is from genome assembly GCA_018697195.1 of Certhia americana. NCBI lineage: Eukaryota > Metazoa > Chordata > Aves > Passeriformes > Certhiidae > Certhia > Certhia americana. The sequence goes on along the minus strand of JAGMWU010000021.1, from coordinate 2,673,031 downwards.
CTGCTCATCACACCAACACCTGCCTTTGTTCTCCCACATCCCTGCCTAAAACCACCACCACGTCTGAAGCCTTGGAAATAGCCAAGGTCAGCCTCAAGACCTGGAGGCAACTTGTGGGTTAGTGTCTGCTGGGCCAGTGGGAGACAGACAAGGACTCCCAAAAATCCCAGGGGGCAGGGGCTGGGATAGTCACTAAGGGACATGTCCCCACTGTGCTCTCCTACCATCTTCCATGGTGTCTTCATCCTTGAAGGAAATTTTCAGGTTCTGTGTTTCACCAGCAGTGCTCTTCTCCAGAAGGTTCCTGACCTTGGCAAAAGTCTGTGAAAGACAACCTGGGCTAAGTGCTGGAGGGTGCTAAGGGTGCCACAACCCAAGGGTGCCACACCCCATGGGTGCCCAGTGCCACTCAGGGCTGAGCTGCTCCACGACCCTTCCCTATGGCCTTGCTGAGGAAGGATGACCTGGGGGCCATCTGTGAGGGCCGGAGCCCCTGTACCTCGCTGTGTTCATCAGTGCTGTCCTCGGGCCGGGCTGCCACCTTCTCCTTCAGGAGACGTAGCTTCTGCTCACAGCGCTGCAGCTTCTCCTCCAGCCCCACCACAGCTACAGAGTCCCCCTGGGGGAGACAGAACCACCTTGGTGGGGACAGCGTGACCCTGGTGGCTGGGGTGGCTGTGCCAGAGGTCCCTACGCTGCCCTGCCCGCACAGCCCTGCTCCCCCAGTGCCCCACGGTACCTGGCCAGGGATGGGGATGCCCTGCAGGCGGAGGAACAGGTTGTCAATGATGTTCTCAAACTCGATCAGGCGCTTCTGGTTCGTCAACATCTGGGCTCGCATCTGCTCCAGCCGGGCCTCTTCCCGCTTCAGGTTCTCCCTCAGCTCCTCCTCCCGCAGCCTGGAGCCAGTCACACTCAGTTCACACAGCTGTAGAGGGGTGCAGGGACACCCCAAAACTGCTCCAAAAGCTGTTCAGGTTCCCCCACCCACAACTATAGCCCAGCTCCATGCTGCGGCCAGCACTTCCCATGCCAGACAAGGAGAAAGGGGACCCCAGTAACCCCAGTGGGATCTTTGGGTGCTCTGCGAGCAGCAGAGCTGGGAGCTCAGAAACACTCCCAGTGTGGGAGGAGCACGTGGCTGCAGTGGGGTGGAGGTCAGGGTGCCTGTTGGGACATGTGCCTGTTGGGACATGTCCCCCCCCCAAGGGTGGTGGCCTGGTTAGCACAACTGTGTGAGGCCAGCAGCACCTGGTGGTGCTGACAGGCTGGTTAAACTTCAGTTTAGCCTGCTTTGACTCCAGCTCCTGCAGCGTCTTCTTCAGCTCCTTCTTACTCTTCCTGCACTCATCGATGTGCTGCTGCAGGTTCTCCAGGGATTTCCTCTGGGCCTGGATGCTGCTGGGGATGTCCTGGCCAGGGGAGACACAAGGACTCAGCCCAAGGTGCTCCTGCTGGATGCAGGGCCTCGGGGTGGGGGATACAGCACCACGGAGCTCTGCAGCCTCTGGTCATGGAGAAGGGCAGCTCTGTGCTGGCTGCAAAGAGGGGCTTTGTGAGGATCCAGGGAGAGGAGAGCAGATAACTCCACAAGGAAATGGGAGGAGCAGAGAGATTGCAGCTCCCCAGCACTCCAGCAGCCCCAGGTTTTAGCAGGGATGGGTTTTCCATTACCCAGAGGCAGGAGCACTGCAGGGCAGTCTTTGCCTTCTCCATCTTGTCCGTCAAAAAGGCCTCACGCTGCATCTTGGCCATGGTGGCCTCCACGTCAGTACCTGAGGTGGCAGGGAAAGAGCAGGGCAGGATGTCCGTGGCTGTGCCCACATCTCCCCACCCTGCCCCCTGCTAGGCACTCACCCATCAGCACGTCCGAGGAGCTCAGGTCCTGCTCTGCAGAAAGCATGGACACAGCTTGCTGCAAGGAGAGTCACTGTCACCCTCAGCAGGCTGCCCCTGTCCCCAGCCCTGCCTGCCCCACAGCACTGCCTGCCCCACAGCCACAGCCCTGACTGCCCCACAGCTCCAGCCCTGCCTGTCCCACAGTCCTGCCTATCCCACAGCCCAGTTCCTGCCTCACAGCCCCAGCTCATCTGCCCCACAGCCCCAGCTCACCTGCCTCTGCTGCCTTTCATTCTCCTCCTGGCGCCGGAGGCTCTCAATGTGTTTCCTCTGCTCAGCCAGGGACTGGTCCCTGAGCTGCTTCTCCACACGGACCTGGGGTCCCGCCTCAGCCATGAGTTTCTGGAGGTTCAAGTATTGGTTTAGATTGCGATAAGGAAGAAATTCTTCCCTGTGAGGGTGCTGAGACCCTGGCACAGGTTGCCCAGAGTAGCCGTGGCTGCCCCTTGATCCCTGGAAGAGTCCAAGGTCAGGCTGGACAGGGCTTGGAGCAACCTGGGAGAGTGGACTGTGTCCCTGCTTATGGAAGGGGGCTGGAGTGAGATGAGCTTTAAGGTCCATGCTAACCCAAAGGATTCCATGAATCTGTGATTTGAGCTACTGGATGAGCTACTGGGATGCCCAGTGTCATAAGTGACCCCAGTCCATGCAAACAGGCTGTGAAGGAAGCCTGGCAAGGCAGGCTGGGGTGTGTGACACACTGCCTTTGCCATGGCTGGCGCTTCAGACAGGCTGGCCCCAGACCCAGGGGACAAGAGGGAGACCTGGGAGGACCTATGGAGGCTTCTGGGTGCTCTGGGCAACCTCAGCTCCATCTCTTTTGCCCATTGCTGAAGGAAGGCTCTCAGGCCCAGGTACGTGGTGCTGTCTGTGGGCACTGGACGGTGGGGAAGGGCCCCTGTTATCCCACCTTGATGACATCATTGGCCTTGAGGCTATTCCGGGCTGTGAGCTCCTCATGGTACATCACAGTCATCCCACACAGGAGATCCAGGTATCGAGGCAGGTACACCAGCTCCTGGCACACAGGGAGCCACAGCATGTCACCCACCGGGGACCCCTGTGCTGTGACAGGGCACAGAGGGGACCAACCAGCAGGATGTCCCCTGGCACACAGCACTTTGGGCACCCCGTGCCTTTGCAGGGAGAGCAGGTGAGACAGTGGCACAACGAGGAGGAGCTCACCCTCCTCAGGACCTCCTGCAGCCGCAGGTACAGCTTGGTCAGGATCTCTCCACTGTGAATTTTCATGAGCATCTTCTCGATGTCATTGCCCAGCTGGCGAATGGTCTGTGGCAGACACGGGGTGGAAGACACAAAGTGACTATGTGTGCCATGCCCAGTGCCCAGCTAGGGGTGCAGGGGCTGGATTATTGGCACACCAGGAAGGGCTCCTGAGTACCTGCAACTGTGGCTCTTGCCACTTAGGATCTGTCTCAGCATCCTGCAGCTCCTGCAGGTGCCTTTGACGCTCATCTCTGGCTTGGCTCCACCGCTTCAGCTGGTGCAGCAGCATGTCACACACCTTCACCTGGTCATGGACTTTGGCCTCGATCTTCTTTATGACCACCTAGATGGGCATGAGACCATTTTCCAGGCTGGATGCTGCAGAAGGGAGCGCTGCTTAAAAAACTCCCTCCAAGGTACAGTTGGGGACACTGCTGCTCCAAGGTGTTGTCACTGGTTTGACAGGATGGGGTCTGGGAGACCTTTGCTCTGGGAGGCTGGCTGGGGTAAGGCTGAGGTGGGGAACTGCTGGTGGCAGGGCTTGGTTGGGCTTAGGGACTCTGCATAACATGGAGCAGCACTGAGGATCAATAAAATTGATCAGGGCCCAGATGGGGATGTTGTCAGAGAGAGGCAGCACTGCTCTGTCTCTGCAAGAGGCCCCTGGGCAAAGCAGCTCTGTGGGCACCTCTATCTCCATGGGTTTATAACCAGGGCACAACCTTGGGACAGACAGTGAAGGGCAGGGACAGCATCTCTCTGCCAGGGATGCAACTGGACCTTGTAGGAACCCGGGCAGTGCAAGGGACACATGGGGTGGGACAGCCAGGAGGTCTGCTGGGACCAAGGGGCTGCATGGATGGGTTCCATAGTGGAAAGGGACCCATGGGACCAGACATGAACATCGTGTCTCCACAGCAGCTCAGTGGAGCTGTCCTGGTGCTGGCACCATGTCCCTCTGCCATGCACTGTACTTCCCAGTGTCCCCAGAGCCCCAGCCCCTGTGAGCAGCCACTGCTTCCAGCCCCGCCGTTACCTCCAGGCTCTCAGTGCCTGAAACGAGCTCCTGGCCCTCTCCAAAAGCATCCTTAATGGGGAGTTTGTTGTACTGTGGGCAGGGAAGGGACAGAGATGGTCACTGTCAGCCTGGGAATGACACATCCTTTTGCTGGCCTGTGCTGCCAGCTCCTGTAGGAGCTGGGGGTGCAGGGCCAGCACCAGGCAGGGGTGCAGCAGGAGGGCCCTGCTGGTACCTTCAGGACAAATTGCAGGGCACTGGAATCCTCCTGCAAGGCCGCCTGCAGGCTGGGGAGCAGCTCCCTGTTCTGCCGGAGCTTTTCTTCGCAGGACTGAGCGAAAATCTTCCCGCCTTGCTCTGGGGGACATCAGGCAGCTGACAGTACTGCACAGGACGAGGGAGCCGTGCCCCCCCTGTCCCTGAGCAGCCCGAGACAGCACCTTGCAGGCCCACGAGGACACGCATCTCCTGGCTGCACTGGCCCAGGTCAGCCTTGTGGCCCCGCGTGCTGCTGGGGGCCTCCATCCCTGGGCCCACCATTCCCAGCTCCCTGTGGCACAGATGCCGAGGCCCTGCTGCCCCGGGGAGGTGTCACAGCGTTGTGACTGCAGGGTTCCACCCTGGAACTGTCAGCGGCACTGCCAACGGCCACCGACCACGGCCCAGCCCCCTCCTCAGCACTTCTGCAGGGAACAGGTTCATTAACAACCGATCAATGAGCTCTTGCAGGGGGGCAGAGAAGCATTACAGCTGTGTCTTCCATTGTGGCAGCTGTTAGGGACTATTCTGTGCCCAACCGGGAACAGGACAATTTCAAGGCAAACACATGTGCACGTGCACCCAAACACACCAGCAGTGCTCTCCTGGAAGCTGCCAGCTTATTTAAATACCCACCTATTTAGAAATTCCAGTTCATTAGGCAGGAAATGGTTGTGTAGGGAGTTATGATCTCGTTGGAATGGGCAAAGACAAACCAGTTACCAAACCTGAGCTTTATTCTGACGCTCACTATATGTTCTTGCTTACAAACATAACATGAAATGCCAGCATGTATCTTTATTTGTCCATAAATAAACTCAAGCTCCCTCTACCAGAGAAAATCCTTAATGTTTGGATTTGCAGAAAAAGACTTTATAAAGAAAGTGCCTTCCTAGCACCAAGCTCACGAATCAACTTAGATTCAGATTCTGGAACTCCAGATCTTTACCTTGCTGCCATCCTATTGTGCTCCAGGTGTTAACCACAGCAAACCAAGAAATTAAAGAATTGTGAAATCGGGTATTACTGACACAATGTCCTCTGAGGCTCTTGCTCATATTGTCTCATTTGCATACTTATGAATTGCATGTTAGTGTTAATTGCCAGTGACAAGCTAAATATCAACATGATCATCTTCAGTGCTTCCCAAAGTGTGCCTGGAGAGAGGGGCACGTGAGGGCAGCAGCCCAGGGTGGTACCCAGGGGGAGCTGCCTGTGCACACAGAGCTCTCCACACCAAGCCCTGTCCCCATGGCACATCCAGTCACTAGCCCCTGCATTTCCTAGGCAGCATCTAAACCCCTGGGAACAAACAAAAGCATCTTAAAATGGATAAAGTGGCTCAAGAATCTATTTCACCTGCCTGCAGCAAAACTCAGGCTCTAGAGAGGCAGATCCTCCCAAAATACTGCTGAAGGAATTGATCCCGGCCTTGCACGAGTGCACACAAATTGGCTGCTGCAGAAATCCACTCCCCAAGGGGCAGCCTTGGACTGAGACTCCGGCCCTGCAGCCACCTCACATGTCAAATCTCCCCTCCTCCAGCTGATTTCCACTCTCCCTGATAACTTTCAGGAAATTCACAATGAGTTAAAGGTGCAGAGGAAAGGTCAGCAGTTCAAACCCATCTCTGTCACATAAGGGGGGAGTCTCTGGAAGGCAACAGCAACCAAAGAGCACCACGCTCACTTGGGAGAGATCTCCCTGGCTGGCCCACAGCTCCTCACCTGCTGCCTGCTATCTGCATGGAAACAGGAATGTCATATTAAAGGCTCCCCAGATTCCTGCTGATTTAGCTTTTAGTCACTGAACCGTATCTGCTTTGCCTGGTGGTTTGTATTTTTAGTATCTACTTCCCCCGTTGTTGTCCTCTCTTCCCCTTTTCTTTGAAATACCCCGGATCAACTTCAAATCATTTGTTTAACACAGCTGCAGCAAGATTTAACAGAATTAGCAAGAACTATATCCCATGCCTCAGGAGCTAGCTGGAAATTCTGTGCACGGATTAGAGAGCAGCAAAAAAAAAAGGACAGAGGATAAAGGACAGCTGCCAGAATTGTTCTGTTGCACTAAAAAGCAAAGGGGCACACAACAAACAATTCCTGCTGGGAATTACTGTCCAACAAAAACCTGTCTGGCTCCATGGCCAGAGGCCACCACTGCCTGTTTGAGATTCATTTTATCATGTGAAAGCAGCAGCTCCCAAGCACAGGCTACTCCCTCAGCTTACAAAAGCATCGCCACAGCTGGGGATATCTCCTCTACTATTAACAAAAATAAGTATCTTACTTCTTTCTCTATCTATAATACATAAATAGATGATCATTTGTTTTTATTAATGTAGCTAAATATATTCTACAAATAAGTTATTTGGAGAATATCATCTTTACGTCAGCAAGTGCTGTTATAGCCAGTGAAGGAATTCTTTATGAATGGTCCTTTGAAGCACTTTAATTATCAAGCAGCCAATTATGGAAGCCTAAGTCAGTTTTCATGCTGCCAAGAGACTGATTTTTAGACATGATCCACACTTTGCACCTGTTTAGAAGTGAAAATGCAGCTCTCTTTTCTTAAGGTGCCTCTCCTCACATACAAAGCCACTCAGTGACCCGTGCAATCTCCCACTCAACACTGACAACCTCAAGGTACAAACAGTTGGCACCAAATCACTCAAACACTCTTCAACAGCAACCCTGAAACTAAAGCAAAGCCAGAATAACCTCCTACCACACCCTAACTCAGTCCTTATTAGTGCAACTCTGACACAAAATCTTCTTACAGGCAAAAGACATCTGTAAACCAAGCAAGTGTAAAATGATAAAAAAAAAACCCAACCCACACTGCATGGAAAAATCCCAAAGGATTAGTGTCAGAAAATATTTGGCAGCAAGAGATTGGAAAAAACCATGAAGGCCTAACAGAAGAGCGGCTACACCAGCCACTGCAGGGAGGTTGTTGAAGCAGATCTGCTGCAGGAAGGTTTTGTTATTCAAGCTTTTCATCTCCTTCCTCCACATCCTTCAGACTGAGCACTTCCAGGGATCCCTTCCCTTTTGTCTCGCTGCGGATCAGCTCGTCGATCTCCCTGAAGCAGCCTGGGTCAATAAGGCACACCTGGAATGTTCCACATTTCATCAGTCAGCCAAGAATGTTTGAATTCAGCCCCTACCCAAGGCCTACCATTCACTTTCATTAAAACAATCCTGGTTAGTTACTGAGGAGGACCCCGAAGAGTTGACAAGTTCTGTCTGGCAGCAATCTTACCACAGAGCTCTAGAGTTCCAGTTCCCCATGCTAGACATGGCTTTTGCCAGTTGGGATTGCTGGATTCTAATCTGTTCGTATGAAGATTTTAATACCAAATTTTGCTTTACCACACACTGACTTTAAAAAAAACCAAACAAAAACAGTCTAAAAGCCACCAAATAAATAACAGTAACAATCCACATATGAGAGAAACTTATCAGTATTGCAGGATCATCACTGCTAAGAGGAATTGCACTGTGTGCTCCTCAGCTTGGAGCAGCAACCTCTGGATACCAATGGCTGCCTCCATGCCCACATCACTAGGGCTGTGTGAAATTAAGAATTCCCAGCTGCAGCTCTGATTCAGGATCTCTGGTAAGCCTGCAGTTTATTTTAACAACTTCCATCTATGAATTCATCTCCTAGTAAAATACACATGTAGTTCAAATCAAACTTGAACCCCAGGGACTGCTTTTTGCTTACAATTTCCAGCTGTTCCTGGAAGTCTTCACTCTCAGTAACTTTAATCAGTGGCTTGAGCTTCTCTTTCAGCTTCTTGCCCTCCTTTGCTGGCAGGATAAACCTCAGCCTCATGTGAGCACGTTCAATCTGCATGGTCTCCTTCAGCTGCCTGATCACTTCCAGGGCCTGTTGGACAAAGGCATTTACACACCTGCTAAAAACCCAGCACCCAGATCCAAATCTCAACCCTTTTCCCCAACTTCAGAGCCATCTCTCAGTGCTGCAGGGGGGCAGCTATCGTGCTGTTTTGATGGATTAACATAAAAACGCAGACTTCTTGTTACTAGTGATCACTTTTAAACACTTACAAGCTGTCTGAAATAAAATTAAAGAGCTATACTGCAAAACATCAGAAACCCACGTGGCTCAGATGCAAACCTGATATACCACCTCAATTAGAATAAATCATAAACCTTTTATTTCTGTTCTAAGTGTATCACTGTTGTTTTTTTCCCTTTCTTTCTCCCTTCTCCGAATTCTTAGCAAATAAATTGCCTGAGTTTCAGGAGCTGCTTCTCTCCAGCACTCAGCTGCCAGATGGCTGAGTAATCCCTGTGCTGGGCTCTGCTGATCCCTCTGTGACAGAGACCTGAGGAATTACACTGGACGGCACCACCTCGGAGCAGGAGCTGATACTGCAGGAAACTCACCTGCTGCTTTGTGCTCTTGTTGGGTTTGACAGAATAGTGAATGTCCTTCATGGCCCTTTCGATGAGGATGACTGTGTAGGGCCGCTTGGTCTCGGGGTTCACGCACTTGTCAGCCACGATGGTGGCGATGTCTCGGAACATCTGCTCCAGCTGCGTGTGCCGCTCCTTGTCCGACACCTGCAACTCCCCTTTGGATAAAATCTGTGAAATGGAGAAACAGGTTCATGAACGTTGTGGATTGGAAGAGTGACAGCTCCAGCAACTTTGTTAAAATTTGACAGCTGCTTGAAAGGTTGTGTGAGATTTGAAGTGCAGCATAATAACCAAATTAATAATGTGAATCCTTACAACAGGCAGCATTAGAAAGGCTTCAGACAAAAAATTCACCACAGAAACACTAAACTGCAGTGAGAGAAGCACAGATTTCACAGAATATCTTGAGCTGGAAAGGACCCTCAGGGGATCATCCAGTCCAGCCCCTGCACAGACACCCCAAAAACCCCATCCTGGGCATCCCTGGGAACTCGTGCAGCTCTGGCAGCCTCAGGCTGTGCCCAGCACCCTCTGGGGGAAGAACCTTTCCCTGATCTCCAACCTGAGCCTGCCCTGGCACAGCTCCAGCCATTCCCTGAGTCCTGTCCCTGTTACAAAGAGCAGAAATGGGAGCTGTCCCTTGGGAGGAGCTGCAGACCCTGAAGAGGTCTGACCTCAGTCTCCTCAGGCTGAACAGACCAAGTGCCCTCAGCTGCTCCTTGTGTGGCCCCTCCAGGCCTTTCATCTTCTTTGTAGCTTTCTTTGGACTCTGACAGCTTTAGCTCTTTCTTATCATGTGGCACCCAAAACTGCCCCAGCACTGGAAGTGAGGCCACCCCAGCCCAGAGCACAGCAGGACAATCCCCTTGCTGGCCCAGCTGTTGATGTTGAGCCTGGTGACCCCAGGAGAGGCATGTCCCTCCTGGCTGCCAGGGCAATGCTGACTCAGGAGATTTACTGAAATCTCGTCACCCACAGCAAGTCCACAGTTCATATTCCACCAGTAAGGACTAAGAAATCATATCTGTTACTAACACCTAAGTGAACTTTCCAAAGTAAGCAGCTGACCCCTTGCTCTCTCTGCATTCTTAATAATTTATCTTATGTGCAGAACTCTTCAGTGCTAGCTATGTCCAAACACATTGGTGCATGCAAGTTGTGTGTTAGGCAGAGCTCTTTCCATCCACATGTATATGCCAAATTTAAAACGACAAAAAAGAGCTACTGCTCCTTGTTACCCATTTCTTAACAAACAACCCTTTCACCTATAGCATTCTACAAACCAAAAGGGAAAAAACCAAATATTTTCTGACACTAACCCTTCAGTACAAATTGACCGAACTGCGTGACTAAATCTGAAACCTTTTACAAAGCAAAACGTGTGAAACCTACCATCTTACAGATTTCTGTTTGGTCATCTGTCCCAAATGCTTTAACGAGATCTTCCTTCTTCGCCACCTGGCCTTTGGAGACATTGACAAACACTGTGTGTGTCTGCAGGACCTCGTCAAGATCTTTCTCCCTAGAGATTGAGACAAATGTAGAAAGCTCAGAATAATCCCAGAAGGGTGCCAGCGACTCCTGCCATGGGCAGGGACACCTTCCAGCGTCCCAGGCTGCTCCAAACCCTGTCCAGCCTGGCCTTGGACACTCCCAGGGATCCAGAGGCAGCCACTGCTTCTCTGAGCACCCAGTGCCAGGGCCTGCCCACTCTCCCAGGGAACAATTTCTTCCCGATATCCCATCTATCCATCCCAGTCCACTGTCGGTTTGAAACCACTGCCCCTATGGCACTCCATGCCTCGTCCAAAGCCCCTCTGCAGCAAAGCAGCGATACCAGGAGCATAGCTGCGTTCAGCGAGGATAAACAGCTCCCACCGCCCAGGGCTGAATCAGCACAGCTGGAACCTTGCAGCACAGAGGTGTCCCTGCCCAGGCACGGGCACGGTGCTCCCGTTACCGACCCCGCGCCTCCTCCCGGGGTCAGATCCGGGGACCGGGGCCGCGCACCATCCCCGGCCACACAGCCGGGGCCCGCAGGGCCACTGCGGATCCCCATCCCACACCCCGGGCCCTTCCCGGTCCTCACACGGGCTCCCCTCCCGCGCCACTACCGAATCCCCACACGGGGAGCCCGGGTGCGATCCCCTCACACCCGGGTCCCCACACGGGCCCTTCTCCGGGCCCCACGCCGGGCCCGAGCCGCCTCCCCGCCGGCTCCCCGAGCACTCACGCTCCGCTGCGCCAGCCCATGACCTTGTTGCGGTAACAGGCAATCTCGAAGCGCTTTCCGGCGCGCCGTGCCCGCACCACAGCCACATTGGTGAGACGGATCTGGTTGGTGGGGGTGAAAATGGACATGGCGGCGGCTGCCCGCTCCGCCCCCGGCCCGGCCCGGCAGTGAATGGCGGCTGCGCAGGCACCGGCGGAAGGGGCGGGAGTGACGGCGTGAGGGGAACCGGGGCGAGCGCCGTCAGTGCCGGGAGGGGGAGACGGGACGGGACGGGACGGGACGGGACGGGACGGGACGGGACGGGACGATGGCTGTGTGTATGTGAGCGATAGAGAGCCGTAATGGGGGGAACAGAGTAACCGTGTTTGTGGGGTAGTGACTGTAATAACTGCGTCCGTGGGGGTGCTAATCGTGAGGGGGGGATATAATAACTGTGTTTGTGGGGTAGTGACTGTGTGTATGGGCTAATAATCGTGGTGGTGGGGGGGATATAATACCCGTGTGTGTGGGGTAATAACAGTGAGGGGGGATAATGGCCGTGCGTGTGTGCGGTTATGACTGAGAGGATGCTGTGGAGGGATGTGAGGGGAATGGCCGCGGGGGTGTTTGTTAACCGTGAGTGGTGTACGGGGGCAGTAACTCTGTGCTGGGGGGTGTTTGATAACTGTGAGGGTGGTGGGGTGATAAGCCTGAGAGGCAGGGGAAAGGAGGGGTAGTAACCGTGAGGGGTATTGGGGGGAGAGAGGGGAATTAACTGTGAGAGGAGGAATGACCACGAGTGTGGGGTGATAACCATAAGGGGGGGTGTGTGTGTGTAGTTTTGCGTTATGGAGCTAGAATTCTCTTGGATATATGTAACTTCTATTGCATTTGAGGAAATTGTATAGAGGTTAAGGGAATCCCTATAGCTGGTTTGGGTAAAACTGGGAACACTGGGCAAGTGCTCTTGGCTGTTCTGTTTTCTGAGTCTCAGTGTTACTGCTGGAAGGGGTGATGGGCATCCCCTTAAGACGTTGCTCTGGTAACTTGAGTAACAGCCAGTACAAGTTTCCAGCCTTTTGGAAATACTTGGATTCTGTGCTCTCGACTGATATGTGCAAAACCAAGATCCAAGTTGCAGACGAGAGTAGGAGGGTGTCAGCTGTGTTTCTCAGTCAATAAGTATCACAAACCAGCCTTTCTGGAGTGCCTGAATATTCCATATGAAATAGATATTCCCAGACACAACGCAGGTGCATTCCTGGCTGGGCCCTGAATGTTCTGAACCAGCCTGAAACATCTCAGTGGTTCCAAATCAAACTTCACTTGCATCACAGAATTCTGTGAAAGTGTTTCCAATTGAATTCATGTTTCAGTCTGCCCTTGAAACTCTGTTTGGAATCAGTGTGACATCTAATGTGTGTAAATAGGAGTTGTGTTCAGCAGAAAGTTCTGTGCAGGTGATTTCCCTTTGGACTGGAGCTTTCTCATTCCAGGAGAGCTGCATTGGTTGGGTTTGTGTAAAACTAAAGCCAGTATGATCTACTGGACATTTTACAAGGACTTTTTCCTTTCAGGAACTTGGACAGCACAAGTGTTTTCTGCTTTTCCTTGTAACAGAGCTGCCCTATTAAGGAGAAACACAGAGTTTCCCTCTGACAGTATGGAATGCTAGCTTGGAGCTCAGCTGACACCTGAGGAGGTGAAGGTTTCTTGATTTAATTTTAGCTCCTTGTCTTTATCCAGAAGCTGTCTTTTTCAAAGCCTGAGGAGTAGCTGATGATGTGAGGCTGTGGGTACTGTGATTATTTTGTGTGTACTCATTCCATATTTACTCTGTAGGAATCTGTGATATTTCAGATTTAGATGTCTCAATGGATACATGGAGCTACTTCCATACTTGCTTGGTGTCCATGTGGCTGCACAGATTTTACATCTATTCTGCTGTTGCTTTTGGGATCAGCCTTTGGATTGTCATTCAGTTCACCACCACCAGAACCAAAAGGAAGGTAACTGAACCTGTCAGCACTTCTCTCTGAGAAGACCCCAAAAACCTGTGTGTAATGAATTACTGGATAAAGGCATCTGCCGTGGGCCTGCTGAGGGTGTTGCAAATCCCAAATGCAGTTTGGTTGTCTGGGTATGATCCTCAGCCTGGATTGTTTGTGGGTCACTAAATGCTCTTGTTGCTCTGTTGCTGGGACAGAACTCGGCAGGACACTCCTCACACTGTTTCTGGGAGAATGTGTCCCCCTGGGCTGCTCTGTCACTCCAGGTGAACCCCTCTGCTTGTGCCCAGTGTTTGCACCTTTGTGTTTTCATGATGCTGATGACAGGGTTGGGCTGGTTTTGGGATGGGGGGAATTAGGCCATTCAGGAATTGAAAACCTCCTTGTACAGGTGCTTAAAGATCTGCTGCAGGACTTGGGAGGTTCAGCTGGGTCCTGTTACCTCCCAGACAAATGGGTATTGTAGCATTCCCTAGGTCAGGAAAACATGTCCTGGTGTGTTTGTGTGGGTGTGAGAGGAACCAAAATGCTTTGACTCTTGCTGAGAGTGGCCCCAGGATTTTAATTTTAATGCATGTGACAGAGCTCTTGTTTCCTAGGGTGCGAAATCCCATGGGAATCCCTCTTCCCCCGAGGGAACAGAATACAAACTGGGAAATGGATGTGCCTCCCCTCAGGCACAGGAGGCCCATGTTGCTGGAGTGAAGATTTTCTATGGCTCTCAGACTGGCACAGCAAAGGTATCTGTACTTTTACTGCACATCTGTGAAATTGCTTTGAGATATTGTTGGGATTGGAGGGCATTGCTTCCCTTAAAAACACTGCTGTGTGTACAGATCTGGGAGTTCATCAGCACGTTCATTAGCTTGTTACAATCATTGCCAATGTGCAAGATAAGTGAAAAATTAAATAAAAATGACAGACTTCCTCCTCCCTTTATGCAAGGCGTGCAGTAGAGATTGATTATAAAGCTAAAAGTTCACTTGCACTATAATTTTAATTTTTTAGCAAGGTTTCATAGACTGAAGTGCTGGTTTTGGTGCTTTCTCAAGAAGTGTAGTATGTGTGTGGAACTGTGAAGTGATTAGTCATTATAATATTGTAACTCTCAGCAGTACACTCCATTTTTTGTTTTAATGTGAGGAATTGCAGTGCTAGTGTCCAGACCTCCTGTGTCATTATTCTTCCTCTGCTGGGAGATGTCTTGTGGCTGAGCACAGCAGGGTTTGTGTGGTTTGAGGTAACTGATAATTTCCTATGTTTCTTTGTTCAGAGATTTGCCAAAGCTCTGGCTGAAGCTGTTACTTCCCTTAATTTGCCTGTGGAAGTCATTAACATGGGAGACTGCGATCCAGAAGATGGTTTAGCAGAGGAGGTGGGTATGGCATAAGCACCAGTAATAAGTACAAGTTTTTCCTGGGGTTGCCAAGGCTATTTCCCTCTTGTATTTCTCTCCTCTTGTTCTGGGAATCCCCAAAGCTTTGTCTTGAATTGCTTCCCTACATATGCAAATGTAGCCCATCAGCCCTCAGCAGAAAATCCCTACATTTGAAGAATTTTGGAGCACCAGCTGGAGGTTCTGCTGACCATGTAGGAGCCAGTTCTGTAACTTGGGTGAGCTGGGTGAGAGTGGCTGCCCCTTGTACACCTGGGCAAGCTTCAGAGCCAGAACAGCAAGGTGGTGATGCCTCTGCAACCTGTAAAGGCTTTTAAGTTAGAAACTCCTTGTGAGGTGTGTTTATGTGGAGTAATCCTTGATGAGTTTTTTTTCTGTGAATATTGATAGTTGCTACTGAAGAGTTTTAATTAATCCTAACAAAACTTTTGTTTTGGTGGGAGCTGCGTGCTGGGACTTCCCTAGGGTTTCAGTATGAATTACTGGCAGTTGATACTGCCCTTAACACACCTGTAAATGTGAGGTTGAGGAATTTGAAATATTTATTCATGGGGTACTTCCCTGCTGAAGGAGTTGGGCCAGGAAGCTGCAGCTGAGGCTGGATGTCCAGTTACCCTCTGTCACTGTGTCGCTGTTCAGCCTGACCTCTCTCTGCCAACTGAAGGTGCTGTGCACATTGTTCAGCACCCTTGGGATTGTCACCTGCACCATCCCACCCCAACAGGACACAGCCTTGTCTTTTGATTTCTCCCAGCTGCTTGGGTGTTGTAACTCTTTGCTTTAAAAGAAGCTTCTGGAAAATGCAGTGATTTTTGTCTCTCATGTCCTGTTTTTGTGACCAGGCAAGCAGCAGGAACATCTGTGTGTTCCTGGTGGCCACCTACACCGATGGGCAGCCCCCGGAGAGCGCAGCCTGGTTCTGCAAGTGGCTGGAAGAGGCAGCCAGTGATTTTCGTGTTGGGAAAGGCTTCCTGCAGGGCCTGAGATATGCTGTGTTTGGGCTGGGGAACTCGGCCTATGTGGATCACTACAACACAGTGAGTGTCCCCTCCGCTCTCTGCGTGGCTTCTGCTCCTTGGGAACCTCAGCTGCATGAAATGCTTTAAACCTCAGTGAGGCTGATGGTCTGTATGGGAATTGCAGCTGTAGTGCTGACTGGCTGAGGCACTGGGTTTAGGGCACGGGCAGACTTTCAGAGCCATTGAGCTTGGAATAAACCTCCAAGATCGCTGAACCCACCCTGTGCCTGATGCCCACCTTATCCCCAGCCCAGAGCACTGAGTGCCACATCCAGGCCTTCCTTGGGCACTTCCAGGCTTGAGGACTCCCAGCCTTCCTGAGCAGCCCCTTCCAGTGCCTGTCCACCTTTTCCATGGAGAAATTCCTCCTGATGTCAAACCCTGAGCCTGCCCTGGCCCAGCCTGAGGCCGTTCCCTCTCCTCCTGTCCCTGTTCCCTGGCAGCACAGCCCGACCCCCCCGGCTGTCCCCTCCTGGCAGGGAGTTGTTCAGAGCCACAAGGGCCCCCCTGAGCCTCCTTTGCTCCAGGCTGAGCCCCTTTCCAGCTCCCTCAGCTGCTCCTGGGGCTCCAGACCCTTCCCAGCTCCATTCCCTTCCCTGGACACGCTCCAGCCCCTCAGGGTCTTTCTTGAGGTGAGGGGCCCAAAACTGCCCCCGGGACTGGAGGTGCCTCAGCAGTGCCAGTGCAGAGGGACAGTGACTGCCCTGGTCCTGCTGCCACACTACTGCTGGTACAAGCCAGTGCCATTTGCCTTCTTGGCCATCTGAGCTGTTCAGCTTTGAAGCAATTGGATTTCAAATTGGAAGTGAGACCCACAGGCACTGGGAGGTGGGGTTTACATTTGGTAAATCCTTACTGAGTTAATTTCCCAGCTTTGAAATCTTTCTGCAGTCACCTGAGGGAACAGCACTGTAAACTCTTGCTCTTGCTGCCTTTTAAACTTGGCTCCTTTTTCTGATGTGAATTTTAGCTATATTCCCTGATGTGACAGTATCTTTGCCTGCTCGTTTGACTCCTCTCACATGGAAAACTGGCATCACCTGTCACAGGTTGTGTTCAGAGCAGTGTGTCACATGTCACCATTCTGACCAACAAGCACCACACAGAGCAGTCTGTTCTCAGAGCCCATTCCTTCACCCTGGGGTGAATGGCAGAGGGATTGGGAGTCTGAGGGGGTGTTCAAGCTGCCCTGTGTTTGTGCTGAGCCAGCACCTGAGAGGGACTCCCCAGGTCTCTTCCTGCAGTGCCATGCAGCTCACTGGCTCTTCCCAGGCTGATCCTTGCTTTTCTGGTTGGCTACTTGCACTTGGCCCTGATTTAATTTCCTTTCCAACCTTTCCTCCTGCCCTAGGTTGGAAGGAGGATGGACAGGTGGCTGTGGATGCTCAGTGCCAGCAGGATCATGACTCGGGCTGAAGGGGACTGCAATGTGGCCCAGAGCAAGCATGGTAGCATTGAGGCAGACTTTGAAGCCTGGAAAGCCAAATTCCTCACTCGGCTCCAGGTGCTCTGCAAAGGGGAAAAGAAACCCTGCAGTGGGAAGTGCAAGAAGGGGAAGTGCAAATCTTCAGGGAAGCAGAGCAAGGAGAGCTCGGACCATGAACATGGGACATCAGAACATGAGAATACTGAGGTACAGCAAATATCCTTGAGGCCTTATTTTATTTGGAGCACTGTTTGACTTCTCCCCTTCCTCCTGCAGTCCAGAGGGGTGCTGTGGGAGCCTGATACTTGTTCTGGAGCAGGGGGAGAAGAAAGCTGAGATCCCATGGCAATAACAAGTAGAATGTGCCATCCAAAAGAAGGACCAAAGAATTTGTGGTGGTCCCAGGCTCGATGGTGTTTGTGTAATGAGGGAGTCTTGCTCCTGGCTGGGGACAGATGCTCCAGGGAGCCAGGCTGGGTTCTCAGCAGAGCTTTTACCTTGTCCCAGGGCCAAGGGGACTGTTCAGTTCCCTGTGAGTCATTAACCTGCTTCCACTTCAACCTGGTGAAGCTCAGCTGTCCTGCCTCCATCCCAGAGTTTTCCAAAGGCAGCTTGTGTTACCTGAGCAAGCTCTGTATGTCCTTTGTGTGTCCTTTGTAATAATTTCTCCCTTCTGGAGTGATTATTGATTGCACATTTTGACTAAGAAATCCTCTCTATTGCTCTCCAGTGCAAGACCCAGGGCTGCTATGGCACTTTAATCCTCCCTCAAGCCATTTACTGTGGGTTGGAAGTTATTGCTGGGTTGAATTTTATAAGAACGTAAGTGGTTCTTCTGGCTGGTTTTGGAAGTGCTGGATGCTGCAGATCAAGAGCAGTAAATCTTGCTGTCAGCAAGGAATTTGGGTTTAAAGGGGTTCAGGATTCCATATCTATCTTACTGGTTTTTGGTTGGCTATTGCTTGTTTTCAGTGGTCTTTACTGATGAGGAGATCTCGTTTCACTGGTTAGCTTAGTCTTACATTTAGCAGTGAGACAAATTCTTAATGTTTTTTCTCTGCTTTCTCCCACAGGCAGAAGAATTGTCTGAAACCAGTAGTGAGGAGGAAGCTGGCAGCACAGAATCTGTCATTGATGTTGAAGATCTTGGCAATATCATGGGCCACATGAAGAAAGCAAAGGTACTGTTGTTAGAGGGGGTATGGAATGGTCAGGTCTTGGTCACTGAGCGGCTGGATTGATTAAAATGTAACTGGCTGGATTTGATAGGGTTTCATTAGAGGGAGAGTAAAATATGAGCTATTGAAGAAGCTGCCCCCAGAGTGAAAATCTTTGGAGGTGTGTTGGATGTAGTCACAGACTGACTCTGGCTTGCTCACCAAGCAGATGCTGCAGTGGTAATCTGTGACTTTCAGTCTGAGGGAAGATTTACTTGCAGAGCTAACTCTGGATCTGGCTGCAAATCTCTGCACTGAGATTCCCAGTCCAGTGCCTGAACCTTCCTTACCTTGGCTGTGTCTGCACTGTGGGGCTCCTCACAGCTCTTTCCTAAAATGGGAGCCCTGGCAGTGCCCAAGGCCAGGCTGGACATTGGGGCTTGGAGCGGCCTGGGACAGTGGAAGGTGTCCCTGCCTGTGAAGGGATGTGGACTGAGATGATCTCTGGGGTCCCTGCCAATCCAAGCTGCTCTGTGACTCTGAAAATACAATGTCCTCGGTGGTCTGAGCTGAGGTGGCACTGCTGGGCCACCTGAAGCCAGGCTGTGACTCACAGGAGAATGTGTGCTTGGAGGGCAGGAGCTTACAAGGGGAGCATGGGGATCTCTGTTCCTCCCCTTAGGGAGGGGAAGGAGGTAAATCAAACGCTGCTGTTTGTAGCCAGCTCTGTGAGGAGAGGAGCCCCAGTGATGGGGCAAGGCTGGCTACTGTGGGAGGGCTCTGTCCCGGAGCTGGGATCGGCCTGTGCACTGCAGCTCCTGAGGGAAGGCTGGGGAACCTTCTGGCTTCCCTGTTTTGGAGGGAGAAAGGACCACAGTTCCTCATGGAGACCACTGTTCTCTGTCTCCTCTGTCCTGTGCTCACCACTAGAGGTCAGCGGCCAAAAGGGAACCGCGGGTGCTGCAGCTGCTGGGCGGTGCTTCAGCCCTGCCGGGGCAGTGGTGAGAGCCAGCGGTCTGTGAGGAATTGGGCAGTGAGCTTGCCCTGACTGACAGAATATAGCATCATCATGATCGAGGAGCAGTGCAATGCAGGAAAACCACATATCATAGGCCAGTTTACAAATAAAAAGTGAGCACAGCAATAAAATACTTCCTGCTGTTCACTGGAAGAAGTCAGTGCTGAGGTCGGTATGGTGTGGTCTTGTACACAGGCAGGGAAAGTTCACTGCTGGCTGTGCCTTGGCTGAGGCAGGATCCAAAGGACTTTATCCTCAGCTTTCCTGGTGATCTGCTGGAGCAGGGAGAGGTCTGGCTGTTGGATGTGCTTGTGTTCCGCAGTAACTGTGGCTCTGTGCAGATCAGGTTGCTGTGGTTGTGACCTAAGTGCCACCCTGCTCAGAGGGACAGCTACTGTCTGAGCACACACACTCACCTGGAGCTGGAACCTGCAAGTGTTGATCCTTTGAGCCTTTTCCTTGGAGGAGCTGGCAGAGCTGTTCTGCTGTGAGAGTTGAACACTGCCCTCCTGAAGAGGATTAAATCCAAGGGGCCAAGTGTTGGGCCTGAGAGCTGACTGAGTGTGTATAAGGGCACCTGTGTTGAAGCCCCATCCCCTTTCTAGCCTCTGAGTTTGCACTGAGAGGTTTCCTGTGCCAGGTGAGTCATTCTTCCTTGGGCCTTTTTAGCCATTTTCCCTCTCATGGAATGCAGAACTGTGTAAAATGGGTGTGACACTTGTTTTACTCACAGCTGACCTGTTGTCCTTCAGGACTCCCTGCCCACACAGCCAAGTGCTTTGGGATCTGAACTAATCACACACAGGTGAGCTTTCTGAGAGAAACTTGGGTATCTTTAGGGTTGTATCACAGAGTTCGTCCTCCTCAGAGCTCCTTGGGTCTGGACTGTGTCTGACACTTTCCAGCAGGAGTTCTGTGGGTGTAAGTGTTGGGTCTTCACCCCCCTTGCTTATGGGATGTGGAACAGCAGGTTCTGCTTTGTGCATTGTAGTTAATTTGAGAGGGTTTTGGGTCCACCTTTCATCTCTTCTGCATGGATTGACTCTTGTGAGACTCACTAGCAAGTAAGGCAGCTGTGCAGGCAAAGATAGTCAGATTTCTTTATTGTCCTGCCTTTTCTGGGGTGGCAGAGTGAGGCTGTGGAGGTGATGGGATCTAATAAATCTCTTCAGGGCATCTTAATTTAATTTTGCATCTGTCTTTTGTTGTTTGCCTTGCTTTCCATCAGGGCTGAGGTTTGCCTTACAGCTTCCCCCCCCATATTCTGCAGGTTTTTAAAGTATTGTCAAAGGGCTTGGAGTAGGTACTGGATTCCTGCAGCCTCTTGGACCAGGCAGATGGATTCAGGAGTTCCAGGGGAATGCCAGATCCTTTCTTCCAGGTTGAATTATAGCTGTTACAGACTGAGTTAGAGAAGAAATGGATTTTTAAAGAGCTGCTGAGTGTGAAGTTACACAATACATGGTGATGGTGCCTTCTGCACACTGAGTCTGAGCCCAAACTGACACAAAGTTGGGTAGATACTGATAATCAAGTATATTAACTGGTAGCTGATCCAACAGCAAATTCCATGTGCGTTTACCAAACCTCATAATATGTGCTGTTGGTGTTTAATGCATTTAAGAATGAGGTGGACTTTGGGGTTTTGCAGTTGTGGCACACTTTGCTTGTCCTCCAGAGTTCCTCCCCTGATGTGGATTTGAAAGTGAACTCTGATGGTGTTTGTGGCCTGCAAGGTGCCATCAACCACAGGGACAACAGTTCTTAGTGTGGATTATCTCCCCCAGCTGAGAGATCAGCTGAAAGGACAGATCCCTCTACACTCATTCCCAGGGAATGGAATGACTTTATTAACCTTCACATTTATAAACTTCAGGCATGAGTAATAGCAATAATAATATCCTGACTCCTTGTTTGATGGGTTTGGAAGCAATCAAATGAGCATATTTTGTTGATGCAATTTTGAGATTAATGCTTATGTTTTCTACAACAAGCAGTGTAATGATGCTGACAGGTTCATTTGCAATGTAAAGGGGGTGTGTGTGATTGGAGCACACTGAGAATTTCCAGGAACCAAACCCTGCCCCAGAGTGTTCAGTTTGTGTCCCTCTGTATCCCTGGGCCCCTTTGGTACTGTTCCCTGAAGTCACCCTGGGTTAGCCATTGTAAATCCAACCCCTTCCAGCATTTCCTGGGAGCCCTTGGAGCCCAGGGCTGCCATGGGAGCCCAAACCTTGCAAACCCTGGGTGAAGGAGCTCTTTAGGGAGCTGCTTTTGGTTGGAGTGGGGCAGTGGGCAATGAGGTATTTAAGGCCCAAGGTTTACAGACCAAAGGTTATGTGCAACTTTGTGCTACAGCTATAATTTTTTAAAGGAGGAAAGAATGGTCAGTGATATGTTAACCAAATAGAACAAAATTTGGGTATGTAACTTGCAGTTAAAACTGATGTGGACAGCTCCAAAGACTTCAGCTTTTAATGGGTGAAGGATTCCTTTCTGAAAAATGTGCCCTTATCTGCAGCAGCTGCTCTGGGCCAGATTCTGACCTGTGCTATTCTGGCTCAGAATTAATTTGAGGCTGCATTCTAAAATGAGTTTTAAGAAATTTAACTTCAGGGGGACTACCATCATTAACAGAAGGATTTGCCATACAGACACTTCACCCTTCTCCTTTCCTGGGTTCAAAGCTTTTTTCTCTAAACCCTGGCTAATGGGAAGGATTACAATTGCTGAACAAAATCACAAGAGATCTTGAGGACTTTACTGATTGAGGCTTGTGAGTGATAAAAGGGGAAAAAAACCCCAAAATAACTATAATGTAACCTGTGTCTGGAAGTACAGTCTCTGAGATGTGGTATGGCAGTGGCTTCCTTGGTAAAGGCATTTGAGAGCTCTGAGTGTTTATTTGCAGCCTTTTCTAGACCACATCCTTTGGTGGAGCTGGTAGGAACTGACCCTGCAGCAGCCCAGCCCTCCTGCTCACCAATGACAGATGTCTGTTGACAGATTTGAACAGACTTTCCCAAATTCTGTAAATCAATGCAGCAAAGCCCCTCTGCTGTGGAGCCAGGCTGGGAGAGCTGGAGAGGAGAAGGCTCCAGGGAGAGTTCAGAGCCCCTTGCAGGGCCTAAAGGGCTCCAGCAGAGCTGGAGAGGGACTGGGGACAAGGGCTGGAGGGACAGGACACGGGGAATGACTCCCACTGCCAGAGTGCAGGGATAGATGGGATATTGGGCAGGAATTGTTCCCTGGCAGGGTGGGCAGGCCCTGGGGCTTGGAGCTGCCTGGGACAGTGGAAAGTGTCCCTGCCCATGGCAGGGGTGGCACTGGATGGGCTTTAAGCTCCCTTCCAACCCAACCCATTCTGTGGTTTGGGTTAGAGGGGACCATTCTGTGGGTTTTTTTACCACTTGAAAAATCACCGTTGAAATGAGATGTTGTTTTAGTCCTGAACTCCATGGACAAGAAAGAAATGGAGTGACGAAGTCTTTACAGAGCCATTTAAAAAAGAATCTGCAAAAGATGGCAGAAGTTGGAAGGATATGTGCTGCCTGCTCTGTGTGAGAGAGCAAAAGAGACTGAATGGAAACTCTTCCATGTTTGAATTTGGGCATTTGGGACACTTATTAAACTGTGTTAACAGTGTTTCAGTTGGGATTTTTGTAGCACAGAAGAAAGAAATAAAATGTGAAAATATGTCTCAGTTTTCAAATATAAGCAGTCCCTTTTGGGTGGACACATTTTGTTTTGACTCCTTTGGTGCCTTTGAAAATCAATCTTCTTCCCGGCTTGTCCAAGGAAGTCTCCCAAATCAAACAAACTCTGGCAGGGCCCCTCAGCAGTGTGTGAGTTGGAGCTGTGCTTCAGCAGCACCTTGTAAAAGCTGCCCTACAGCAGAGCAGTGCTGCTGGAGCTCAGTGCAGCCCTCTGAACCCCCCTGCAGATACATTGGAAACTTGTGACCTGGGAGGTTTCTTGTCCTTGAGGGCTCGGGTTGATGTTGAACCTACAAGAAAATGATGTTGGTGGGATCATTTTTGCCTCTGCATTTCAAGGAAAATGCTCAGTGCCCTTTCAGGCTGATGCACTTGGATGGCAGCATAAGCTCCTGTCACTGCTTGTCTGCAGGAGTTTGGGATTTAAAATGCTGCTGTAAATGTCTAGAAATCTCAGCACTGACTTTTCAGAATAAAGGAAATGGAAAATTCCCTCCATGAGGATGGAGCTGCAGGTTTGTTTTCCTTTGTTTAAGGGGGAGCTGGGAGCTGCTGTCCCAGGATAACACCAGGGACCTTCTGTTATCCTATAGCATAGGGAGGGAGATGGGGATTCCACCTCCTTATGCAAAATTCACAAGGGCTTTCTAAATCAGGAGAGAAAAGTCCTGTTTCTGTATTTGAGTTTTCTAGGGTTTTTTTTGGTGTCAGTCAGAACTTCTCAGGGACTTTTCCCCATATTGAAGGGGAGGGTGGATTGCCAGGACACAGAGAATGGCCTCCCACTGCCAGAGGGCAGGGATTGTTCCCTGGCAGGGTGGGCAGGCCCTGGATCCCTGGCAGTGCCCAAGGCCAGGTTGGACATTGGGGCTTGGAGCAGCCCCAATGGTGGAAGGTGTCCCTGCCTATGGCAGGGATGGAACAGGATGAACTTTAGGGTCCCTCCCAACCCATTCCACAATTCTGTGACTTTAGGGCCAATTTTCCCTTCTGCCCCAGGCAGCTGATGTTTCAGTCATGGCCAGGTGCTGCATTGCCTTGGTCCCATCTCAGCTCCTTGTGCTGCTCTCAGCTCTTTGTGCTTCACTGGGCAGTGCTGGGGTGGGTGGGTAGCCTGTGATTATGTAGACTCTGGCAGCTGTTTTTAATAAGATTTTCTGTCTCTTGGGCTGTTTGCTGGTTCACAGCTCGCTCACTGAGTTCTCAGCTTTCTCTGCTGCAGGAACTTCACGCAGTCTCTGCTGGTGACTGACAGCAGTGAGGGCTGGGGTGCCGTGGGATTGACAGGGTATTCATCCCTGGGCTCAGCAAATTGCAGCTCTGTCTCTGCCTGTCACAGCTGAATTGTGACAGCCACAGCTGTGCTCCTGCAGGAGGACAGTGCCCACAGTGCACCCTCTGCTCCTGTGCTTGTGTTCAGGGGTGTCTTTGTGGAGTGGGCTTCCTCACCCCTTTTTCCCATGTGTTTCAGCCTTCCAGGAAGGTTGTTTTATAAGGAAAGGAGTGCCATTCCTGTGGGCAGCCTGCTGTCCTATCAGCTCCCCAAATCCCCGTGTGGTTCCTGTAAGTGGTGCCCCTGCCAGACTGGGCTGAGCAAGGGGAGGAGCTGCCAGCATTGCTGGCTGTCCTGCTGCCCCTGGGGCATTGCCTCCAGAGCTCTGCTCCCTGAGCTTTAACTCTCCTTCGTGTAATTCATGAACTTGAATAGTTCGTTCCCTAGCTCCTGGGGAAGTGTTGCTAATCCTTCTTGCTGCCAGGCAGCTTTTCCTGACAGCCTGGCCAGTGTTCCCTCAGTGCTGTTCTGTTAGTGCTGGCTCCAGCCCTGGTGTGTTCCTGTTTGCTTAATGCTTGTGCTTTTCATTTGGGAGAAGATCCTGGAGCTCGTAGATGGATGAGGCTGTAAATCATGGCAAGGCCAGGGGTTTCCTTTGTCTGACCACCCGGAGGTTAAGCAGGAAAGAAGTTGAGTCATAATTGGGTGTAAATTTTTTTCTGAGAGTAAAAGCTTTCTGGGGAGTTTTTTTTTCCCCTGCCATCCTATTTTTTTTACTTCTCCTCTTTACTTTTGACCTTGTCGCTCAGTAAATAGAGCCATGAGCCTAAATGTGCTAAATTAAGTTAATTTTGGGAATCATAGAATAGCTTGGGCTTGAAGGGACCTTAAAGGTCATCTTGTTCCATGGCCAGAGACGCATTCCACTGTCCCAGGCTACTCCAAGCCCCAATGTCCAACCTGGCCTTGGACACTTCCAGGGACCATGGAGCAGCCCCAGCTGCTCTGGGCACTCTGTTCCAGGGCCTCTTCACCCTCACAGCAAGGAATTTTTCCTTAATTATCTAACCCAAATTTCCCCTCTGTCAGATTGAACCTGTTATTCCTTATCCTGGTACTCCAGTTCCTGGTGCAGGCTCCTTCTTTGGCTTCCCTGTAGACCTTCCTCCAAACTGTGGGAGGTGCTGGGAGGTCTCCTCACAACCTCCTCTTCCCCAGGCTGAACAGCCCCAACTGTCTCAGCCTTTTTGTGGAGTTTCAGTTCCTTTTTTATTTTTCTCCCGCTTGCATGGTCAGTTTGAAGAGTGTTTGATGGACAAAGTGGGAAACACAGGCAGGTGTCAGGCACCTGGGCATTCTGGAGAGAGCACTTCAGAGAGGAGGACAAAGGCAGTGGCACATCCTGGTGGTCACCTTTGGGGGTGGCTGGGTTTGGAAGGCATGTTTGGAGGAAGCCCTTTGAAACACTGGCACTGGGATTTGTCCTGGGGCAGGCTGAGGCCCTTCCCTGTGTCAGGGGCTCTTGGTCCGTGGAAGTTGTGTTTTCCTTGCCTTGGGAATGTGCTGCCTCTGTCTGTTGTGTGGCCTGTGTGAGAGGGAAAGGGAGGGAATTCCTTTTCCCCTCAGCTGCAGAGCAGGGGATCATACCTGAGTTTCAGCTGCCTGTATTCAGAACCAAAACCCTCTGGCCTACAGCAGAGCTGTGCTGAGCCTTCCAAGCAATCGGGGGGTATCCAGAGGTTTTCATCATCTCTGGGCTCACTCCTTTGTGAGCTGCACCTCCAGTTTTTGACAATGAAGTATTTCAAGTGCCTGAAAAGCTGGCTATTGTCACTGCTTGCTTGATTTGTTATGGCAAGACAGTGATTTGCCTTGGATTTACTGCACGGCTTTCTACTAAATCACCACAACTGGAGAAGTTTACTCTGTGCAAAGTTAACTTTTTTCCCTCCTCTCCAACCCTCAACAACAGATCTGAAAGGTTTATTAAGCAAACAAGTAGATGTCCCTGTGCAGTGAATTCCATTTCTAACCAGGAGTTTGTGCAGCCAATCCCCTGCCAAAGTGAACAGGTGAGGTTTTGCAGGGCAGGGAAAAACAAAGCATGGTTTTGTTTACAGGCTCTCACATCTGGGTGTGGGCAGGGAGAATTGTGATCCCCTCTGTGAGGGGAAAATGATCACTGAACTGTATTTCTGCCCTTCCAGGAAGGGATGGGATGTTGTTCTATTGAGGTGCTCTTCTCAGGTGCTGCAGTCACAGGGAGGTAGAAATGCAAATGTTTTCCATGCAGAAGAACTTCATCTGTGTTTGGAGGCTGTCTTGGATGAGGTCTCTCATTTTGTAATTAAATCAATGGCTGCATTTTTAATATTAGGATGTGCTCCATAGTGGAGACTCTGTTCTTCTGGGAGGATTAATCTGGCCTGAGGTGGTACAACTGAGGCCAGGAGGTGTCCACGTTTAAATCCTGCTCAGGACTTCCAAATCTCAGGATCAGGGAGTGATTTGGGTGGGAGGGGACCTTAAAGCTCCTCTGATTCCACTCCCCTGCCATGAGCAGGGCCTCCTTCCTCTAGCCCAGATCTCAGTCTGTGTTAAGGTAGGGCCTTGCCTGGGGCCTGGGTTGAGTGATGGCTTGTGGCAGGACAAACTCTGTATTTAACACTTGGAAGATGAAGTTTTTATCTATTATCTCCTTCCTTCCTTATGCATGAAGCTTTCCTAGAAGTATTAATATTTTACTGTTGAAGAGTCTTGCTGATAAATTTAAGATCAAGGCTCAAGAAATGAGCTTTAAAACTCACTAAATGACAATTAATTATTAGATGTAGGCTTCCAGGGGAGGTTTGATGTGTTGCCGAAACCAATGAAGTCCTGCCTAAAGGCTCAGGAACCTGAGTGGAAGGAAGTAGAAGGTGGATACAGCTTTCTTCTTCAGAAAGGACCATGTTGTGGTACTGGTTATTGAAAAATACATTTCTGAACAACATCCCTGAGACTATAAGCGCAGTTTTATCCAAAATGAGTAGGGAAGGTAATAATCTCTGTCCCTCCTATTTCCTTCTCAAGTGTTTATTAGGAGCTCTTTTTGTCCTTGAACATCTGTGTGCGTGGGTTTTAATATTTAGATTTATTTTTCTTGGAGGTACCTTTTATTTTCTGAGATGTTGCTCAGGTACAGAACCAGTGTGTTTATGTGCAAGAGCAGCCAGACTCCTCTCTCTCCCTGTTTGTGAAGAGCAGTTTGGTGAATCAGGAGCACTGGTTTCCTTAGTGATGCTGACAGTTGGTGGGGAGACTCACACTGGAAGCATTTCCATTAACTTTTCCATGGCTTTGGCACAAAAGAGGCTTGGATGTGGAATAGCCTCAGTGCTGTCAAGACAAAATGTCCTCTGCTGGTTTTTGTTTGTTGTTTATCCATAACTCCTTCAATAAAAGCCATAAAAGGACTGACAGATTACAAGTTGCATGAAATATCCAAGTAATTATTTCCACTTTGATGCTTCGTTGTGCAGACATGAAACAATAAATACCCATAAAGTCTTAGCAGTGACACTGACACAGCAGGGGAGTCACCACTTGTTACGTGCCAGGGTTTGCTTCTCCTGCCTGTGACTTTATCCCAGTATCTGGAGCTCGTGCCTAGGGTTTAGCTGTGTGTGGAAGCAGCTGGAAGCCAGACTTCCATGGGCTGCTGCTGGAAGGGGCTGTGGGGCAGGGGGAGCAGCCTTTTCCTGCAGGCCTTTGCTGTGGCTGAATTTTGGTGGTGCAGGTGGCTGCTGCTTCAGGGCTCCTCTGTTCTGTGAACTCCTGGGGTTTCTCCCTGAGCTCTCCCAAGCAGTGGCACTCCAGGCACACACTGGTTTGGTTATTGTGAGGTTACTGTGCACTCACAAAACATTGGGGCTTAAAACCTGGAGTCACTCTTGGATGAGATTTCACACCATGGTTGTTAAAATATCCTTGGGAATTTTATTGCTGTGTCAGTGGGACAAATCTGGTGTGCTGGGGGGTGTTCCTTGTCCAGTCTACTGCCCTGACTTATTGATGGCTAGAGGAATGAGAGGCAGGATTGCAGGGAAGCAGGAATTGCTGTGTGGCACTTGGCTCAGTTCACTCCAGCAGGTGTGTGGTTGTGCCTCAGTGCTTGAGGTGATACCTGGCTCTAACTGTCTGTAATTCCCTGTCCTCCAACAGAGAGAGCAGGAGCTGCAGGAAGGAGCTGCTGGAGCTGGGAGGAAGGAGGAGGCTGAGAGGAGAGAGATGATCACACCGGCCCTGAGGGAGGCACTCACAAAGCAAGGTGAGGCTCTGCCTAGAGCAGCTGGGGCACAACTCAGAGTCCTGGTGCTGGCTTTGAGCAGAGCAGTGGGAGTGGGGCTCTGTGTGGGAAAGGGGCTGCCCTGGGCCCTCATGGCAGGCCCAAACCACAGACAGGACACATGGAATGGCTGGGGCTGGCAGGGCCTCTGGAGATCACCCAGTCCAACAGTACCAAGGCAGGGTCCCCCCGAGCAGGTGGCACAGGAATGTGTCTGAGGGGGGTTGGGATGTGGCCACAGAGGGAGACTCTGGGCCTGCCCTGGGCAGCTGCTCCAGAGTGCTGCCACTCTGTGGGAAGAGGTTCTTCCTCCTGTGGAGATGGAATTTGTTGTGGTTTAGTTCATGGCTATTGCTTCTCATCCTGTTACTGGGACTACTGAACAGAGCCTGGCACTATCCTCTGATACCCCCTGGGGATATTTTATGGATTGATAGGATCCCTCTCAGCCTTGTCTTCTCCAGACTGACCAGGCCCAGCTCCCACAGTCTCTCCTGACCAGGGAGATGCTCTAGACCCCAAATCATGCTTTTGGCCTCCACTGGATCCTCTCCAGTAGCACCTGGTCTTTCTTGAGCTGTGGAGCCCAGAACTGGGCAGAGCACTGCAGAGGTGCCTCACCTGGGCTGAGCAGAGGAGCAGGATCACTCCCTGACTTGTTGGGAATGCTCTTCCGGATGCTCCCAGGATCCCAATGGCCCTCCTGGCCCCCAGGAAAGCCCCCCTGCTGGCTCCTGGGCAGCTCCTCATGGAGAGCCTGGAGCTCCCAGGGTTTGATGTACCTGCTGGGGCAGCTTGAGAGAGGTGCCAATGGTCCCACACTCTGCAGCTCCCACAGTGTAGGTTTGTCAGGGAATATTTAAAGATCATCTTTGAATCTGTTTTGCATCTTAGTCCCTTGCTTCTATCTCGGTTCCAAGCTCTGATTTGTTGCTGAAACACTGTTTCCAGAAAAGGAAGTAGTTCAAACTAATTTTAACCATCCACTAGATGTTTAGATCAGCAGCTCTCCAATGAGAACAGTTGAAGTGGATTTAATGTCTTTTAAACAAAGAACTGGCATGAGGAGAGCCAGACTGAGCCCTGCAGTTCAGGAGCCTCAGCTGGGAGTGGCAGAGCCAGGACAAGGCAGATGGGACCTTCCTCTTGCTGCTCACATAGACTAAAGGGAGTTTAGGCTGATTTTTTTCTCTCTTAGAGTGCAGTGTGCTTGGTTTGCTGCTGAATCACTGTTATAATGGCATTGGTAAAGTTGGAAAAGGTCATTAAGATCATCATGTACAACCGCCAACACAACACCACCCCCATGCTCAGCACTAAACCATGGCCTCAAGTGCCGCATGCTCACATTTATTCAGCACTCCCAGGGATAGGGATGCCCCCACTGCCCTGGCTTCTCTCCTGAAGCTCCTGAGAACACCTCTGTGTCACTGAGAGCTCAGCTCTGGGGTCTGGCATGTCCTGAGTGAGTCCAGCTGTGCACCCCAGCCCTGCTGCTCCCAGGGCTCTGCTGTTCTTTGGCCTGAGCTTTGCAGTGCCTGGAGTGTGGCTGCCAGCTTTGGTCACTGGGTTTGCATCAGCCTTGGCACAGCTGGGAAGCAAAGAGCTGTTCTTTAATTGTGTGGTGTGAGGGCTCAGCAAGGAATGGCAGAGACCTTGCCTTCTCCTCAGGGAGCTGCTGCTGGCTGGGACCAGTGCAGGCCTTGGACCAAACCATCTTTTCAGCCTCAGTCCTGAAGGCTGTGGTGTGGTAGCAGTTACTTTGGTTTTGTTTGTCATGTATTTGACAATATCTTATTTTATATTTTGCTTTGTTTTGTGTTTAAGGTGAAGCCTTTTGTTTAAATTCATTTGTTTAGTTACTACTAAAGAAAGCAGGGGATGGGGGCAGTGCTCTGTGCTGGTCCTGTGCTCTGTGTGGTGGTTGGAGCATTCCCCCATGGCTCAGTCTCAGCAGTCCCTGCTCATTTGGGTTTGGGTGTGAATGGAACTGTGCTTTTGTACAAAGTGGCCATTCAGGAAACAAAGCAGCGTCACCTTCCTACCATAATTCTTTTGACTCAAAGAAGGCTCCCCAGAGATTTCCTTGTGACACTCCAGGGACAGGAATTCATTATCCAGATAAGTGGGTCCACATGTCTCCCTTCCTGCAGTGCTCATGGTAGTGCCACTGTTGGAGCCACTGGTAGGATCTACTTACAGAAATCTGCACTTTCAAAGACCAAAACTGTTGTGTCCTTACACCCCAGCTGCCTCTCCCAGCTCTCCCTCCTCTGCTGCTCACCAAATTCTTCAGTGGTCACTTAGCTGTGAAAAAGAGAAGCTGCATTGTTTTGTTTTTTATGTCATATAACATTTTTTCCTGTAAATAACACACCAGGAAGGCTTTTCTGTTTTATACAGAAATAAAACAATTCCCTTCTTCCCTCAGCATCATTCCCCCTAAAATAACAAGTACAGTGTAGTCAAAAGATTATCTCATTTATTTTGCACCAACTGGTTTCTTTGGGTGTAGGCTCAATGTCTTTTCAAGAGTATCCCTGAGGGCATAATTAGCCCAAGAGAAGGAAAATGAGTATTAGTGGTTCAGGGAGAGCTGTTCTTTGATACTGCAGTTGCATAACAGAGGTTTTCCTTGGTGCAGCATCTCCTCAGACCATGGTAGGGCTCGCTGTGGATTCAACTCCAAAGCAATTTACCTTCCTGAAGGTAAAGGGAGCAGTGTTAAGCAAAGGTTTTGATTTTAGCCCTGGCATTGAATATTGGCTAAATTTAGCCTCCCCATTGGGTTGCAGAGGTGAACCTGCTTGCAGATACTTTGATAACAGGTACTCAGCAAGAGCTGCTTTTGAAAGGCCCAGCCAGAGGCAACACAATTCCAATTCCATTTCCATCAGTGCCCAGCCCTGCCTGAAACACACCACAGCACTGAGGCTTTGGTGACTGCCCAGTGCCATGGGGGAGAGTGGCAGTGGTTGTGTGTTGGGTTTGCAGTGCTCCTGGTAGTGCTTCAGTCATTCTGTGTGTTCAAGTAGCCTGAAAGAAATGAAATAAACTGAAAATGCAAACAAATTTTCCATGTTCACATTTCCTGTGGTGCATAGTGAATACAGCCCAATTTCATGTTTGCTTTTTGGGGTTGCTTGTAAAATTTTGACACAATCCCTTCTGGGCTGAAAGCTGCTTTTGCTTGGCCTAAATGCCAGGAGGATGTGTTATAGGGTGAAGGACTTGTGAGCCTTTCCTGATTTCTCAGGTAGTGCATTTAAATCCTTGGTGAGCTTTAGAGGGCATCTCAAGCTGCTGCTTCAATAGGAAAGATGAAAGTAGAAAAACACAGTGGGGTTTTCTTTTTCTGTAAAGAAACAAAAAACCAACACACCCTTCTGTGTGTCAGGGGAGGGTTAGGTTGGATCTCAGGGAAAGGTTCTTCCCCCAGAGGATGCTGGGCACTGCCCAGGCTGCCCAGGGAATGGCCCCAAGGCTGCCAGAGCTCCAGGGATCCCCAGGGTGGGATTGTTGGGTTGTCTTTGCAGGGCCAGGGGCTGGACTGGATGATCCCTGTGATCCCTTCCAGGCTGTTCATCACTCAGGGACTGACCATGACTTTGTGCTCTGCTGGGGTTGGTGCCATCAGCAGTCACAGCTGCTCCCGGATTTGCCAAATGTTTTATTGCTGCTGCTGGTCTGACTGAAGCCAGCCACGTCCTGCTGGATGCTGGCAGCTGGGAGAGGGATTGTTCACTGCCTGCCTGAGCTCAGAAATGATGTGTCTCAGTGCCAGCCACCTCCATCAGCCCTGTCATGTCACAGGGGTTGTTCAGCAGTCCCAGGTGGTCTCTGACGCACTTCTGTCAACGGGGCAGGAATGTTACAGGAGCACTGAACCCAAAGCCCTGAGTGTTTGCTGAGGAGGCTCCAATGGAGAATGGCTTCCCACTGCCAGAGGGCAGGGTGAGATGGGCTGCTGGGCAGGAATTGTTCCCTGGCAGGGTGGGCAGGCCCTGGCACAGGGTGCCCAGAGCAGCTGGGGCTGCCCCTGCATCCCTGGCAGTGCCCAAGGCCAGGCTGGACATTGGGGCTTGGAGCAGCCTGGGATGGTGGAAAGTGTCCCTGCCCATGGCAGGGGTGGCACTGGATGGGCTTTAGGTCCCTTCAGGTCAGACCATTCCATGATTCCAGGATTTCTGAAGCTGCTCACACTGTGTTTCTGCTGTGCTCTTTGCTTTTCTCTCTCCTGCAGTAACAGGACCAAACAAATCCCTGCTCTCCCTGCCTGGCAGCACAGTGGGAATGGGTTAATGATGCTAAAGGCTGACCCTGCTGACCCTGCATAAATTATTCTGTCCCACAAGGACAGTTGTGCTGCAGTCCAGTTGGTTCTGTCCTTATGGAAGGCTACAATTTAGCCCCAGGGTGCCCAGGACACCTCTATTTGACTCGTCTGGGAAGACAAGTGGTGCATTAAGAGACAGCTCTTATCTGAAATAGTCTGGGCTTCAGCAGCCGCTTAAACTGTCGTGCTCTGACTTTGTGCTGCAGCTAAAGCTGTGCTTTGGCCTGTAGCTTTTAGTGAGGAAGGGCAGGCAAGAGGCTGATTCAGAAAGATACTGAAGGCTGGGCTTTCCAAGTGCTTACCAACCTGGAGCTGAGGTTTTTAAAAACTTTGGTGGCTTTTGCTGGCCCTTCTTGGGCTGAGGCTTCCAGTGCCTGCTGAATCTGTGGGAATGTGTGGAAATGGGATGCCAAGCCATGGCACAGAGCTGATGCTTTGCAGGCTTTGGGAGGAGCTGTTTACCTCCAGGTGGCACCAGCAGCCCACAGCTGGCTCCGGGATTGGTGACATTGGTGCAGTCCCCAGAATGTGCCACAGAAATCAAATACTGGCTGTGGGCAGATTAAAAATTACTTTGCTAACTAACAAATTACTCGTGGTGAGCAGAATAAATACAGTTACCAAATCCAGGCACAGACAAGACTTGATCAATTCCTTAGAAAATGTCTGCAAATAAAGGGCAAACATGCAGGTAAAAGGCAGGAGTCCAAGCAGCAGAAAATGCTTAAGCCCCACTGTGTGGGAGCTGCCAGGAGCTGGTGGAGAGCTGACTGCAATTCTGATGTGCTGGCACAGCTGTAGAACCTGAGCAGGAGCAGAGAAGATGGGGAAATAATGTTTAGGGGGCTGATTCTTGTCCCATGTGTTACCTGAGCTGGTAGAATAACCCCACTATATAACAGAGGAAAATAAAAATAAACATGTTTATATTTGAAGTGCATCCTTTTTTTGGTTTGTTTTAGGTTTTGGCAGGGCTCTGGAGAGTATTGAGCTTTGAAATTAAGTCTAAGCTGGAACAAAGTACAGGGTATGTTCAGGCAAGGATAAAATTTGCTGTCCTTTGTGATGTGACACTTGCCCCACACAAGGGGATAGTTGAGACAAATGGAAATGTGGAGAAGGAAATGTGCCCTGAATGACTGAAAAGTGTCTCAGGAAAACAGAACAGAAAAGAGATGCAGCTCATAGCACTCAGCAGTTCTGTCTGTTACCTTTTGGGTTTGTTCTGCGTGGTTCAGGAGGAGACTTGTGCAGGTGGAACCTCCCATTCCAGACTCCAGACTTCAGCCAAAGCTGACCCTGAAGTACAGCTCTTAAAAGGACCAAGTGCTTGAAGATTTCTTGAGTTTTTCTGTAAATAAAGAATTGCAGAATCCCAGACTGGTTTTGGTTGGAGAAGACCTTAAAGCTCATCTCATCCCACCCTTGCCATGGCAGGGACCCCTCCCACCATCCCAGGCTGCTCCAAGCCCCAATGTCCAGCCTGGCCTTGGGCACTGCCAGGGATCCAGGGGCAGCCACAGCTGCTCTGGGCACTCTGTGCCAGGGCCTGCCCACCCTGCCAGGGAACAATTCCTGCCCAATATCCCCTCTGGCAGTGGGAAGCCATTGCCCATGGGAATTGCTGAATCACCAGTTGCATTGGTTGACCTTTGGGTCCCTTCCAACCCAAACAAGTCCATGATCCTTTTCTGGGAGTGCTCTGGATTGGTGATGCTTTTGGGACAAAGGGGCCAGATACAGAAGGCTCTGCTGCATTTTCTCTGGTGTTGATTCAGGTGATCAGTGATCTCTGAGGCTGTTTCACAGGAAATGATGCCATTGACTATGGGAGGTTTTATATTCCTGTGCTTCAGAGGGAAAGGGGCTCTTGGATTAAAAGAGACATCTGGGTCAGAGGGAAATGCCAGGTTTTGAGAATCCTTGAGGTCTCTTAGGATCAGCTGTAGAGGCTGGAATTTGTGGTGGCTCCTGGCATTCCCACACCTGAACTTTGCCAGTCTCATTTTCCTGGCTCTGGGTTGCCTTGCAGTGGCTGAATCCCTGTCACTGCCCCCAGGAGGTTTTCACTGTGTCTTAAAAGTGTTCAAGGTGTTTGTGTTGTGTACAGTGAGAGGGATCTGAGGCAGCTGAGAGGCCAAACCTCCCATCCCTCTGGGAGGGACAGGGTTTGTGCTAATGAGGGACAATCCTACAGTCCCTGCTCCTGTCCCACTCCTGTTCTTAGCTCATGGGAGAAATCCTTCCCAAATCACGAGCTTTTTGTACTTTTTAAGAACCTTTTGTCTAACAACGAGACAACCTAAAATAGGTCTTGGTGGACCTGGTAAGAATTTCTTCAAGGTTGAGCAGTTCTAGGAATAAACCTGGAGGTGTCTCTTGTCATGCTTGGGCAATCTGAAAAATTCCATTCCCCAGAGTCCCCTTTCTTTCTAGAGTTGTATAAAATACTGATACAATCTGATACAATCTGAACAGGTGCCTCACCAGGGGCATTTCTTGTTGTTGCTGTTACTGTTATTATTATTACTATTATTATTAATTTTCAAGTATTTTTTGTCTTTTGGGTGGTGATTCAAGCACAGCAATTGTTTCAATGTGGAAAATGGTCCTTACAGGTGGAGGTGATGGATCCTCCTGTGGTGCTGACCTTCAGCTCTGGCCCTGTTAAACTGCACTCCTTCAGAACCATGGGAAATTGGGAATTTTTTCCCTGTAAGCCTTCTGCTAGTGTGAAACTGCCCTCAGCTGCAACTCCAGCAGCTAATCACTGCCTCAAAGCAATGATTTTATTGCAGGAGAATTCTGCATTGCCCCATGCAGAGGTGGCAGCTATACTTTGCTCCTCTCAGGGCAGCCCTCTGACAGCCAGCAGGGTTTGGGAGGCACAATGAGGCCTTGAAGTGGCTTTCCCCAGCTCCTGGTGCCTGCACTCGTGGAGAAGGATGGCTTGGTCTTTTCCTTGTGGTTTTTGGAGCTTTTTCATCAGGACAATGCAGACCCTGAGGGGCTGGAGCATGTCCAGGGCAGGGAATGGAGCTGGGAAGGGTCTGGAGCCCCAGGAGCAGCTGAGGGAGCTGGAAAGGGGCTCAGCCTGGAGCAAAGGAGGCTCAGGGGGGCCCTTGTGGCTCTGCACAACTCCCTGCCAGGAGGGGACAGCCGGGGGGGTCGGGCTGTGCTTCCAGGGAACAGGGACAGGAGGAGAGGGAACGGCCTCAGGCTGGGCCAGGGCAGGCTCAGGATGGACAGCAGCAGGAATTTCTCCATGGAAAAGGTGGACAGGCCCTGGAAGGGGCTGCTCAGGAAGGTTGGGAGTCCTCAAGCCTGGAGATGCCCACGGAAGACCTGGAAGGGGAACTCAGTGCTCTGGGCTGGGGACGAGGCACGCATCAGGCATAGCTTGGACTCAATGACCTTGGAGGTTTTTTCTAACCTCAGGGATTCAGTGTCTGTGGGTTTTGTTCCGCACATTTTGCCCCCTGGGGCTTCTCTGCATGCCCTGAAGACCATTCAGCATGATTCTTAGAGTTGTTCAGAGAGTGCAGCTGGCATGACACGGCTCCTGATAGGAACACTCGTGCTTGTAGAAATTGAGCTGATCTGCTCTGCTCGCAGAAATAACAGAATTGCTGTTATGGACATAATTCATCCATGTCCAGGAGCTTGGAAAGGCTGGATGTGTGTCTGGCACTGGTAAACTGGCAAACCACCCCCAGAGCACCTGGATACTGGAATGTACCCTGGGAATACAGATAACAGTGCTGAGAGCTCAGCTGGGTCCCTCCATGAGTTCTTTGAGTTTCAGAGAAAGGACTTTTAATTTATTATTTCCAGGATGGAGTAGAAATGCTGCAATGTGGTTCCAAAGAGCCAAGCAGTCCTGCCCCAGCCTCTGGAGCAATCAGGAGCTGTGACTTTGGCCATCTCTCCAGTTCCATGTCCCTCTGTGCTCTATTAAACTCCAGTTGGCCTGTCAGGGTGAGCAATCACCACATGTTCCTCAGCCTGGTGTTACTGCCTGATAACACTCATTTCACCCCAAAGGTTGTTTAAAAGCTTAATTCATGTCTATAAAAGTGACAATTTCAGTGAAGTTTGGCAAGCCTCTAGGTCATCTAAAATTTATCATCTAGAGCAGGACCAACTCATACCCAGCCTTCAGATGAGATGTTCTTGTCCTTTAGTTGGGAGCTGAGCTTACTGTGAGCCTGCTTATAATTGAAGGAATCCTTTCCATATTAGACTGTGGAAATAATAAATAGATTGGTTTGTTCAGCTTTAGTGTCTGAAGGTACACAGGGGTGGGGAGCAGCAGGTCCATCAAACACTGGATTGTTTGGAAGGTGCTGTATCCAAATATCCACTTAGAGTTATTGGTCATGAGTCAAAGCCCTTGAGAGCAAGGGGGGAATGTGTTCACAGGGAGTCCTGGCACCCACAGCTCCAGACTTGGGGCCATCAGGAGGATTGGATTCAAGCACCGTTGGCCTTGGCAGAGCCATAGGGACATTGTTGCAAAGCTGATGGAAGAGTGGAGCTGGTCTGAGCTTCCAGAAGGGAGGCTCAGCAGGAGCTGCAGTGTGAGAACAGGGCTGGAGATCCTCAGGCTGGCTTTGATCACAGTTTTTCACATGTTTAATTTGAAACTTTGCAGTAAGGATGTGCCTGTCCCCTGTGCTGGCACTGCTGAGGTCACACCCCAATCCTGGGGTCAGGTTTGTGCCCTCATTGCAGAGAGAACATTGAAGGGCTGGAGCGTGTCCAGGGCAGGGAACAGAGCTGGGAAGGGGCTGGAGCCCCAGGAGGGGCTGAGGGAGCTGGAAAGGGGCTCAGCCTGGAGCAAAGGAGGCTCAGGGGGCCCTTGTGGCTCTGCACAACTCCCTGCCAGGAGGGGACAGCCGGGGAGGTCGGGCTGTGCTCCCAGGGAACAGGGACAGGAGGAGAGGGAACGGCCTCAGGCTGGGCCAGGGCAGGCTCAGGGTGGATTTTGGGGAAATTTGAAACTGAAACTGAAACTGAAAGGGCTGTCCAGCCCTGGCACAGCTGCCCAGGGGAGGGGTGGAGTCCCCTTCCCAGCGGTTTAACAGCCTTGTGGTTGTGATGCTTGGGGACAAGGCTCAGTGCTGGGGAATGGTTGGGCTCCATGATCTCAGAGGGGTTTCCCAGCCAGAACAGTTCTGTGATTCTGGGACACTCCCAGTTTCTTACTTAACCTTTTGTCCTTTCTTTTGGCCCAGACTGCTCTGTTACCTCCTTCCCAGCCAGTGTTGAAGAAAAGCTTTGTGGTGTTGTAGAATCTCTGCTCACCTGCAGCAGGGTGGAATAAGTGTCCAGCCTTGGTCTCTGGTATTTTCTTTCATTCTCAAGTGTCAGAAGCTCGGCATGGCCAGCACCCAGTGCTGGGTGACCACTCTGCCAGTTCCCCATGTGGTGCAGGACCCCAGTTCTGTGGCTTTAGGGGTTCTGCACATCTCTGCTGCTCCCTCCTGTCACCACAGCTGGGACTCCTGGCAGTGACAAAGATGAGTAACCCCCCTCTCATCCCCAAAGCTGGCTGACGTTTGTAAGACTGTTTTGATGTTGAACATGTGTAATTTTCTTGGCCTTTAAAGGAAGCTGTGGGTGCTCCACATGGTGGAAGTTGATTTATGGAACTTAAGAGAAAATTCTGGAGCTTGGCACCTTGCTCAGTTCAGCTGCTTCCTCTCTTCCCTCAAACAACTCAGTAGCAGATCTGGGTGGGCATGTCCTATATCCAATGTAACGTTTCTGTGAAACCCATTTGAAAGCAGCCATGTTGCTGTTACTGACAAGTGATCTGTGAGAGAATAATCTTATACGACTGCTGGTGCTGGACTTGGAAAAATGGGAAGAATAAGGCTTGGGCTGTGCTGGGTGACAGCAGCAGAGTGTGCCTTGAACAGCTGTATTAGAGGGAGAGGGAATGCAGCCCCATTTCAGCTCTCATCCACAAATCCTACAAGGATACACATTTTAGCAGGGCAGGGAGGTCTCAGCTGAGATTAGACCTTGCTGGACAAGCTGTTTGCAGAGAAAAGCTGCAGAAAGAGGCAGGAGAGAGCCAGGGCAGGGAGGTGTTAGGTTCCAGCCATGTGCAGCTGTGTGTGTGTGGCTGTGCTCCTGGAAGCTGCACCAGCATCTTTTGGGTCTCAGCCAGTCTGAGGTGAAGGTGTCCCCAGGACTGCACGTGGCTTTGGGGACTGTCTTAGAAGGGCTGTCACAGAATCCCAGAGTGGTTTGGGCTGGAAGGGGCCTTAAAGGGACAGGGCAGGGACACCTTCCATCATCCCAGGCTGCTTCAAGCCCTGTCCAGCCTGGCCTCGGACACTTCCAGGGCTGCTGTGGGTACCCTGTGCCAGGGCCTGCCTACCCTCACAGGGAGGGATTCCTTCCCCTAATCCCATCTCTCCCTGCCCTCTGGCAGTGGGAAGCCATTCCTCCTTGTCCTGTCCCTCCATCCCTTGTCCCCAGTCCCTCTCCAGCCTTCTTGCAGCTGCAGTCACCCTGCCTGTAAATTCCAGTGTGAGGAGATAGATCAAACAACATCTCGTGGCGTGGGCTGAGGAGCCTGGGCAGGTCTCTGCTAGGTTTGAGTGGCAGGAGGAGAGCGTTGTTTGATTCCCTGTTAGCCCTGTCTGTGTGCACACAGTTTAATTTCTGCCTGCTGCAGCTGGTGTGGCATCTGCTGCTCCTGTGGTTCCTGGCTGGCTTGGTGTCCTTGCAGATGTGAGGGATTTTGGGATGCAGTTGCTCTTGCTGGGACCTTACCGTGCCAGGGCAGGGCAGGGCACTTGTGCTGCTGCTCTGTGGAGGAGCTGAAGGCCAGTTGGCTGAGTTGAAGGCTTTTCCCCTGTTAAGTTCATGCTGGTTGGCTGGAAAAAGATAGCTAAAATTTGGTGGTTTTCCTTCCCTTGAAAGTGTTTATAAGAGCAGCAGGAAGGTGCAGGAAGCAGCTGAGAGGTGCTGAGTTTGGGGACAGCCAGGCCAGTGACGTATGAACACCACTGTGAGGGACACAGCGAGGCGTCTCAAATCCCTCTTACTTTTATGCTGATTTTGAAGGGACTTTTAATCCTTCAGACATATTGGCCTCTAAGCACTTTTCTCAAAGAGGAATATAACCCCACTTGAACAGTTTGGGTAATAATAGCACTTAGTGCTTAACGAACATTGTGCAATTAATCCTCCTGAACCCATTGGAATGGAATTGATTGAATTGTTGATCTTGGCTAGGGAATGAGGAGCTGATCTGGGCTCAGTTTTTCTTTAGGTGTGGAGGAGCAGCTCCCTCACCATAGCTGCCCCAGAAGCAGTGGGGTGGAGCTGATGAAGCTCAGGTGGGGTTCAGGCTGAGCCCTGGTTGTGTTGCCCTCCTGTGCCTTCCCAGCTGCACTGGGAATCAGCTCCTGTCCTCCAGGCTGGGACAGGGATCCTGGGTTCTGGGTGGGAGGCTGTTCAGGGGTCATGGCCTGGGGTCAGGGAGATGCTCCTGGTTCCCTGTCCTGCTCCTTGGATCTGGGAGCTGTCCCACAGCCTGGGTTAGCCAGGCTCTGCCATCCTGTCCATGCAGGAGTCCCCTGGGCACCCTGAGTCAAAGCAGACTCAGCAATATCAGTACATGTCCCACTAAAAGAAACCATTTCCAGTTGGCTGAGGTCCCTGGGGTGGCACTGCCATTGCTGGAAATGTCACCTTGGGGCCAGTGGGGAAGAGCAGTATTGAGTCCATGGTGTCAGTCACTCTGGGTACCACTTGGTATATTTTGTGTGTCAATTCTTGCAGGCTAAACTCAATTGTTTGATGATTTGTGCTTTGTTTTCAGGTTATAAACTCATTGGGAGCCATTCTGGGGTGAAGCTCTGCAGATGGACAAAGGTGTGCTCTGTTTTCTTTTGTCATTTCATAAATAAAAACAAGGTAGAGACTTGCTCAGGTATTCCAATTTCCTGATGAAATATCATTTAAAAGTGTGCTATTATTTGCTTAAACCCAAATTCCAACTTTCAAGCTATAACCTTGCATTTAAAGCTATTAAAATCCCTCTGCAGAGAGTGAAAATACAGGTGTGGCACAGTGGAACATCTTTTTCTGGTTTCTCCTGTTGTTCTGCTGTCTGCTAAAACATCTTCTGCCTGCTAAAATCCACATGAAGGAAAAGTGGGAAGGTTGTATCCCTGGTGTGAGGCTGTGGAACAGGGATAACTCAACCATTCCTATACCTGAGCAGGCACATGAGGCTGTTTGAACCCCCTGTCCTGGGGCTGGGTTGTGACAGTTAGGGCTCCCCAGGTTCTCAGCATTTATCAGATTTCCATGGGGAGGTGTTATTGATTTCCTTGCTCTGTGGGGTGTGTATAATACCTGTGGGTTTGAGCACACCTGTATGACACAGCCTCCTCCCACGCAGCTCTCGGAGGAGCTGGGACTCAGTAGCTTTTCAAGCAGTTCCCAGACTTAAAAACATTCCCAGCAGAGGCACAGAGCCCTGGAGAACAAACTGCAGCCCCTTCAGGGTGGGTGTAGTTTCAGCTGTCCTTGGCAGGTCCCTCTGGAGCTCAGAAGTCTCTAATGTTGTACATTTGGGGAGCAGCATTGAACAAGAATCATTAAAGGTGGAAAAACGCTCTGAGATCACGGAGTCCAAACATTCCCCCAGCACTGCCAGGGCCACCAGTGCCCCATGTCCCCAAGTGCCACATCCTCCAGGGATGGGGACTCCACCCCTGCCCTGGGCAGCTGTGCCAGGGCAGGACAGCCCTTTCAGTGAGAAATTTCCCCAAAATCCACCCAAACCCTCCCCGGCCCAGCCTGAGGCCATTTCCTCTCCTCCTGTCCCTGTCCCCTGAGAGCACAGCCCGACCCCCCCGGCTGTCCCCTCCTGGCAGGGAGTTGTGCAGAGCCACAAGGGCCCCCCTGAGCCTCCTTTGCTCCAGGCTGAGCCCCTTTCCAGCTCCCTCAGCTGCTGCTGGGGCTCCAGACCCTTCCCCATCATGTTGCAGCATCCTGCACCCTTGAGCATCCCTAGATGGCAATCTCTGGAATCAGCACCTCGTTAAGATGTCAGCACATCTGTAATTCTATGCATGGCAGTGATCAGTCCTTGCTGTCTGAGCTCTCCTTTGCTGCATGATTAACTTTGTTTATTTTTGAAAGAGCCCTTAGGTTGCCCTCCCAGGGTGGGCTGCAGAGAGTTTTCATTGCAGTGCCTGGTGTCAGTGAAGTGTTTCACCAAGAGCCTTGTTCTGAGCAGCATAGAGAGCACACCCTGGGCTGTCAGGAGTGTGTGGGATGCACTCATCCCACTGCTGCTCTACTGGTCACTCTTACACCCATTTCTCTCTTCTATAATCTTTAGTGGCAGACATGATCATGAAACATTTAAAGAAAAACTTGCCAAACTTCGATGTTGTGACTGAGAAAGCCAGAGAACCTATTTTTATGAAAGACCCAGACTTTAATGCAGCACTGTAAAGCCATTTCACAAAATAAATAGCAGCTCTGTGTGCTTAGATGGGTCCACACTATTTTTAGCTTAAGCAGGAATTGAATGTAAAGTCTTCTAATAAATTGAGCTGAAATTGGTTCCAGGCAGTGGTTTTGCCTCAGGTTCACACCAGTGTGTGAGAGTCTTCAGGAGCCTTTGTGGAGATTTGTATCAGAGGAAAGCAGGAGCAGGGCTGGCAGGATCAGTATTAAGTAGAGTTTCACAGAGGTATCTCAGATGGAAAAGATTGGGTTCTGTCAAGTTCCAAAAAAACCCAGAAACCCTGTATGTTTTAGGAAGTCTGTTTGTTTGCCTTAGGAAAAGCCAAATATAACTTGCTCTCCTGAATTTGTGAATCTCCTGAAGTCTCTATCAATTGAAGAATGGGTAGAATCGACAGCATTTTCCATGTCATTTAATATTCCACCTTAATACCAGTTAGGGATTAGCTGTAGATTTTCCCCTGCTGCTCCTTTCTGTTGGATCACCAGGACTCTCCAGGAAGAGGAAGGCAGATTAAAAGCTGCTGTGTTATATTTCAGATTTTCTCTTGAGAGTAGTAAGGTTTCTTTCTCATTTATTATTATTTAACTGAGCTAATGAAAGACAGGCTTTTCTGCAAGCAGACTGCATGATAAATAGGAGTTGAATCCTGTTGGGAGTGCTTCTGTGGCTGTGCTGGGAAGGGAAATGCAGCATCCTGCTGGAGCCACTGCTGGCTGGCAACGAGGGTTTATAAGGTCAGGGCATTTATTTAATTTAGTGCTGCAAGAAATACTCTGCCAGATGAATGAAAAGAATGGAGTGTTCAGTAGGACAGCCTTGAAATGGGTCCTTGTTGCTCCTGAGTGAGCTTTTCCAGGAACACTTCCTGCAGCTCAAAAGGCTTCACCTGCTCTTTATGGGCTGAGTCTGAAAAGCTGCAGGAGGGCACACTGTGCCTGGGTTCTGCCAGAGAAGGGACTGAGTAGCTTAAAGTTCTTTCTCCCCTAACACAGGGATGAGTTTGACCTCCTAAATGCAGTCTGGCTGTAAGGGTGCATGTAAAGAGTCACATTTTATAGGGAGCTGGGGATTTCTTGGGGCAGGTGGCACTGGAGTCCCTCAGCCTTGCTCGGGGCATTGCTGGACTTGGAACTGAAGTCACAGGTGGCTGAAGGGAGCAGATCCATGCTGTGCCCTTAGTTTGGCTCCAGATGGGGAATTTTAACTCTCCTGGTGTGGGTGTGGGTGTGTGTGTGTGTGTGTGTGTGTGTGTGTGTTCTCCTGCCCTCAGTTTGGCCCCAGATGGGTTTTTAACTCTCCCCTATGTTTCCCTGCCCTCAGTCTATGCTGCGGGGCCGTGGGGGCTGCTACAAGCACACCTTCTATGGCATTGAGAGCCACCGCTGCATGGAGGCCACCCCCAGCCTGGCCTGTGCCAACAAGTGTGTCTTCTGCTGGAGGTAAGGGACCCATGGGCTTTGGCCAGGGTGGGGGCTCTGTGGGACACAGCCAGCTGGCCCTGAGCCAGCTGTGCCCTGGGGAGCGTGGGCTGGGTGTGTTGTGTGAGCCATGGCAGTGTCTTTGAAAGTTGGACCATT
Organism: Certhia americana; assembly: GCA_018697195.1. Lineage (NCBI taxonomy): Eukaryota > Metazoa > Chordata > Aves > Passeriformes > Certhiidae > Certhia > Certhia americana. Next base: position 2,629,201 of record JAGMWU010000021.1, on the reverse strand, counting down.
TTCCATATTTGAAGTACCTTCACCCCCACCAATTCCATTGCTCTAAACAAGTGAAAAGTGATCACTCAGTAACTGTTGTCTTCCTAAACCAGCAGCTGATAAATCCCAGAATCACTGAGGTAGATAAAGCTATCCAGGATTATCCTGTCCCAGCTGTGCCCGATGCCTACCTTGTTCCCATCCCAGGAAGTGCCACCTCCAGGCCTTCCCATGGCACCTCCAGGGGTGGGCACTCCAAACCTCCCTGGGCAGCCCCTTCCAGTGCACCATTTCCAGGAAGAAATTTTCCCTAATATTCACCCTGAGCCTGCCCTGGCCCAGCCTGAGGCCGTTCCCTCTCCTCCTGTCCCTGTTCCCTGGCAGCACAGCCCGACCCCCCCGGCTGTCCCCTCCTGGCAGGGAGTTGTGCAGAGCCACAAGGGCCCCCCTGAGCCTCCTTTGCTCCAGGCTGGACTAACTGTCCTCAACTCAATGACTTCCCATTGGTCAGGAAAGTACTCCCTTTCCTCAGAGGACTGACTTTGGGGTGAATTCCTGAAGGAAAGGAGCTGTGCTGAATCCGAGCTGCTCTAGCACTACTCACTCACTGCTGCCTGGGCTTCCAAAGGAGGTGTGTGCCAGGCTGGGGGAGTGCAGGGTGGGATTGGGAAGAGAGGCTGAGGCTCAGCAGAAATGCCAGCAGTGACGTGAGAGTGCCTGGAGTAGGAGGACAGGGAGGTTGTGCTTTGAGCTCTTTTGTTTTCCACCTTGCTAAATCATCCCATGGGAGCTGTACTTCCTCTGAGACTTACACCTTACCCCAGGCTGCCAGCAACACCCCTGCCATCCCCCAGCCTGGGGGATGGTGGTCCAGCATCCCAGTGAGTATTCCCAGAGCAACCTGAACCAGTGGAAGGTGTCCCTGTCATGACAGGGGCTGGAATGACATGGGCTGGAATGACATGGGCTTGAGGGTCCCTTCCCTCCCAAACCATTCTGGGATTCTGTGATATTTTCATACAAAACCAGCCAAATTCCTCTGAGTGCTCCTTTCTGTTTCTCTTTCTTTCACAGTCCTCAGTTTTAATAATGTTGATATTTCATGAGAGTGTTTAAAGGACTGCCCCAACTTGGAGGTTGCTTGAAAGCTGTCTCCCATGTTAAATGTGAGCATTGGACACTGGGCATCCTGTGCAGTTTGCCTTTGGGAGTCTATTCCAATGTGTTCCCTGGTGCTCTGCATGGGCTTTCCTCATACCCTGGCTGAGAATGAGGCAGCAAATGACACCTTTAATGTGCAGCTTCTGCTTTGTTTCAGAGCAGAGCAGGGACTGGGAAGGAAAAGCTTCTGCTCATGTCTCTTTTCCATGTGGTCTGCATGGAGCCCTGCAGTGGAACTGTGCTGGGAGGGACATTGCCCTGCCTGTGCTTGTCCCTCTGTCCCCACACACAAGGTACATCCCAAACAGCAAACAAGACTGTGATCAGGATGAGGGGCTTTGTTCCAACATTGCTCCACAGAGCATTTCCCAGTTTCTCTTCCAAATGCCCTCGTTCAGGACTTTTTGGCAGCAGTCTGGATGTGGAATAGGCTGAATCAGGGAAATCCAGCAAGTGTGAACTGGAGAGTGCAGAAACTGATCAATGACATAGTACAGATTTATCAATAATTGATAAATCAGTCCATTAGTGTAGAGACCCAGAGAAGGTGGCACTGTTCCCTGTGTCTCTAACTCATCATGCTGTCACTGTCACTTGTCACTTCAGAGGGACCTGGCAGCAGCAGTCCAATGACAGTGGGTACTACAGTGCTGATTTTCATAATGGCTACAGCCTAAATGCAAGGAAACATCTTCCCAGGGCACTGGGCTCAGAGGGTTTAACATTGAATTATTTATTTTCCTGCTGTGGCTGAGGGGGGTGGCAGGTGTTGGACTCTCCCATATGGAATGCAGCTGGCTGTCTTCAGGCCTCCCCTGGAAACTGGAAGGTTAAAGTTGGAAGATGTAAGGCTCAGTTTGGGGCTCAACCCAGGGCCTTAAGCTTTACTTAAAGCAGAACTGTGGCTGAAAGAAGGTTTTGCTTTTTGGTGACTTTTCCAGCTCCTGTGCCTGGGCTGCTGCAGCCTTCATGTTGCTGTGAGAGGGATCTTCCCTCCCTCCTTGCCACACCCAATCCCTGCTGATCCTGTGCCAGCCCAGCTCCAAAACCCTGCAGACAGGCCTATCTGTACTTCTTTTTTTACCCCCCACACCTTGCAGGTTGTTCAGTGTGTGAGACTGAAGTGGAGCTGCAGGCCCTGGTGGCTGGGCAGGATAAACAAGGCAGCTCCTGAGCAGCAGGTGCCATCTGTGCTGGTGCAGACATGTGAAATCCTGGTTTTGATCTGCTGCTGGCAGAATGTTTCTCATGCAGCTTTTGTGCTGAGCTCCTTGTGCAGCTCTGCACACTGCCTTGCAGATAAGGCTGCTGGGATTCTTTCTTCTTGATCTCTTCTTTCAGGATTTTGACATTTGTAGATTCTGCCAATGTTTCCAACCACACAACCACCAAGTTCTCCCCGGATGGCTGAAGGAAAGGCCAAGGAGTCTGTTTATTTTCTCTTCCTCGCTTTGGCAAAAATGCTTTCCCTGGGAACTGGATGCCACCAGAGTTGGCTGGTCCTGACGGACACATCATGGAATCACAGACTGGTTTGGGTTGGGGCCTTGAAGGGCATCAGTTCCAACTGCTGTGGGCAGGTCACCTCCACTGTGAGCACATGGGTGGAGCCAGTATCCAAACACTCTCAGAAAATTAGGGGATTTTGTCAGAGATATGGCTTCACTCTGCACTGGATGCTCTCCTTGTCCTTCTTGTCCCTGGGAGCTGTCACAGCTGCCAGGGCCCTCTCACTGGCTAGTGCTTCCCTGCCTGTCCCCTTCAGAGAGGTTGGGGATGCAAGATTATGTGGCAGTTTTTTTGGGGGGTAGGAAAAGACTGGAAACTGTGCCAGGGCAGCCTCAGGCTGGAGCTCAGGGAAAGGTTCTTCCCCCAGAGGGTGCTGGGCACTGCCCAGGCTGCCCAGGGAATGGCCCCGAGGCTGCCAGAGCTCCAGGAGCATTTGTATACCACTCCCAGGTATCATCCCTTGGGAACTCCCAGGGATTCCCAAGGTGGGGTTATTGGGGTGTCTGTGCAGGGCTAGAGGCTGGACTGGATGATCCCTGTGGTCCCTTCCAGCTCAGGATATTCCATGATTCTCTAAGGTGGATTGTTTGGTGTCTCCCCATGCAGTACTGAGGCTGTTCCATCAAAAGCATTGAGGTGGATACACCTTAATTACTGCAATATCCCCCGTCATAATCCTGTCCTCCAACAGAGTCTGCTACTCTCCATCCCTGCTCCCAGCTGCTCTCACTGAGGCTGTGTCTCTTTAGCTTAATTGCCTAAATGGAAATGTGCAAGTGACCAAATCTTTTAATCAATTAGAGGAAGTGTGGGTTCGGAGCTCAGTGACACCTCCCTGCAGCACAGGCATCAGGCAGACCTGATTTGATGAGGGTTTTTGGCTCAGTGTCCAAAGCCCAATCAATTATTGTGGAGAGATGGAACAGCTAAATAAGATTTAAATTAATAGGGTTTATACTTCTGCATCTGAGGAAGAGGCAAACCAGACAGAGTGGAATATCCTGTGAAGGAATTGGCTTGTATTTCTTCTACTGTAACTTTAATGCTTATACCTGCTTGGAGATTTCAGGTTTTCCTTGTAGACAGCAGCTGAAATTGTGTTCAGACACTAAATCAGTGGGTGGCCAAAAGCCAGGCATCACAGTAAGCCCTGCAAAATACAGAGATTAAAAATTAATAATCTGTCATGGGAGAAGTACTTAAGGTCTTTTAAAAATTAAGAAGAAACTGAAAACAGATGAAAACAAAAGCTTCTCCTCAGTAACTAACTTGAGTCCAGAGGGTAAATTCCTCAGAGAAATGGGCAGTGTTGGTATCAAAAGAGTGGACACTGCAGGTTTGGAACACCTGGAAGCTGAGCCTGAGCATGTCCAGCCCCCAGTCCTGGTTCTGCTCAGCTGCTGCTCTTTTCTCCCAGGGTTTCAGTTTGGTTGTGGTTCTGTTTCCAGAAGGGATCTGTTGTGACCAGGGTTCAACCCTCACACTGGATTCTTCACTGGTTTGTTGAGTTTTGGGCCTGTCTGTCTGCCAGGAGCTCCTGAAATGACCAAATAAATGGGGTGAGGGACAGCACATCAGACAATGTGCCCAGTTCATGCTGATGGTAAAAAATGAGTCTTGGTGCTGTCATGTGCTGCTCTGCCAGCTCTGTCATCTGAGGCATTTTCTAGGAGAAAATATTCATGTGTGGGTTGAAATCTCTGATTTTCCTTTTATAACACTTTGTGTTCTCCTGGACTTGGCCTTCTTGAAGGTCCTGGGACTTTTTACAATCAGCTCCCAAATTTATGGCCTCAGTAGTGAATATAAACAGATTATGGGCTGTGAAAGGTTCATGCTGGGCCTTGGGTGTTCCTGCAGGGGATAGTTCCAGGTCCAGGAGTCACTGCTGTGGGGCAGTGTCCAGGGGCTTTGCAAGTGAATTTGCACATTTTGACATCCAGGTGAGTTTTGGAATAGTCTGGGAAGATTTGCTGAGCAGGGTTCAGAGATGGGGTGGGGTGGGGTGGGTGGACACAAGCTCAGGACATTGAGCATCACCTGCCTTTCAGGAGATTCTGCTCTTAAAAAAGGGAGCATCTTGGATTTGGGGTGGAGCTTTTCAGCATGGAGCATCTTCCATTTTAAGGTTTCAATTGGAAGAGAATCACAGAATTCTTTTGGTTGGAAAAGCCCTTTAAGGTCCTTGAGCCCAGTTGTTTCCCCAGCACTGCCAAGGCCACCACACCCTGTCCTCAAGTGCACATCCATGGGACTTTTAAACCTCCCCACTACTGCTCTCTGACAACCCTTTCCATGAGGAAATTTCCCTTAATATCCGGTGTAAGCCAGGCCTGACACCCTCTGATCCTCTCAGCCAATTTATCCAGCCTGCTCCAGGCTGACTTTACCCATCCTAGGGAAAACATTTCCTTCAGACTCCATATCTGGGTCCTGGTCTCTGCCCAGCCCTGTCTGGGCTCCTGCTGTTGCTGTCAGGAGGTGCAGAAGAGAAGGTACTGCCAGGTTTCATTTTCTATCAGCAGGAACATTAAACATGGTTGGCTTCTGCATTGACCAAGCTTTTTTGTGGTCTCCCTCTTTTTCCTCCCATCATTCCAGGGAAGGTCCTTGGGGTCTCTTTTGTGTGTCCTTTCCTGGTCATGGCTGATGTTTTGCCTTCCCCTTTCTGCTGATGCCCCTGTGTTTTTGTGCTCCTCCTTTTGTTTGCAACTGGAGGCTCACGAGGCTGCAGAAGAGCAGATTGATTTTGTCTTTGCTTTTTATTGCTGCAGTTTGCACTTCTGCCTTAATAGGGTTTCCAAAGCTGCCAGTTCTCCTGTAGTTCTTTTCCCTTAAGCTTTTTTCCTCTGGGATCTCCCTGCTGGATCTCAGGGTTCACTGAGACTGCTTCTTGAACTCTTCTTATTTTTATTCTGCTCCTGCCCTCCCTGGGAATGTTGTGCTCTGTCCTCTCATGTCACTGCCACCAGCACTTCCTCACCTCCTGTTCCCCACCAGGTATCACCCTGGATCAGTCGATGCCTGCAGTAAATGATATTTTATACCTGAGCTGCATCTGCCCTCAGAGTTTCTTAACAACCATTTGCAGAATGTATAAAGCAAAAGCTGATTTATTAAAATAGCCCCCAAGCAACTGGGGAAGCAGATCACAGCCCCAGAGAAGCTGCACCTTCACAGGGCTCCCAGGACCTGCCAGGGACACTGGGAATGCTGTGCCATGCTCCTGGTGAATCAGAGGTGTGCTGAGACTGCAGGGGAAGCTGGATGGGAGCACGTGGGTGGCTGGGGAGATTTTAGGGGAGCCAGCAGGAGCTTCCCATGGTGTTTCCTGCAGTCTGTGGGGCTGTGGCATGGAGGTGTCTCTGGAGCACCAAACCAAACTTGTTTCACACCTGCGATCTCTGCTAAAATCAAGGTTTTCTGCTGTGTGGGGGTTTGGGTAAGATTTCATTTTACTTGTGTTACTCAGAGTGCAGAAGGAAGCTGCAGAAGGTGCTGAAGGAAGGAAGGAAGGTGCAGAAGGAAGGAAGGTGCAGAAGGAATGGAGGTGCAGAAGGAAGGAAATTGCAGAAGGAATGGAGGTGCAGAAGGAAGGAAGGTGCAGAAGGAAGGAAGGAATCCCTGGCACAAATTGCTGCTCAGTACTGGTGCAGCCAGTGAGGTGGATGGTGGGAGGTCACAGAGCCTGGGGGCAATAGGAAGGTGACTGGAATTCTGTCTGTGCTGGGGACTGTGCTGGAACAGTCTCCTGAGCCCAAGGCATTACTGCTTTATCCTCCTCTTGGCAGAGAACCTCCTTTTTTTGCCAAATAAGCCACTCTGTAGACTTGACCTGGAGTGTTTATTAAACAGTGGGATGTGTTAAAAATGCAGGGCCTGTTGGACACTAATAGCTATCCAGGGTGCACCCAGAGCCTATTGACTTCCTGCCAGCTGGCCCTATTAAATATACAAGGTACAAGTTTTGCAGTTAAACATGGAAGAGTTTTATAAATGTCTTTTATAGCTGACATTCAGAAAACTTTCCCTATTGCCTGATGGGGAAATAAAGGGGAAATTCAAAAAGCTGTTTTGGCTTAAAGGATCCTTGAGGTAGTGAAGCTCAAGAGCAGTGTTTGAGTCTTTGCTCTTGAAGTAGGTGAAGAAATGTTTGGGCCAGAAGCCTGATTTTATTGAGCCTGGGTTTGGACTTTGTGTTCCGGCCCTGTCAGAGTGTGCAACTGCAGGTGTTTCTCACCTGGAGAATTTCAGAATCCCAGACTGGTTTGGGTTGGAAGGGACCTTAGAGGTCACCAAAATAAACCCCCTGCCATGACAGGGACACCTTCCACTATCCCAGAGTTCTCCAAGCCCTGTCCAGCCTGGTCTTGGACACTTCCAGGGATTCAGGGGCAGCCCCAGCTGCTCTGGGCACCCTGTGCCAGGGCCTGCCCACCCTCCCAGGGAGGAATTTCTTCCTGATGTCCAACCCAAAGCTGCTCTCTTTTGCATCCCTTCCTCCTTGAGTGGAGGTTAGTGGGAGCCTTTTGCTTGTCTCCAGTGAGGACTGGACCAGCCCCCTCATCCTGAGAATGTGCTTCCCTGTCCCTTCTCCTTTGGTTAAATGCTGGGAGTCTTGTCCTAATCCCCTGGAGCTGGAAGGCTGAATGCAACTGTAACATCTCAGGTGTACCCAGGGCGGACTTCCAGGGCTGGTGGAGAGGGGTACAAGAAACAGAGGCCACCTGGCTGGAAAACAGAGTGTCAGGAGTGTACTTTGGTTGGCCTTGTTTTCCTATTCAGAGATGAGTTGATCCAAGAGCTTTTGTGAAAGGCCCTGAACAATGTGCTGCTTCTGATAAACTCTCTGGGCTGCAGGGGGAGTGGCAGGGAAAAACTGAAGGGACTTTGGAGCATATTTTGGGATGAAGCAGGAAAAGATGGAGAGAGAACAAGGAGGTGAAAACACAGAATTTCATTGACTTCTATAAGATGATCTTTAAGGGCTGGAAGACCCTCTCATGCTAATAAAGTAAGAAATGGGGAGGAGCTCCATGGGTCTTCCAGGTGCTTGGGTCGATTTACCTGGGTTGGCTTTTGCTGTTTTCCAAGAAAATGAAATACAGGGCCAATGATACTTTCTAGACAAGGCTGGCTTCCCACCCCAGTGTGACCCAGCTGTTCTTCAGATGGAAGATCTGGGATTTTTCCCCTGCAGTCTGTTTGGGTCAGGGGGATTAAAACGTGGGAGATGACTCAGATCCAGCAGCAGTGCATCCCTGGTACAGTGCAGGCTTCCTGCTGTCTTCAAGGGCTTTGGAGGAGCCTGCCCCCACCTGTCCTGGTACCAGAGCACCACACAAACATTGGGGTAAAAACAAATCCTGTCCTCAGGGTGGTTCTTGGTACCTTTGAAATGGAACTAAAAATGGCCTGGGACCTCCCTTTACCAGAGCTTTATGCAGCTGTGGACAGAAGAAGAGGCAGAATCAGTTTCCCTTTCTTTACAGACACTATTTTAGCTTAGAAACCTGTGCTTGGAAATAGGCATACGAAGTTTAATATTCTCCACAAGGCCCATTCTGCATTCTGGGAGACCAGAACCTGAAAGGAGAGGGTTGTTCAGAGGTGACATCCAACAGCTGAGACAGCAGCAGGAGGTTGCTGAGGATCTTTTGATGCTTTGAATGTTGTTGATGCCAAGGTCCTCAGGTGGCAGGTGAGTTCTCCAGGTGGATTCCAAGTGACAGTGAGTGACTGTCCCCTCTTCCCTCAGACACCACACGAACCCTGTGGGCACCGAGTGGCGGTGGAAGATGGACCAGCCTGAAGTGATCCTGCAGGAGGCCCTTGAGAAGCACCAGAACATGATCAGGCAGTTCAGAGGTAACTTCTCCTCTGTCCCCACCCCTGATGCTGTTAGAGGATAACCAGCAGTGACATCTTTAGAGCAGGTGAGAATGTTCTGGTCCTTTGGGAAGGAGGCCTGGTGTTCAGAATATCAGGAAGATGAGGGAGAAGAAACTGCTGTGGCTCATTTAATGTTTTCTGAAATGAGTCTCAGCCACTGAGTATGTGCTGCTGCCTGGAGGGAATAGAGCGGAGTTGCCTCTGGTGCATCCTGATAGTTGTCAAATCCTTTCCCTTGGTGCACACAGAGCCTTCCACAGTGGTTAAAGCCAACTTGGATGATGAGGGATCGTGGCTCCTCTGGAAGAGTGAGGGCAGGTAGAAAGCAAAAGCAATCAGCCTCTTACCTGATAGGAAATACACTGCCAGCCTTGATACCCAGCTTTGTGTTAGCCCTGGAACTTCTGGGTTGTGTTTGTCTCATGAATAATGAAACAACAGCAGGCAGGGGATTTTGATTTTCAGCAATTATTCAGTACCTGTGGTTGTGACTGAAGCAGCAGTTCCAGAGCACCTCTGGAAAGCACTGCAGCTTGCTTCCCTCAGAAATTCCCTGGGAGTTTGATATTCCGTGTCTGTAACTGTAGAGAAGGCTGGGGGTTTTATTTCCAAATGTGATGATCTGGTGACTCTGCCAAGGTCAACTGTGCTGGCAGGGCTGGCCAGCTTGGCAGGACAGCTCCAGGGTTCTGCTCTGCCCAACTGCCTGTGAGCAGCACAAATGGAGTGGAACAGCCATAAAACGTGCACGATGAGCCCTGGCTTTGACTATCATTTTGGGAACCTGATTGTTCAAAGAGAATCCAATGGATCCAGGATGTGACAGGCACAAAACCCTCCTGTCAGCAGAGCAGAGCTGCTCTGTCTCCATCTCTGCAGTTGCATAATGGGTGGAAAAATAGCTGGGGTTAGTGGCCCATGGGCTTCATTCTCCTCACGTGGCTGGTTTGGAGCAGCAGCTCCAGGGATGCCTCACTCCTGAACCTGGGTTTTCGTTGGCACTGTGTTAAACATCTCCTGCCCCGGGGTATAGTGGTACTGAAACACCCTCAGCAGCTTTTCAGGGGGATTTGGGGAGGGTGTGAGGCACACCTAGGGCAGGGCCTTACCTCAGGGACACCTGGAGAAACACCATGGTTGAGTCAATAGATGCATGGAAGGGTCTGGAGCCGCAGGAGCAGCTGAGGGAGCTGGAAAGGGGCTCAGCCTGGAGCAAAGGAGGCTCAGGGGGGCCCTTGTGGCTCTGCACAACTCCCTGCCAGGAGGGGACAGCCGGGGGGGGTCGGGCTGTGCTGCCAGGGAACAGGGACAGGAGGAGAGGGAATGGCCTCAGGCTGGGCCAGGGCAGGCTCAGGGTGGACAGCAGCAGGAATTTCTTCCCTGAGAGGGAGGCCAGGCCCTGGCACAGGCTGTGCAGGGCAGAGATGAAGACCCCATCCCTGGAAATGTTCAAAATTCCTGTGGCTGTGGCACTTGGGGACATGGGGGGCAGTGGCCTTGGCAGTGCTGGGAGAATGTTTGGACTCGATGATCCCAGAGGTTTTCCCTATCTCAGTTATTCTGAGTACTGGGTGGTTCTGTAGGAGATCCACAGCCTCAGATGGGTCCATGCTGGGAGTCCCACCTGTCTGTTGTCTCTGTCCCCAGAACAAGGGACAACAGATTTGATTTCTCTTTGGAAGGGTCAAGTTACACATCAAAATGAGCTTCTTTGGTCAGGGTGGGGCCTGGAGAGGTGGGGACCCTCCAGCCCTCGAGGCTTTCAAGTCTCCTTGGGAAAGCCATTATCACCCTGCACTGACCCTGCTGTCTTCCCAAATTGTGTTGAGGGGAGGGAATTATTATGGTAGTCTTTTCAGCATCTGAAGTATTGCTGAAGTGTCAGGGGGCCTCTTAGGACATCCCAGTTCTCTCTTTTTGGAGCCTATTTTCTGTTAAACAAATTCATAAACATTACTTGAAATGTGCCTGTGCATCTGAGCACAGTTAGCCTTGATCTGGAACTATGAAAGGAGGAAAAAGAAAAGCTCTGGACCAGAACTATGCTGTAAAGTGGCAAAAGAAAAGCTGGTTTATTTTTCTAGTGATAGATGGCAACATTCTTGTCCTGGCTGCTGTGAGTCAAAGGCTTATTATGGAGAAGAAAAATCGGTAAGAAAAGCCCTGAAGCTCCTGTTCCGTTTAGGGAATTTTACTTTGTTCTTCCCTCAGGTGTATGGGGAAATGTTGTTAGAGTGGAAGCGGCAAAAGCCAAATTGAGTAGGAGCAGTGTGAGTGAACTGAGCCGGGGACAGGCAAAGATTCAGCTCTGGCAGGACCAGAGTCCCCAGCGAGTGGTGCCAGGGCTGGAGCTGCCTTGGGCAGGAGCAGGAGTGGCTTGTCCAGCCAGCCCAGCAGCTCTGTGCAGAGACTGAGGCTTTATTGGGATTGATTTTTGAGAAAAAAAGCCTGCAAAGCTGCAGGAAGCACCTGCTGGAGCAGTGAGGTGGCCCAGGCTGCTGAGGGGAATTCAGGATGGGTTGTGGCTGGGCTCTGTCCCCTGTGCTGGAACTGCTGGGGCACCTCCAGTCCTGGGCACCTCCAAGAAAGACAGCAAGGGGCTGGAGCGTGTCTAGAGAAGGGAACAGAGCTGGGAAGGGGCTGGAGCTCCAGGAGCAGCTGAGGGAGCTGGAAAGGGGCTCAGCCTGGAGCAAAGGAGGCTCAGGGGGGCCCTTGTGGCTCTGCACAACTCCCTGCCAGGAGGGGACAGCCGGGGGGGTCGGGCTGTGCTGCCAGGGAACAGGGACAGGAGGAGAGGGAACGGCCTCAGGCTGGGCCAGGGCAGGCTCAGGGTGGATATTGGGAAAATTCTTTCCTGGAAAGGGCTGTCCAGCCCTGGCACAGGCTGTGCAGGGCAGTGGTGGAGTCCCCACCCCTGGAGGGATTTACAAACTGTGTGGAATGTGGCACTTGGGGACTTGGTGACCTTGCAGTGCCAGGGGAATTGTTGGATTCCATCTGCATTTGCCAACATTAATGTGTCTGATCCTGCAGCAGTGGCTGGGCACCCACAGGCACTCCAGAGGAGTCGCAGCAGGGCTGAGGTGTTGGACCCTGGCTTCTGGTGTAGAACAGACTGTTTGGGCTTCTGGAGAATGAAAACATGGGAAGTGTCTTAGCTAGGGAGTCATCAGGGCTGGAGTGTCTGGGGGTGCTGCTCAGGTACCTCCCTGAGCCATTTGAATAAATTGGTCTTTCCAGCCCCAGTCCCACAGCTTTGCAGGCAGATACATCCACGCACCCAGTCCATGGGCCAGAGAAACTCATGAGCTCATCTGGTGTTTTATTCATTCAACCCATTGCAGTAAACCCAAAATTTCCTTTGAAGGAACAGAGTTCTTATGTCCCTTTAGCCTACAGGATACCCTACAGGATAGCCCTCTATATTCTGGGTGCCTGTGGCTAATAATAAATCATTTTCTGCTTTAGTGTTTCCACAGTTTGTACTGGGTTTGGAGAGCATGGCCATTAAAGCCCAGTAATTCTCTCTTGGAGTAAATGATGGAGAGACACCTCACTGATAAGGAGCGAGCCTGGGAAATTTATTTGATGGTTACATTTTTCTGGGGAGTGACTTGTATTTCTCTATGCCCTTGCAAAGGGCACACACAGGATGGAAACATAACTCAGGAATGGGAGAGTGAGAGTCTGATAATACAGGGGAAAAAAAACAAAGAGAAATGCATGGCCTGTCCCAGGAACTCCTCGGAGTACCCATGATCAGCAGGGATAGAGCGGGTCCCTTATCCCACTGTGCCCCAGGCTCTTGTGGTGCTGCTCAGGTCCTTACAAGGAGTACCAGAGTCAGCCCCCAGCCTCCCCAGGGTGCTGTGCCAGGTGGTGCTGTCTTTCCCAAGTCAGTGGAGCATCTGGATCAGCTTTTCCAGGGAGATGGGCTCTGCTGGGAGCTGATGGCAGGAGCAGAGTTATAGGGATTCAGGAGAGTCCCTGCCCTCCTGGAATACACCAATCCTGGGCAGTTTATCCCTGCCTGGATGATGATTTGTGTGCTCAAATGGTTGTGTACAAACCCACTCCCTCCTCTGTGTGGATGTGCCAGGTTTGGTAGAAGCTGTTTTGGGAAAGTTCCACTCCAACTTTAGGGGATGTTGGGATTTTGTTCTTCTGCTTATAAAGCTGGCAGGGTAATTATGAGAGTCCAGATGCAAAATGCTGAGAGAGAGAAATTAATTAATTCCAAAACTGACTTGCAGTAGTTTTAGAAATATGAAACTTAGTGCTTTAATCTCAGCATATGCTGGAGATGCTGCTTTCTTCTCCAATAAAGCTCTCATTTAGTGCTGTCAGGTTTCTATGGAATAACCATTAGTCCTGTCACTTCCTCAGGACTGAGCCTGGCTGCTTGAAAATGCGCTGAGCCCTGCTCTGTTTCCAAACCAGCTTTGCTATGTGAGGCTGGAGCAGTATCCACAAACATCTCTTTTATCTGGGCTTTGCAGCAGAGCTGTAATTTTTTGTACTGCAGCGTCAAGGCAACGAGAGGGGAGCTGAGGACCTGGATTCACACTCCAGGCTTCATTTTTTTATCTTTAAAACAGACCAGCCCCCAGTCTAAAGCTTCAGATAGGATTTGAGTACATCAAGGCATGTCAGGGAAATGTAAAGTGACAGATTTGGAACAAAGGCTTGTTGGAAGGCAGCTGATTTCATCCGGGGTCCTGAGCACCTGGTCAGGTGTGGCTGGGCTGGAGGAGCATCCAGCTCCCCCTCCCTCCCTCCCGTGGGCATCAGGAGTGGGACTTGGGTGGTGTTTTCACATGGATGCTACATTTCAGCTCCTTATGTTTTCCTTCTGAAAGGTCTCTGGCAGTTCAGGACCGTGCCACATGCTGGGTTTTCTTTTGATCACATCCTCTGTGGAGCTGCATGTGCTGTGTTTCAGTCTGGGTTTAGTCTGTTGCTGTGTTTGGGGAGCTGTGCTGGGCTCCTCTGGGAGCTGCTCTTCCCAGAGGCCCACAGGGACCAGCAACAGCACAGCCATGACCTGGGCTGCTTTCTTAACACACCTGCTTGAAGTGGCATTGAGCTGCCCTGTGTGTGTGTTTGTGTCTCAGCATTTAGCAGCATCCCCAAGGTCTCAGCAGTGAGAGCTTGCCTCAAATGTTTAATCTTGGCTCAAGTGTTACCAGCAGATTGCTCTGTGCAGTGCCCAGGGCACACCCAGCCCCAGGCTATGGGTGCTGCCGCTCTCTGGGGAGCACAGCTGCCCCCTGTGCCCTGGCTGCAGCCTGGAGTACCCTCTGCTTTAGATGGGCTTCAGCTGCTCTTTTCAGCCCTCCTGGTGCCAGGGTGAGTTTTGGATACAAATGTTTGGGAGGGGGATTTGTTACAGAATCACAGAAGGGTTTGGGTTGGAAGGGACCTCAAAAATCATTTTGTTCCAACCCCTGCCATGGGCAGGGCTGCCTTCCCCTAGACCAGGTTGCTCAGGGCCCCATCCAGTGTTGATTTAAGGCTGTTCTCCCCTTTCCAGGTGTGGCAGGAGTGAAGGCAGCTCGCCTGGAGGAGGCCCTGGCAGTGAAGCACTGTGCCCTGTCCCTGGTGGGGGAGCCCATCATGTACCCACACATCAACCGCTTTGTGAGGCTCCTGCACCAGCAGGGCATCTCCACCTTCCTGGTCACCAATGCTCAGTTCCCCGAGGAGATCAGGTGAGAACTGCAGGAAATTCCTCCTAAACTTCCTCCTGAAACATTGCAGTGCTGCCCTATGTCCTAATCCCATTTCGTGGCCCCTCAGAGTCAGCTCCGCACGAGCACTGCCGATGAAAAATCCTCCTCAGCCTCTGGTTTTAACCTCAATCTCCCCATGCTCCTTCTCATCCCTTTCTCCCCCTCAGTTTGATTTTCTTTTCTGTACCTCCTAAACAAACTGTGATTGCTTGTGGAAGTGGAGGGGATGGAATGTGGCACCTGTGAAGTTGTGGAAGGAGGGGAGCAGTGAGTGAGCTGTGGTTTGTACCTGGGGCACGGATAACTTCTGTCCTTCTGCCAGCCAGAGCAGGTCACTGAGCTCAGAGATTGCCTTTTGGAGCTGATCTTTGTTCTGATCCCAGAGGAGCAGCTGTAAAGCTCAACCCAAAGCTCTGTCCAGCCCAGCATCCCCAGCAGGATAAGGAGAAATAACAAGCATATGTAACAAGCATCAGCAAAGTGGGATCCCCTTAACCTCCCTGAGAGGGGCTTGAGTGAAATCTTCCAAACACTTTAATGAACTCTTTCAGAGTCTCTACAAAGGTAAAGAATCCCTTTTTCTGATGCTTTGGAGCATCCAGGCTGCTGTTACCAAAGTGTAGAAAGGAAGTGCAGCACGTGGAAAAATGCAGCTCCAGGGAGGCTAGGGGCTCCTCAGAATCCCAGCAGTTCAGAACAGCAGCATATCCAACCCGGGAGCTGTGGGCAGGGTGGCCTTGGTGTCACCCAGCTCATTCCAGCTCCTCTGTGTCAGTGCTCCTGGGACAGCTTCCTTTGCACTCCTCATGGTCTGAATCTGGCACTGAGGGGGGAGTGCTGGCAGTTTGGGAGAGAGTAATTATGCACTACAAGGGCATTCCAAATGATTGAATAATTGTGTAATCAAGTTACTTTAAGTCATGTATTATGTGCCTGGTAGATAGAAATTGCTCTTTCCTAAATATAGCAGTTTAAAAAGAGAGCACACACTATTTTGAAATTGCACTTTTCGGATCTGCTGAAGCTTTCTAAAAAGAAACAAAAAAGAAGGGGATAAAATGCTAGTCTTGCTGTCTTAAAAATTGCAACTGATCTTTGGCTCATCAAAGCAGATGATTTGCTTAATATGGGAACTGAAGTAGGCACCTAGCTCACTTCTGTGCTGTCAGCAGAGGAGTTTACTCAAAAAGTTCATCCTGCAATAGGCAGGGTGACCTCTGGTGCAAGAGAGCTGAGGAGGGACTGGGGACAAGGGCTGGAGGGACAGGACCCAGGGAATGGCTTCCCACTGCCAGAGGGCAGAGCTGGGTGAGATATTGGACAGGAATTGTTCCCTGTGTGGGTGGGCAGGCCCTGGTACAGGGTGCCCAGAGCAGCTGTGGCTGCCCATGGATCCCTGGCAGTGCCCAAGGCCAGGCTGGACATTGGGGCTTGGAGCAGCCTGGGATGGTGGGAGGTGTCCCTGCCATGGCAGGATGAGCTTTAAGGTCCTTCCCACCCCCTTCTGGGAGAGGGCAGTATGGCCTGGGGTGTTGCTGGATCCAGGGGCTCCAGTGGGTGCCCCCTGTGCCGCCTTCTCCTCCTCTTCCTCCTCCTCTCTTCAGGCTGCAGCTTCACCTGCCCCAGGCTGACAATAAACTGAGGCAGGTTTTACACCAGGTGAACTCCTGTTGTGCCCATATCTGGCTCCTGTCTCTGATCCATGGCTGTGAACAACCCTTGTGTGCGGGTTTGCCTTTATGATCAATAATAATACCACTAATGAGCAAATGATTATTAATCACCACAACATGCTCATTTTTGATGTTGCTGTTTCTGGTCCTTGTGGGCTCTGTATTGCCTGCCTGGTGAAGCCACTTCAGGGCTGAAGTCAATTTGAGTGGCACAGCTCAGCTGAAGATTTCAGCTCAGGATTTCTGCCCATGTCCATGTATAAATGCCATGGGTTTGGTCTCCTGGACTTCAACTCGGTGTCTGAGCTAGCTTGGAAATTCACACCCAATATCCATCCTGGTACCACACAGCTGGAATTGCTGTTACTGTGCACTGGAGCTGTGTCCCAGGAACACCAGTCTGTGTCCTTTTCTCACTGCATCCACAGCTGCCCTCTCTCCTTGTTACCCCTTAGCAGAACGAGCCCAGCTCATGCAGGCTCGATTCCCAGCCATGCAGAGCCCTGTGGAACGTTCCTGTTTGGGGCTGAAATCCCCCCCTGGCATCAATTCTAATTCCTCCGTTTCCCCCATGCTGACAGTGACTCTGGCTCCTGCCTGTCCCTAGGTTTGAGAAGAGGTAATTTTTCCTAGCCCCTCTTTTGAAAAGCATCTGCTCCATCTGCTCTAGGGCCCCTTTTAATTAAGCAAGGACAGCACTGAGTAAAGAAAGAGCTTGGCTCAGTATTCCTGGAAACTGAGCACTTCACTTAGGCCCAGAACATTTGGTCATTTAAGAGTCTGTGGCTTTGGGCTGCCAGTCCAGACCAACTTGTTTATAAAACTGAGATTTTAACCTGAAATGTTCAGCTTGTTCTGGGGTATTTCATTTTGATGTCTTAACACACACACAGAGAATGTGTTCCAATGGTTGGCTGAGTGTCCACATTAAGTGGATTTTTCTGGACACAAAGAGCTCTGGTCAGTCTCACTATGGCCAGTTCTTGCACGTCAGTCACCTTTGGGTGACATTTTTAGGTGGCACTGTTTGGCACCTGACAAGGTGGGCATTGGTCACAGGCTGGGCTTGGTGACATTGAAGGGCTTTTCCAGCCTCAGTGATCCTGGGATTCTGAGGGAGCTCCTTTCTAGGTTGTTCCTAATGCCTTTGATCCTTTTCCTGATGGACTGTGGTGTTGCTGCTTCTCCTTTATTCCCTTGGCATTTATGGAAGGGATCAGACTCCACGCAGGCTCTTCCCACAGCACAGGAAGTTTAGTCCCTTCAGAAGTTCCCAGATGCTGGGACCAGCACTTGTGACTACTCCAGGAGTTCTGTGTAATAAGAGCCTTAGCAGTGGAACAACAAAGTGGCAGTTTGTGTTTATTTTCTAAAATAAATGGTTTATGGGTTTATTTTCTAAACAGCTTTGAGATCACTCAAAAATGTCATTGATGGTCTTGCTGCAGGTTAGGGGAATTCAGCACGTCCAACAGTAGGAACTGGCTGAATTAGGGCTGAATTTAGAGTCTCAGAATCCTTGAGGTTGGAAAATCCCTCCAGGGTCATCAGGTCCCTGTGGACTGTGCCTGATTCCCACTGTGCCTGATTCCCACTTTGTCCCCAGCCCAGAGCACTGAGTGCCACGTCCAGACCTTCCCTGGCCACCTCCAGGGATGGGCACCCCAAACCTCCCTGGGCAACCCCTGCCAATGCCTGACTACCCTTTTCTTGGAGAAATTCCTCCTCTTGTCCATTTCTGTTGAATGGGATTGTTTTCCCATGGGCCAAATAAATCGTGGAGGAAGGGCAGGGCTTTGTGGATTGCAGAACCTCTGTGTGCCTCAGCTGAACTGCTTCCTTGGGGAAGCCTTTCCCAATGTGTTGCAGCTCCACCGGAGTGAAATCCATCCTGGTGCAGGGAGGAAATAGCAAGGAAATTGTCAGCCAAGGGTTGTGTGGGTGAGTTCTCGGCCTTGGGGGTGTTTGTTGAGGTAATAAAACCTTGCTGCTGATGGTGGTCACTTGACAGAGATGAACTTTCCCTGGAAATACTGTCCAGTTCCTGTCCCTGCTTTTGTAGGAGAACACGAACGTAAGCAGCAGATTTGTGCAAGCAGCAATTCCCTTTTCCCTTCACAGGAGGCTGGAGCCTGTGACCCAGCTCTATGTCAGTGTGGATGCCAGCACCAAGGAGAGCCTGAGGAGGATTGACCGACCCCTCTTCAAGGACTTCTGGCAGAGGTTTCTAGACAGCTTAAAGGCCTTGGCTGAAAAGGTACCCACTTAAGAATGGACTTTTAAATGGCTTTTTCCTTCCTTCTACACTTTGCTGACTCACCACACCTTTTTTCTTCCTTTTCTTGCTTCTTACTTACTGTTTCTACTTTCTGCAGAAGTAAGAAACTTAAGAGGCTTTAAGATGGACCATGGAGTGGGTCCTTGGTGTGATGGGAGTATATTTCCATGGTTGGAGTGTTCAGGTGTGTGAAGTGCAGGTTTGAGTGGTTTTCCAGAGCAGAATGTGTGTGTCAAATGGGGCAGAAAATGCTGCGACTAAAAGGTGCTGTGAGGGGTGAAGAGATTATCAAATAATAGATTTCCTAACAAAGGGATTGCACTAAAAGCAGGCTGCTGAAGGAGAGCTGGAAATTCAGGGAAGCGTTGTAAATCCCCTGTGTTCCTTTGCTCTGGAGCTCAGAGTCTCCCTTGAAATGGCAGCACACAAAGGGCATTAAAATGTGTGTGCTGGAGTTTGGTAGCTCTGTCACCCTCCTGCTCCAGAGAAATCTGCTTTTTTCAGGGAGATTGACCCAACCCAGGGTTTCTGAGCATAGCAGCAGGGCGTGCCTTTGCCCTGTGTGTGTTGGACTCAGCTGAGCAGTGACCTGGGGCCCTGGAGTGGTGTCAGCTCAGGCTCTCTGTGAGTTCTGGAGTAATTGATGAAGCACTCCTGGGCCCAGCAACAAATGAATGGATAACAATAGTGCCTCACAAGCATGTCTGCTTCTCTTGTTCCTGCTTCTGGGCTCTGATGGAAACCAGGGCTGTGTTTACTGATCTGGCAGATGTTGACACGTTACCTGCTGGGATGAACAGCCAAGAGAACCTGTTGCCTTTGAATAATGAGGTTTTGTTGGAATAATGAGTTTTCCTGCCTTCTCAGATGACAGTGTTGGACCATTCTCTGCCAAATGAGCTTAGATTAGTGGATCTCTGAGACTCAGAGGAATTGAGTGGCACTTCTTGCTGCAAAGGCACATGGGCAGCCTGGCCAGGTGCTTTGGTGTGTGGAGGTGCAGCTCTCTTGTGCAAAACCTCAGGGCACACTCTGAGGGAACTGAAATCAAGGGCAAACTACTTTCTCTGCGAGCAGGGAAATCTGTGGGAAGAAGGGGAGCTAAAATACTGAAGGAACAAAGTACTGAAAAAGCCTTTTGGGAAGTTGCTTTTGCCCATCATTTCTTTCCTGCTGCCTCTCTTGACCCTGAGTGTTCATTACTGGGAGAAGTTTCCTTGCAAACAATTGAAGGTGAAAGTATTGGCAACTCTGTCCATACAGCTAAAAATACCCTGGTCAAGGTGAAGAGGAGAGGAGAAAGCAGCTCCACTAGCAGGTGCGTTTTCTCCTCCAAGCAACTACACTTTGAAGGGTCCTTGAAACACTGATAACACAAGAGCCAATTAATGGTTGTTCCAGTTGGTGAAACCCTGCTCTGCCAGCCCTGCACAAGGCAGCATCACACGTTGGGACAGCAGAAATGCTTAGGGAAGCTGCTGTTTGTTGGTTTTCTCTTAACCCCAGAATCAGTGAGCTTGGAAAAGCCTTCCAAGCCCATCCAGTCCAAGCTGTACCTGATAGCCATCTTGTACTCAGCCCAGAGCACTGAGTGTCATGTCCAGGCCTTCCTTGGACGTCTCCAGGAAGAGGCACTCCAAACCTCCCTGGGCAGCCCTGCCAAGGGCTGCCCACACCTTCCAGGAAGAAATTCCTGCTGGTGTCCACCCTGAGCCTGCCCTGGCCCAGCCTGAGGCCGTTCCCTCTCCTCCTGTCCCTGTTCCCTGGGAGCACAGCCCGACCCCCCCCGGCTGTCCCCTCCTGGCAGGGAGTTGTGCAGAGCCACAAGGGCCCCCCTGAGCCTCCTTTGCTCCAGGCTGAGCCCCTTTCCAGCTCCCTCAGCTGCTCCTGGGGCTCCAGCTCCTTCCCCAGATCTGTTCCCTGCCCTGGACAAGCTCCAGCCCCTCAAGGTCTGCCTTGTCCTGAGGGGCACAAAGCTAACTCCGGATTGGAGGTGCCTCAGCAGTTCCAGCACAGGGGACAATTCCTGCACTGATCAAACATAGGATTCTGGTGCCCAAAACCTCGGAGTGCCCCTGGGCAGCAGCACCTCTCTGTTCCACTCCCAGCTGCCCTGCCCTGAGCTGGCAGGAGTTGTTCTGTGAAATGTGGGCGGTGGTAGCAGCTAAAGCAACTGTGAATTTCTGGGAAATACAGGCCCTTTTCCAGGCTGGTGTGGAATGCTGCTGCATTGTGTTAGGAAGGTGATGTTAATTTATCTGGAAGGAAATCCAAGTCCCAGTTTTTCCCAATGCCTGACAAACCTTCCAGGCTGATTCAGTCCTTGGGAGGCTGAGAGAAGCTGGCACTGCAGCTCATCTGAGTCACTGCTGAGCAGTCATGGGCAGCTTTGAGCTGGGCACGCTGAAAATTAAAAGTGGGCAGAGAGAGTTTATAGGAACACGAGTTGTACCTGCTGTGCTCCCTGGTGGCAATTGGGAGGTGCTGGTTCTGCTCTCTCTCTGCTCCCTGCCTGGGTTGCAGGGCTAGGTGGTGGCAAAATAATCAGTCTGGTAATCCAGACTGAGAAGTGGGAGAAAGGAAGAGGGAAGGACATGATTTTAAGAGAGAAAAGAGAGAGGATGTCTGTCTTGGCTGTTCATTATCCTCCAGCCAAAGCCCAGGTCTTGTTAAATATGGGAGGACCTAGGCAAAGATGGGCTGCAAACCTCTTTCCCCAGTGAGTGGTTACAGAACCTCAGAATCCTGGAATGGTTTGGGTTGGAAGGGATCTTAAACTCATCTCATTCCCACTCACAGGGACCCCTTCCACCTGCCCAGGTTGCTCCAGGTCCCATCCAGCCTAGCTTTGCTGATAATGGATTTCAGGCTTTTAACTGAACTTCTGCACAAAGTTCTTGAGCCTTACTTTAAGAGTGAATTTAATAACAAATTTTTCCCAGGATGATCTGCCAGCCTTATCCAACATGTTGGGGATTAGTTGCTACATCCATTTTCAAAGGAAGCCCAGGAATGAAAGATAAAAAGCTTTGGGACTATTTCTCTCCGCAGCAAACAACATGAACCCCCCCTTTGTCCACTACTACTTGCAACAAGTTTGATCCTTTCTAGAGCTGTTCTCATTGAAATGATCTTCATGTTAAATTTCTGTGCTGAGAAGCACTTTTTGGAAGAGGAGTTTATGTTAAACAGCAGGTGGACCCCCAGAGGCTCCTTTGTTTCTTGTCCTGAGTCCTCTAGCCCTGAAATTAAATGGAGAGGGGAAGGAAAGACATGAGCATGTGCAGTTTAGACTGTGCCCTTCCCAAACACAACATTTGAGTTTTGGGGCCTCACCCTCTCACAGCCTTGAGTTTGTGAGAGTGATTGAGAGGTGACTTGGCTTGATAGACAAGTGTTTGGGGCAGGCACTGAGGATGTGAAACCTTATCTCATCATCAGAATGAGAAATCTCTGCTGAAAGATGTTTCTTCCAGCCATTACTGCTTCCTAATCCATGTCCAATGAGGAATGAGTTGAAAACCAGTGATGAGGGTTCAACTCAGGAGGGAAGGAGATTTTCCATCCCTGGAGGTTTTAGTATCAAGCTGATGCTTTTTTTCCAAAAAACCTTTAACCAGATGTGCTGAGCAAGAAAACAACCCATGGTCTGGGAGCTCTCACTCCCCCACCCAGTCACATTCAGGATGCTCTGGTGTTTGGTTTGGGCTCTGTTTCCCTCAGGGTGACTGGACCAAGTTCTGCAGGCTGAGGAACTTGGGGAATTTAGGCTGGTTGCTGTCATAAATCACTGTTTTCCCAAGCAATCGGATGTTGGCTGGGACAAATGGGAATCCCCTGCTGAGAAATGGAATGGGGGTGCAGTGACCCAGTGTGACAAAGTGCTTATGGATTTCTACCCAAACACTGGGAAAACAGCTGGATAGAAGATGGTGATGGACAGAGCAGCACGTGTCCTGTTCATGGTTCACATCCCTTGGCAACAGCTCTGAGGGGGCTTTTTTCCTTCACAGAATCCCAGGCTGGGTCAGCCTGGAAGTGACCACAGAGGTCAGTGGTGCCACCTCCCTGCTCAGGCAGGGCCATCCCAGAGCACAGGGCACAGGGTTGTGTGCAGAGGGCTCTGGAACATCCCCGCTGAGGGACACTGCAGCCCCTCCCTGGGCAGCCTGTTCAGGGCTGGGCACTGCCCAGGGCAGAAGTTGTGCCTCCTGTGCAGGGGGAATTGCTGGGCTCAGTCCCTGCCCGTGGCTCTGGTGCCACTGCTGGGCCCCGGAGCAGAGCCTGGGCCCTGCTCTGCCCCTCCCTGCACACAGGGACACCCAGGGCTGAGGGCCCCTCTCAGCTGGGGCTCCTCTCCAGGCTCAGCAGCCCCAGCTCCCTCAGCCTTTGTTGGGCACAGAGATGTTCCAGGCCCTCCTCATCCTCACAGCCTGTGGTGGCCCCGCTCCAGGAGCTCCTGGCCCTGCTGTGCTGAGGATCCAGAGCTGCACACAGCACTCCAGAGGTGCCTCCCAGAGCTGGGCGAAGGAGCAGGATCCCTCCCTGACCGGCTGGGAATGCTCCTCCTGACCTGGGGTGACTAAAACAGCTCTTGAACAAGTGGCTGCTGGGCCATGGGTCTCCATGGGCTTGCTGAGCTCCGGGCTGAAGATCCCTGCTGTCACTTGTGCTCTGAGGAACATCTTCCAGCCCTGGCATGGTGTCACCTCCTCTGTCTGTACCTCCTTGAGTTCCTCATGATGAATTCTGTCCCGTGCATGAACTGGTGTGGCAGGACTTGCTGTGCTGCCAGAGCCAGGCAGGCAGAGCTGAGCTGCTGGACCTGCAGGGGCCCGGTGCCAGTGTTCTCTCAAACAGACTGGAGCCATGCACAGAGCAGGAATGAGCCCTGCAGGTTAATGGGATGGTGTGGCACTGCAGGAACTGATGATGGAGCAGAACCTTGTCCTTCCAGGAGGGTCACAAAGCAAAGGAAGCAGCTCATTGGCACCGCCAGGAACTCAGACTGTGCTTTGGACATCACACACGACACTGCTGCAGATCTGGGATCTAACCTTGCCCTCACTCTTTTTCTGCTTCAAGGGGATTAGGGTTTCCTGAGAACCAGAGTCAGGGCTCACCAGGGGAGGTGGAGCAGACACCTGGGTTTTTTCCTTTATTAAAAAAAGATCAAGAAGGGAAATGCCTCTGCCTGTGCTAGGCTATCACACACTGGCAGTGCCTGGGTTTGGTGGCTGGATATTCCTTGCTGGGAATGGTTTATTCAGGGGAAAGCACAAGATACAAAAACATCTCCCATTACTGTCTCCGGGTCTGCGTTTTCACACTGCTCACAGGTAGGTCCTGTTACATTCCTGGGTGATGAATAGACTGGTTTGATATTTAAACATTCCCAGCCTTGCATCTGCTGCTATTTACTTGACTCTTTTTGGTTTTCCCAACATTATCCTGTCTTCCAAGTTACCTTTGGCTTTGTGTGATTACAAACAGCATAAATACATCGAGTTACATCCTCAGGTTTTAGTGCTGATTATTATTTAATAAATGACAGGAACGATTGTTTTTATGAAAAGACACATTTGATTTGCAGGGAGATTATTTATGTGGCTCCTGGGGGAGGGGAGCTATGTCTGATGTTTCTAAGCTGAGGGACTTTTTAAGGAGAATTTAAATGTAAAATCTGCAACAGATGTTAGAATCAGTAATCAATTTTGCCACTATAAATTTAGAAGAATTTGACTCTTCTGCACAGTAAATGCTTTCACCAGCTGTGCTCTTGTTTTAATGGGATTGCTAATGAGACTTGTGGTGAAAGCCTTTGGCAATGCAGCCTGAGGAGTGTGACACAGGTATGATGTTAATATGGAGTTATTGCCTCTGAAATCCATCCTGTCCTTTCAGTGTCCTCACAGCAATCCAAACCAGGCTTCAGCAAGATGCTTGGCTGCTGAGGGAGTGAAATCTCATTTCTCTGGCTGTGCCAGTCCCTCCTGGTTTGCTTGTAGGCAAGGAAGGGGGAAATGTTCATAACACAGCTCCAGTCAAAGGGATGTGTTATTGCAGCTGCTGCTGTCCTGTGTGTGTTGGGGAGACAGAGAGTGAGGCTGGGGGAAGGGAGGCATCTGTGGCCACAGAAGCACAGGTAGGGGTGGAATCTGTGTTCTCTCAGTCCATGATCCCAGGTGAAGCCCTTCTTCTCATTCCTGCCTGACGCTGTTTGCTCCTGACTGTGGCAGCAGAGGATGCCCAGTGCCACTCGGGGTTGGCACAGGGCACCCTTGTCCCCTCCCGTGACCTTGGGAAGGGGGAGTAACAGAGCCCTCCTCCTCCCCTGCTTCCAGCTGCACTCATCCCTTCCCTCCTCAGGCAGCAGACATTCTCTAGCTTGCCCAGCTTTTCTGCTGCTGAACATATAGGAAGCATTTGCAATTCTTCCCCTCTGTTAAAGACCACCTCTCCTTTGCCTCGAGCTCTACTAGAAGCTGCCTGAGAGATGCCAGCCTTGGCTTTTAGGGAGCTTGGTTCAAACCAGTCTCTGTTCCCCTTCCAGGTTATTTATTACTCAACCACCAGCCAAGGGTTGTTCCCTTCCCCGGGCTTGGCTCTTGGAGCTCCCAGCTCCCCCAGCAGCCTCGGTGGCCTTGGGGACATTGGGTCACATTTTCGTTCTCTGGTTGTGAACTAGAGCGGTTTTCATGGCCAGCCCCCCCTGAGGAGGCAGACCCCGTGTGTGTTTTTATGGGAACTCTCCAGAAGGAAATAATAACCCTAAAATTCTGCGTGTGGCAACAAGGGAAACTTGGGGCTGCACTTTGCTTTCAACCAAGGTTTTATTTCAGCCTCTAAAGCTGAGCTAACAGGGCTGAATGGCACAGATTGGGCCTGTGCAGGGCAGTGCACCATACTCCACTTGCTAAATCCATTAACTCTGGATTTTTCTCCTCACTGACCGATCACCCACAGCCCTCACATGAGGAGTCAGGTGAGAAGCAGTTATTGGGTTCGTTGACTCCATTCCTTTGGATCCTTGCATTTGACATTTCAGCAAAGACAGGTTGACAAAGCATCTGCAGGAGTGATGTGTTTGCTCATCTGGGATGGGGAGTGCATGACTGAGAGAGAGGCACTGCAAGCAAGGAAAGAGATTTTCTGGGAATGTGGTGGTAGTGGGAACACACTCCTGGGTTTGGGAAAGGCAAAATCAGGAAGCCATTGCTTTGGAGGGGGAGAAATCCTTTCATGAAGGGTGGTTGTGATGGGCTGTGTGCAGGAGTGCTTGGATGGCAGGGCTGGAATGTTGGATCCAGGCTTGCACTGGCACTTGGACACATGGACAAATGGACGCATGGATGAGGTGCCCAGGGCTGTTCTGCCCACGTGTCTGATGGGTGGGCTTGGGGAGGTGGTTCTTCCCCTGGGTGACACCCATGTACTTGGTTCCAAGAGGAGTGGAGCTGATTTAGTTCATTTGGACTTTCAGGGCAGTGTTCTGCAGTAGGAATGTGGCAGCAGAGCTCAGGGAATGGCTGTGCCTTCAGTGCTTGCTTGCTGATCTTCTCCCTCAGCTGCCATGTCAGCTTCTTTGGGTCACAGAGACCCCAAATTTCCTTTGTCAGGGTGACTTTGGGCAATAAGCAGGCTCATGCCAAGGAGTGCTGCTTCCCTTGTTCCATGGGGGTGTGGGTGCCTTGGCCCTGTTCCTGTCCATCCCGACCAGGCTGTGGGGAGCTGTGGGTGGGAGCTGGGTGCTGGTGGCTCTGAGTGCTGGCTGTGACCTCCCAGAA
Organism: Certhia americana; assembly: GCA_018697195.1. Taxonomy (NCBI): domain Eukaryota; kingdom Metazoa; phylum Chordata; class Aves; order Passeriformes; family Certhiidae; genus Certhia; species Certhia americana. Next base: position 2,603,190 of record JAGMWU010000021.1, on the reverse strand, counting down.
CACGTGGCCCATCTGTGCTTTCTGTGGCTGCTCCCGTGACCCCTCTGGAGGTTGTTGACTTGCAGGTTGTGCACTTGGGAGCTATGTCCTCTGTGTTCTCCTTGGATGAAGCTGCTGTTGGATTTGGCAATGGGATAAATGCAGGAACTGCAGCACAAGGATTCACAGTCCTGTGTGAAGCTGCAAAGCTGCTGGGGCATCTTTCATTGAATTCCCAGAAATTCATGGAATTCTGATTATAATGCAGTAATTCCTAGAATTCACCAGGGAAGATGTGAACCTCTTGGAGCAGGTCCAGGGGAGGCCATGGAGATGCTCCAAGGGCTGGAGCCAGACTGGCAGAGCTGGGAGTGTTCACCTGGAGAAGGGAAGGCTCCAGGGAGACCTCAGAGCCCCTTCCAGGGCCTAAAGAGGGCTTCTAAAAGGAGGCAGAGAATGACAGGACAAGGGGGACAAAATCTGTTTGGTGCAAGAACCAAATGAGATGCAGTGCAAATGGTCTCTGTAAGTGCTTAGTGCTAAACCCAGCAGGTCTGGAGTGTTTGGGGGTGATGAGCCCTGGAACTGGAGTGTTGATGATCCGTAATAAATACAAATAATAGAAAACAACTGTTTGCAGAGCTATACAAGTGTGTATGTGTTTGCATCATTGCTTTTATGTCCTTCTAGCTCAGGGCTGGAATTTGCTTAACAATCCTGGGGACTCTGATCTCCCTCCGGGCTCTCGGAGTCCAGCTTGCTGTGGAAGCAGCAGGATCTGAAGGCATTTCATGGACACTGGGTTTCTAAAGGAATGCTGTAATTTGAGGTGTTGGAATTTCAGGTATCCCCTGGGCAGGCTCCTCAGGTGGAGCACACCTTACACTGTGAATCCACAGACACTCAGGACTTGAGTAAATCCTTTGCTGGGATTTTTATCATTCCCCTGCTCTGCCCCAGCACCTGCAGGAGTTCTCTCAGCCCCAGCTTGAGCTCACCTATTTACCAGAATGGGCACTTGAAATGTTTAAAGCCCATAATTGTTGTTCTTTTAGAGTCCAACTCTTGAATTAAGGCTTTACAAGAGCACTGGGTATGCAAGGATTGCTTAATCAATAAGAGAAATTTATGTCAGACTTCCTGTTTACACTGCTCCTTGTGAACTGGGCAGGATTTTCAGCAATCCTGGTGGGGCTTTGAGATCTATTTTTAGACGATTTGGACAAAACCCAGAAGAAAAATATAAATCATTTGCTTCACAGCCTGGAAGAGTGTTTTTTAACGAGGTAATTAGGTTTTTACGGCAGTTTAATCTCTGCTTTCATCGCTGGAAGTTGCTTTGCTGGTTTGTTATTTCCCAGGAAAACAAGTGTCACTGTTCCCATAAATACAGTCTCCCTGTGGCTGGGCTCCTGTCTGTGCCACCCTCCCAGAGAACAATCCCTTCCCAATATCCCATCTCACCCTGCCCTCTGGCACTGGGAAGCCATTCCCCCTGTCCTGGCACTCCAGGCCCTTGTCCTCATTGTGGAATCCTTCCTGTGGAATCCTTCAGGTGATGAGGGGCCACAAATGGGTCACCCCGAAACTTTCCCTCCAGCAGGCTGTTCCTGCAGTTACTCACTGAATCCTTCAGTAATACAGGGTTATTTAAATTACAGTTTATTCTCCTTTCCTATATCCCCTATTGCTGAACAAAACACAGCGATTTTGAGGAATATTCTTTCAGGCCCCTGGGAAATCTCAGTGGGAAGTTGTTTTCCTGGCTGAGATTTCCAACTACAAAGATCTGTGAGGAAGCATCCAAGTCTTTGGCTGGGTGTACAAATAACTGGGATGGCTTAAACCTCCTGAGCAGCTGGCAGTGCCGTGGGGCAGGCTGGGCTCTGGCCCTGCATCCCGAGAAACTGGGAGTGTTCAGTCCTGCCCCAGTCACAGCCTTTGCCTGAAGTGGGGCTGAGTTAGAGCTGCTCTTTTGGAGCTGCTTTTCTCCCCCATTTCTTTTTTGCCACTCTCAGGCTCTTCCTTGATATTCCTCAGTCTGTGTGTTAAGCTGCTGACGTGTTGTTGTTAGAGGCCAACTTCTTGCCACAAAAACACTGAGGATGGAACAGCCTCAGGTACTGAGTCCAACCATTCCTCCAGCACTGCCCAGGCCACCACTGACCTGTCCCCACATCCACTCATGTTTTGAACCCCTTCAGGGATGGGGATTCCACCGCCTCCCAGGCAGCTGTTCCAGGGCAGGACAGCCCTTTCAGTGAGAAATTTCCCCAAAATCCACCCAAACCCTCCCTGGCCCAGCCTGAGGCCGTTCCCTCTCCTCCTGTCCCTGTTCCCTGGGAGCACAGCCCGACCCCCCCGGCTGTCCCCTCCTGGCAGGGAGTTGTGCAGAGCCACAAGGGCCCCTCTGAGCCTCCTTTGCTCCAGGCTGAGCCCCTTTCCAGCTCCCTCAGCCCCTCCTGGGGCTCCAGCCCCTTCCCAGCTCTGTTCCCTTCTCTGGACAAGCTCCAGCCCCTTCTTTGGAACTCCCCTGTAGTTTATTCTTTAATATTGTCCTTCTCCTGCCTTCCCTGTGCTGCTGGGGTCTGACTGAGCCCTGAGGTGACAGATTTGTCACTGTGAAGGGACGGCTTTGCCGTGGTGCTTCTCCAAAACCACCAAGGCCTTCCTGATCCTGGCCAAGGAGCCAAGCCTGAGACACCAGGTCATGTAACATCAGGATGTGACTGTGGAGCTGTGTCTGGGACATTTTGGGGATATGAAAGGAGAGGAGGCTGGGAGAAGTTCCAGATTTTCCCTTCAGCTCTTCCCCCTCTGAAGCCTCTTCTTTCCCACACGTGACCAGACGTGAGCACATATTGCACGGCCCTGGGGATGTGGCACTTGTGGACACGGTCAGTGGTGGCCTTGGCAGTGCTGGGGGAAGGGCTGAACTCGACCTTGGGGGGCTTTTCCCTGCTGCCCCCTGGTCTGTTTCCCCCACCCTGTGCCCTTGCAGCAGGGCCTGTCTCGGGGCTGTAGAGGAGGAACCATCCCGGTGGTCAGAGGGAAGGAGCCAGGGATTCTCTGGAGCTGGCAGCTCTGAGGGAAGGGCTGGAGCCAAGGTCAGGGCTGGCTGAGCTCCTGTCATGAGGCAGAGCACCAGCTGGGGCAGGACCAGGCCCTGTCCCCTGGGATGTGCCTGGCAGGTCCCAGCTGCTGCTCCAAGCCAGGGCTGGAAAAGGTCCTGATCCTGCCTGGCCTGGGAGCTTTCCCAGCAGCATTCCCTGTCAGAATGCTGCCTTGAGTCCTGTGAAAGTCACAGGAGCCTGAGCAGGAACTGGCTGGAGCTTTGCCGCTGCTGGAAAGGGTTTTTGTTCCCACTCCCCACCCAGGCTGGAGCCTGGGGGTGCTGTGGCTTGGATGGGGGGGCAGCACCCCCAGGCTCCTGCTGATGCTTCTCCTGCCTGTTTGGAGTTAAACATCCACCCTTTCCTGGGAAAAGAACCATCTCAGCCTGTTTAACAGCATGCTTGAAGTGGGTTTTGCTGCTGATTTGATAGGATCTGTTTTCATGCTGTTCTATTTTAAGTCCCTTTGCATTGGGCTTCTTTTTCCCTGGGTATAAATTTTATATGATTCCTTGAAACTGCACTGGAACTATGAAAGAAATAATCACTGGAATGTTGTTGGTGCTGATTTTCAGGGGTAAGTGTGTTAAAACCCAGTCCATAGAAAATGGATAAAGAACAGTCATGGTTTGGATTTACAACATTTTCAGCTCTCAAAAAAAAGCTGTTGCAGTACTTTGTTTTATTTCTAGAGATTTTTCAATAATCTGATTAATTTCTGCTGATGTGTGAAGCAATGAAGTAGATTACAAGCAAGTACAGGAGGAATGAGTGTGGAGGGGAGTGAAATTTGGTGTTTTTTTCTCCTTGGTTTCCAGTCTTGATCCCTCATTCCTGTGCTTCACACATCAGCAGAGCTGTGCAGAGACTGAGGGGCTTTTCTGGTGTAAAATTCCATCTTGGAAATTAATGCTGAGGAGTTCATCGCACTGTAGGACTTTCTTGTTCTTTCCAGGCAGGATTTCAGAGCTGGGGGGGACACCAGGGCAGTGTTGTGGTGTTGGGTGAAAAAAAACCTGATGCAGATTAGAAGTCCAACTTTGCTTTTTTCCTAATTATTATTCAGGACAGTTTTCATCTTATCTTCAAGGCCTTGGAAGAACAAGGAATTTCATATGGAGATCAGGCTTGGCTCCTGACAATAATTATACTTCAGAGAGACAATTTTCGTTCTTACACCTTTATATTGAAGCTGAAAGAATTAAAAACTGCTTTAAAGGGACTGCCTTGGGTTCCAGGTTCAAGACAAGATTCAGGACCAGTCCTCATCATATGAACATCACCTTGTAATTGTATTTTTCCTGATTTCTTAATTAGTTTTTTTTTTCCTGTTCCCTCACAAGGAGCAGGATTGGCTTTTGCATGGAAAAGCAGTGCCAGGTTTGTGTTTTGGTTTGTGGTTTATGTTAGGTTTTTTAGTAAGTTTGGAGTTATTTTTTAAAAACATCCCGGTTTCTTTGGCATGAGCACTCAGGTCACAGAACCATGGAATGGGTTGGGTTGGAAGGATTTTAAAGACTATCCCTTTCCACCTCCCAGCCATGGGCAAAGGTGCCACCCAATCCATCTGCTTGAGAGAAGTTTTTAAATTTCAGCTGAGATAAATAGAGCACTTAAAGAGAGATTTTTGTGCTTAGACATACCTGAAAACACAGATCTTCTGAGCCCTACTTTAAAAACCTGTATTTGACATTTTTGTTATACCCTTGTAACAAATGATTTTCTGATGGTTTTATGCAGTAATATGCTTGGTTGATCCAAATCCAAAGAAAACCTCACTTTTGGAAGTGTACTGTGATTTAAAACTCAAGGCTGACTCTCAAAATGAGAAATGTCTCAATTCCAGTTCAGCTCAGTTTACAGTAACTTTTGGGTCACTGCAGGCAGGAAAACACAGGGCCCAGCAATCCATCTCCAGGTTTTGAACCTTCAGAAACTCCAGAATCATGGAAAACCCACATCCCCAAGTACCTGAGTATCAGTAATTTGGTTTTGGTTTTCCCTACACCCAGACAGGAGGCAAAGAGGTTCCTTAGTGTGAGGTGAAATGTTGTGCAGGGTCCAACAAGAGGGTGGTGGTGGTGAGGGTGGCTTTGTCCCCATCCTGAGCATGCCGTGGGGACAACTAGAAGGTCCTGGGTGAAGCCTGGGGCTCTGGAGCTGAGCCTCAGGTGGAGCCTGGGTTGAGCTCTGGCTTCTCAGGCACTGAAGCCCCTACTCTGAGCTTTGCTGGAGCTTCACAGCAGCGGTAATGTTTTAATTAACCTATGCTAATGAGCACCTTTTTAGCTCTGGAGACAAAGGCTGCACTTGCTCTCACCTGGGTATTAATAGCAGCTGCTGGAACAATGCTCAGTGGTTTTGTGGGTTCCTACGCAGCAGATCCTGCTCAGGGTTTACTTTAATGATCATTTGCCTGAAGAAAGGAAGCTGAAAACTTCTGAGCTCTGTGCTGAGTTCACCTGAGCCCTCCCCAGCCCTGCAGTGACTGTCACAGTGGGGTGGCACCCTGGTGTTGGATGGGCCCAGTGCAGAGATGAGCCTGTGTGGGAGAATGGATTCATCTGCATCCTTCCGAGGACACTGAGCCTTCCCCAGTGGTGCTCTGGAGTGTGATGGGTCCTACAAAAAGTCCAGAGGAGGCCACAGAGTGGCTCCCAGGTCTGGCACACCTCTGGAGCCAGGCTGGGAGAGCTGGGGGTGCTCACCTGAAGAAGGCTCCAGGGGGAGCTCAGAGCCCCTTGCAGGGCCTAAAGGGACTCCAGGAGAGCTGCAGAAGGACTGGGGACAAGGGCTGGAGGGACAGGATTCAGGGAATGGCTTCCCACTGCCAGAGGGCAGGATAGGATGGGATATTGGGCAGGAATTGTTCCCTGGCAGGGTGGGCAGGCCCTGGCACAGGGTGCCCAGAGCAGCTGGGGCTGCCCCTGGATCCCTGGCAGTGCCCAAGGCCAGGTTGGACATAGGGGCTTGGAGCAGCCTGGGATGGTGGAAGGTGTCCCTGCCCATGGAAGGGTGGAATGATATGCACTTTAACATTACCCAACCCAAATCATTGCAGGATTCTGTGATCTGCAGAGCTCCTGGGAGCTCAGCAGAGCTGGATTTGGGAGTGGGGCAGTGACCTGCAGTCCTTCAGAGGGGCTCTGTCTCTGGGCAGAACTGGAAGGCTTTGGAAAGCTGTGGAATCTGGGGGTGTTGGGACCTGAGATTTCCTTGGGCTGTGTTTTGGATCTTTCCTCCCTGGTGAGGTTTCTGCATAAAGCAGCTCCTTATCGGCTGCTGGGAAGAGATTTTGGCTGTAGGGGCTTTTTTTTTCCCGATCCATATCCCTGTGACAAGTAATTTCCAAGTGTGAAAATTGCTTTGATATCTTTATTCAGCGCTGGCTCGCTCAGGAGCCGTTGCATAACCCGGGCAGGGGCAGCCTCAGCCCGGGGAGCTGGGAAGGGGCAGCTCCGGGGCTGCTCCTGCCGGGAGCACCGGGCTCGGGCTGCACTCACCGCCCCTTTCTGGACTGGTTGGTGCCACGATCAGAGCGGCTCCTGGCAGCTCAGAAGCTCTGAGAATGTGTCATGAAGGGAGTTTGGAAGTGGAGCCTTTCCTTGAAGAGAGGAAGAAAATCTTGATGAAAGGAGCTGCCTTTGAAGTGATTCCTGCTCCTCATCCAGTGCTGGCAAAGGGGTGTGAAGTTGTGTGAAACAAAGGGCAGGTTCTGTTTAGAGTTTGCACCCTCATTTCCTTCTCCCCAAGAGTGCTTTTTCCATCCACTGTGCTGTGTTTCTGTTGAGTGTTGAGATTCATCAGCTGCAAAAGTAGGGATTTCTGTGAAGAAGTCTGTGGATGAAATGGCAATAAAATAATTTTATCTGTACCTGAGAAATGCATATAAGTGTTCAGGATACCTGAACCTAAGCCAGCATCTGAAACAAAAATCTGGGTGTAATTCTATTTACTTCTAAACAGGGGGCCATTGTTACTCTGCCTGAACAAAAGAGTGAGTTCAAGTGACACGATCCAAGGTGAGGGTCTTGGAGATGCTTCCCTGCTTCCCTTGGAGAAGGGAGAAGGTTCCCTACCCTGGCCAGAGAAGGGAGATGCTTCTCCTGCTCCTCTTGGAGAAGTGAGCTGCTCCCCTGCCCTACCAAGCCTGTTACCCTCCAGCATCCTGCTCTTCTGCATGTGATGTGTTCCCCCTTCCCTCTTCCTCCTGGGATTAGACCTGGGCTGTTTCATGAAGAATAATTACATTTGATCTGGGAAAAGATGAATTTTGAAGAGGAGGGAATTAAAAAGAAATGACAAAAAATAATCAGCCCCAATCCCTCATGGTTATTGGAGTGGGAAGGGAGCACTTTGTCAAAGTGACACCAAGTCCTCTTTTGAGGTGTCCTGGCCTTGGGCTGGGCTGAGGCTTGGCCAGAGCTGTGCCTTTGAGGCTGGGCCAGCAGCAAAACCTGCACAGGCAGCAGGGATCCCTTGATACGTGTGACAGGCCCAGGAGGAAGTGAAGATGGTTTCCAGGGCTGATGTCCTTCCCTTGGGAAGGTTCCAGAGTCAGCGCTGCCCCTGCGCTGCAGGCTGGGCACCCAGCAGCAGTCCCTGGGAGTGTCCCACGGGAGCTCCCCAGTGCCTGGTGTGTTCCTGCTGGAGGGGAGCAGGGGTGCAGCAGCCTGGGGACTCCTCTGGGGGCTCAGCTGAGCCTTTGAAGGGAAGGAGCCATGTCCGTGTCGGGGTGATCCCAGTCCTGACTCTGAGCTCTGGCCATGAGCAGAGCTGGTGTGGGACTGGGGCATGAGACACGCTGAGACAGAAAGTTTGGTCTCCTTCATGGAATCACAGAATGTCCTGAGCTGGAAGGAACCACAGGGTCCATCCAGTCCAGCCCCTGGCCCTGCACAGACACCCCAACAATCCCACCCTGTGCATCCCTGGCAGCAGTGTCCAAACACTCCTGGAGCTCTGGCAGCCCTGGGGCCAGGACCATTCCTGGGTGTGCTGAGACCAGAATCTCAGATCCACCCAACAGAGGGATTCTTTATCCTCAGGGTCCTCCCCTAAGCCTGGTGAGCCTGTGTTTCCCTGGTGCCCTGTCCTGACACTGAAGGGCTGCAATGTTCCTTGGGGTAGCTGGAAGGCTACCAACCCACTGACTTGCATTTTTGGGGTCCCCAGAGCTGCCCCTCCCTGCCAGGCTGGTCTGTACACAGATAAACCAGACCCACACCCTTCACTGCCACCCATCTGAAGGCTCGTTCTCACACTAACTCCTCTTCCTCTGTGTTCTCCTCATGACTGGAGTGGAGTAGCAGCTGCTTTTCCTGGAAACACAGAGTGTGGAGCATCCCGGGCTGCTTTTATAGCTTGATGCTTTAGATCGTTAAATTCTCACGGCTTAAGCTCTTTATTTCTTGTTTTGCTGTGCTTATGAGAGGATCTCCTGGGGCCCTATTGTACAACAAATACAAATAATCCATAAATAAAACAGGCTGGCTGTTTGTACTGCTGGCAGTCTGCAAGGATTGCTCCCAGATAACGTTTTGGGATATTACTCATTTTGATCTGTGCCTTCTATCAGTGTTTGTCTGCTCAACAACACTGCAGAGATGTTGCCCTCTGGAAAGAGGCTTCTCCAGAATAATTTCTGATTTTTCTACCTGTTTGCTGTCTGCCTGTGGCAGAGTTTCAGTTTCCTTCCCTGCTTTCCCTGCCCGTCCATGGTGAGTTCCTGCAGGTTTTGGGGTAGTTCAGGTGTTGGAGTGATGCACACACAGAGGCTTTTTTTGGGGCACACACACAGAGGCTGCAGTTATTCCATGTCAGCACTGCCCTGGGGCGAGAAGCCCTTTCAATTCGCTCATAGCACATTGAGTTTTATGAAGTCCTTGACCTTAAACTTTTAAATGAGCTGGGATGTGAATTGAGAGTAGTAAAATGAGATTTAAATGAGAGACAGCCCCAGTTCCCTGCCTGGGAGGATGTGCTGCCCTTGCTGGGGCTGCTGTGAAACAGGACAAGTTATGTTAAACACAAACTGGTATTTACTGGTGCCTTGAAGCTGCTGCACTTGTTCCCCACTGGGAGCTGCCCTTTGGGGAGCCAGTTCTCATTAGTTGGTATCTGATCATTCCACAGGACTCATGGGGTGTGTGCACTGCAGATTTTCCTCCATAGATCTTTTCCTTCTGCTTTTTTCTTGCCCTGTTATGTGCAAACATCGTGTTTATTTTTCTTTATTAGCTCCTCTACTGTTCTTCTCTCTTCAGTAATTAACAGTTGATTTCCTACTTGTCTCTTGACCTTTCTTTTGCCAATCCATTCAAATCACAAGAATTTCTTGTTCTTTAAATATCTGCTTAAATGCCACAGGTAGAGGTCAGCTGGTTTAGTTCTTGACATATTTGGAAGAAGATGCTCCTGATGTTCTTTTGTTTCTCCTCTAGTTATTTCTTAGTAAATAGCCTGGAAGGTTTCCATAGCACACTGATGTAGAAATTACTTTTTCCCATATGGAACACACAGAAATGGGAGGTAGGTGAGTGACACCTTGATTTTTTATACGGAGAGCAGAATTTACTGATGTGGCAGTCAGAGGCTCTGAAGGACTAAAATGTTGCTTTTCTGGGCACACTGTGCCAGGGCCTTCCCGCCCTCACAGGGAGGAATTTCTTCCTTCTGGTCCTGGCACTCCAGGCCCCTGTCCAAAGTCTCTCTCCAGCTCTCCTGGAGCCCCTTCAGGCCCTACAAGGCCACACTGAGGTCACCCCAAAGCTTCTCCTCTCCAGATGAACATTCCCAGCTCTGTCAGCCTTTCCTCCAGCAGAGCTGCTCCAGCCCTCTGCTCATCCTGGAGCCTCCCCTGGACTCCTCCAGCAGCTCCAGGTCCTGCCTGTGCTGGGCCCAGGGCTGGGGCAGCTCTGCAGGTGGGGGCTCACCTGAGCACAGGGGCAGAATCCCAATCCCTTCACTGCTGCCCACACTGGGATCAGCATTTACATTTTCCAGTCCACAGTGTGCAGGGAAAGCAAAGGAGTTAATCCAAAGTGCAGATTTGCCAGAAAATTGCTCTATAAATAAAAATAAATTCCAAAAATAAGTGAAATAAAACATCAGTAGAAGATAAAGGGGAGGGGAAGGATGGAAGCAAGCGGATGTGAGGAGTGGATTTGTTCCATGGCCAAGTGCTTGTGTTGAGAGGCCTTTTGTCACAGCTGACTCCTTTGGAGAGCAGCCCTCAGAGGGCAAATCAGAACAACTCCAAGCAGAGAAGTTCTGGAAGTGCTGTCTGCCATTGTCCCAGGAGGAAGCTGGATCTGGGAATCTTCTCCACAGCTCCCTGCCAGGAAGGGACAACCAGGGGTGTCGGGCTGTGCTCCCAGGGAACAGGGACAGGGGAGGCTCAGGGTGGACATTGGGAAAATTCTTATGGAAAGGTTGTCAAACACTGGAACAGGCTGTGCAGGGAGGTTTTGGAGGGGTTTAACAGCCCTGTGGATGTGGCACTTGGGGACAAGGCTCAGAGGTGGCCTTGGCAGTGCTGGGTCAAGGTTGGACTCAATGTGTTGAAGGCTTTTCCATAAATCATTCCATGTTTCTGTGAGAGTCCCCAGTGCTGGATGATCCAGCTGGAGGCACTAAAACACCTTCAGCTGATGGGGAGGTTTTGTGCCTGGGGAAGCAAATCCAAGAGAGAGATATTTCCTGCTTATTTTGCCATTAAGTTAAACTCCTGTACAAATGAAGTGCCTGGGATAGGAGGTCTGGCAGAGGGAGGGTTTGTGTGGCATGAGGTGGCTCAGCCCAGGTGCTGCAGAGCAGATTTCCTGAAGGAACGGGGTTGGTTCAATCTCTGAGTTCTTGGAGTAAAAGAATGATTTAATTTCTTTTTTCTGTTTGAATCTATGTATAAGGCTAGAACATCTTCTGTGGGTCAGAATGGAATGTCAATGGGATTTTTCCTTTGTTCTTGGGTCAGAGTGGGATGTTAAAGGGATTTTTCCTTTATTCCTGGGTCAGAGTGGGATGTTAATGGGATTTTTCCTTTATTCCTGGGTCAGAGTGGGATGTTAATGGGATTTTTCCTTTATTCCAGCAACAACGTACAGTTTATAGGCTGACCCTGGTGAAAGCTTGGAATGTGGATGAACTCAAAGCTTATGCTGACCTGATATCCCTTGGGAAACCAGACTTCATTGAGGTCAAGGTGAGCTGCATGGAGCTGATTTAGTTTTTCCAGCAGTGTTTTCCATTGTTTTGTCCCTATTTCCCCCTTGCCTTTAGTCTAAACTTTCTGAGTAAGTGAAATTCTCCTGAAGTGATGCATAAAAAACTCCTCTTTTGCTTTTAATATTGGTGAATAATAATTAATTAACATGCAGGTAATGTTTTCTAGTGTCCTGTGTGTGCCTTTGGAGCAGGTTTCCCTGTGCCACAAACCAAACTTTGTACCAGCCAGCCTCAATTTCCGTCCAGCAGAATCATCACTCTCTGGCCTTTTTTGTATTTCCATGAAAACAAGATAAACAGATATTCCTTCTTTATATCTACTAACAGTTGAAACAAAATATTCCAGGCTAAGCTGGTAGCTTGGGGTAGGATTCTTCCCATCCTGGTCTCAAATTTTGCCAGGGGAAAGGTGGAAGGTTCAGTGATATTTGTGTTTGGCTGGATTTGAGGGCTGCCAGCAGGAGATGGGAGATACAGCAGGCCAGGAGGGGCTTTATCATGGGTTTAATCAATTTAGTAAATAGAGACTGTAAAAAAAGTGACCAACCTGGAAAAAAGACACCTTCCCAAGTGCTCTGAGCATTTTCACCCAGCAGCTCCTGCAGAGCAGCACAGCTCTCTTAGCTCTGTTTGTACAGCTCTGTTACTCGTTGACTCTCCTTTTTCTTTGCTCTCTTCCTTCTTTCTTATAATTTTTTTAAACTTTCTTTCATGTTTTTAACCTTTTTCATTATTATTATTATTTTTCAACTTCTTTTGCTGTTGCTATGAAGAAAAAGCCTGTATTTTGCTATGAAGGTTTGATACCTTCTCTCAGCATGGAGAGGTTTTCTCCATGTTTGTGGGAGCTGGGACAGGGATTTTCATGGATCTCTGAGCCCTGGTCTGTGAGCTCTGAAAAGCGAGCTCAGGGCTGTGAGCTCAGGGACAGTGAGGGCCTGGGTGACATTCCCAGAATCCAGTAGTGGGATGGTGGCACTGGGAGGCCAGCCTCACACTGTGGTGGTCAAGCAGCATTTGGGACTTAGCGATTTTCCCCAAAAGGTTTGGTATTTTTGATTAAAGGTCATTTTTTGTGTTCTTTTGAGAACGAAGCATATCTGGGATGTGGATAGGCCTCAGCATTCTTTTCCCAAGCCCCTCAGTGTGCCAGGGTAAAAAGCCAAAGACCAGGTGGTATTCAAAGCCAACCAACAAAGAGTGATGAGGAGATTCTGCAAAGCTCTGCCCAACAATGGGGCTGAGCTTGGGGATTTTCTGGTTGAAGACTTTGGATAAATGACATCCATTTCAGATGAAGGGAGCTAATCCAGTGTTGCTCCAGAGAGGTTCACAGGGCGTGTGGAGAGAGATTTAGATTCTTGCAGGGCTTAATCCTTGTTCTCATTTCCATGCGTGCCTCTCAGTGCTGCATCTCTGTGGGACCCCATTCTCCCACTTAAGCCAATAGTGAAGGGAGACTCAGTCATTAAAAATGCATCAAATTGATTTATTGCCTTAATCTGTTCTAATGCCAGTGCGTCACTGTCACACTTGTACAGAGCTGATGGTTGTATTTAAGGTCTGGAACATGGCAGAACTCGTTTTCTTGTCATGGTGCCCTCTTTGGGTTCAGAAAGCTAGAGGTTGGTTTGATGCACAGTATTTTTGTGACCAGATAAGGGAATGGAGCTGGGAAGGGTCTGGAGCCCCAGGAGCAGCTGAGGGAGCTGGAAAGGGGCTCAGCCTGGAGCAAAGGAGGCTCAGGGGGGCCCTTGTGGCTCTGCACAACTCCCTGCCAGGAGGGGACAGCCGGGGGGGTCGGGCTGTGCTCCCAGGGAACAGGGACAGGAGGAGAGGGAACGGCCTCAGGCTGGGCCAGGGCAGGCTCAGGGTGGATTTTGGGGAAATTTCTCACTGAAAGGGCTGTCCAGCCCTGGCACAGTTGCCCAGGGCAGTGGTGGAATCCCCATCCCTAGAGGGATCTGAAAGATGGACATGGAACTTGAGGACATGGGTTAGAGTGAGCTCAGCAGTGCTGGGTCAGTGACTGGACTCGATCTTAGGGGTCTGTCCTTACTGAATTCTAGAATCATGGAATGGTTTGGGTGGGAAGGATCTCAGAGTCCATCCAGTGCCACCCCTGCCAAAGGCAGGGACACCTTCCACTGGCCCAGGCTGCTCCAAGCCCCAATGTCCAGCCTGGCCTTGGGCACTTCCAGGGATCCAGGGGCAGCCCCAGCTGCTCTGGGCAGAGTGAAGCTTTATCACTCAGCTCACAGCAGCAGTGTGAGCTCCTGCCTTAGCAGAGCTTTCCTGCTTCCTCCTATCCCTCAGAATTTAAGGAGGAAACCCAAACCTGCCAGGCTGGCCCTTTGTCCCAGGGCTGTCCATGCCATGGTGTCTCATGGCAGGACTTGGGCACAGCACAGATCGAAATCATGGCACAGAATCTTCCCAAGCCTTTGTGAAAGTTTTCAGCCCCCTGGAAGCTCTTTTCCTGCTGATTTTCCTGTCGGTTTTGTTCATGTAGATGGATAATCTTGGTGTCCAGCCCAGCTCAGGGTGCTGGTCTGGGTTCAGCTCCAGCTCTGGTGCCTGAAGCTTGGCTGCAGAGTTGAAGTGACCAAGTAAATGTGTGCAGGGAAGGGCCAGAGGGAAGTGTCTGTCTCAGTCTGCTCAGTCTTGACATGTTAAACAGGAAAGATTATTTAATTGCTTAGAAAAATGAGGAAAATGAGCTGTGCCTTAATGAGTTTTTAATTGCATGCAGCAAGAGGCAATTGCCCCCACCTGTCAAACAGCCATTCAGGATCCTGCTGCCATCCCAGCTGGAATTTAGATGAAGAGGTGAAGCTGAATCTCCCATTCATGCTATGAATAATCCCAAACAATGTATGATTGCCACACCTGAAAAAAGACCAGCATTGGCCACTTGCTGTTAGAGAATCACAGAATCGTTTGGGTTGGACCTGCAGGACTGAATCCAACCACTCCCCAGCACTGCCAGTGGCCTCAAGTGCCACATCCAAGTACTGTTTAATCCCTCCAGGGATAGGCACTCCAAACCTCCCTGGGCAGCCCCTTCCAAAACCCGAGCACCATTTCCATGAAGAATTTTTCGCTGCTGTCCACCCTGAGCCTGCCCTGGCCCAGCCTGAGGCTGTTCCCTCTCCTCCTGTCCCTGTTCCCTGGCAGCACAGCCCGACCCCCCCGGCTGTCCCTTCCTGGCAGGGAGTTGTGCAGAGCCACAAGGGCCCCCCTGAGCCTCCTTTGCTCCAGGCTAATCAGTCACAGGTTGGACCTGGTGTTCCTGGAAGACTTTTCCATTCAGGATGATTCCATGGTTGTGACCCTGGAGCAGAGGGGGGAATTCAGCAGGGGCCCTTCCTCTCTCGATCCCCACACAGCTCGTTTGGAGAGCTGGGATGAAAGGCCGGGTTTTGTGTTTGAGTTCAGCTCTCCTAGGAGGAGGTGCTTCCACTTCCAGGGAATCCCTGCAGATGTCCAGGCAGTGCAGCCCTGCTGGGCCCTCAGCCAGGGGTGTGGGGTGTCTGGAGAGCTGCTGGAAAATACTGGGGCTGTGCTGCATGACCAACCATCTCCAGCCCTCCCTACAGACTGAAGTGACACAAAGGACTGATGGCCTTTGTTAAATCAGCTTGATGGTGATGATTAAAAGCAGCCAAGGTGTTGAATCCTGGCTGAATCCACTGCAGCAGGAGCAGACGTGTGTGAGGCCTTGTGGCTGTAATTTGGAGGGTGCTGCAGCTCAGCTCAGGAGTGTTTTCATTGCAGAGACTGCAATCAATGTGGCATTGATGCTTTTTCTATTTGTCTGGGGTCATGGCTGCCCCAGATTTTAAACTGTGTCTCTGTCACTCAGCAGCTTGGCCCACACTTTGTTCTCTGTTAATTTGCACGAGCCTCAATTAAATTTATAATTTGTGGGCTCAGAGTGAAGAGAATTGTTTTGTTCAGTAATTAAATTGGGAAGTCTGGAGTATGAGTGGAGAAACAAAGCGCTGTCAGCTGTAGTTGTTTCCTTCAGAGCCCTGGGGATTGAAAGGATTACTGGCTCTCTGCATCCCGGGGCAGGAGCCAGGTCCTGGGGGCAGGAATGTGCTTCCCTGGCTTCCCACAGCACCAGCAACCACCCTGGCACAGGGCTCTGGGCAATCCACTTGTGCTCACTCAGCTCCGTTACAGCTGAAAATCAGCCCTGGGCCCAGCACAGGCAGGACCTGGAGCTGCTGGAGGAGTCCAGGGGAGGCTCCAGGATGAGAGAGGGCTGGAGCAGCTCTGCTGGAGGAAAGGCTGACAGAGCTGGGAATGTTCATCTGGAGAGGAGAAGCTTTGGGGTGACCTCAGTGTGGCCTTGTAGGGCCTGAAGGGGCTCCAGGAGAGCTGGAGAGAGACTTTGGACAGGGGCCTGGAGTGCCAGGGCACGAGAAATGGCTTCCCACTGCCAGAGGGCAGGGCTGGATGGGATATTGGGCAGGAATTGTTCCCTGTGAGGGTGGGCAGGCCCTGGCACAGGGTACCCAGAGCAGCTGGGGCTGCCCCTGGATCCCTGGCAGTGCCCAAGGCCAGGCTGGACAGGGCTTGGAGCAGCCTGGGATGGTGGAAGGTGTCCCTGCCCATGGCAGGGGTGGCACTGGAGGGGCTCTAAGGTTCTTTCCAACCCAACCCATTCCATGATTCCATGATTCTGTGAAATCCAGAAAATGCCCAGAGAATCCAGTTGCTCTGGATTCATCCTGGCAGAACCAGGAAGAGCTGGGATGCTATTCAAAGACTTCTGCAATTCAAGGTACTTGGCCAGAGCTCTGTGGAATAGGCTGCTCAAAGCACCCTTATTAAGCAGGTAATTAAGAGGCAGCATCGTTGCTGTTCCTGCTGCTGGGAGGTTGGGGAGAGAGCTCTGGGTGAACAATGGGATCCTTTCCTTTTTAATTCTTGATGTCTTAATAACTGTCTTCGTGTATTACTGCAAAGCAGAACGTGACCGCCCTCATCAACTCCGCATGGGTTTTAAGTGCTATCAGCTGTTAATTAACTCCAGTTTGAAGAAGTTGGGGAAGTTGAAAGCAGCTTTGCTTCGGTGTGCTGGAAGCTGATTCCCATTGATTTGTGCTGGGAATTAATCAGCCAGCCAAGCACTCACTTATTCCATTTGCCTCTGTGCTTTCTTTGCTTGTAAACGATATCTTTGTAGTTTACTGAGAGCATGAATCATGTTGGAGCTTCTGAAGAATTTTCCCCCTCTATACTCAGACATTTTTCATGCTGCTCAAATCATAATCTGGATAATGAGTATGGGGAGAATATTGCTGTTTGTCTCCAGCTGAACTTTGAGGATCCAAACCCCTGATTTGCGTGGCTGGCTGCTCTGATATAACACTGACTAATAGGGAAGGAACATGTTTAAACTCTGGGTTCAGACTTACAGAGCTGGGCTAAAAAACCCTGCATGTACGTCCCTGGTGAGCACTCCCTGGCTTGTGCCCTGTCAGTCTTCCTCCAGGCTGCCTCTGAGTTATGGTGCCTGGGCAGATTAATGGGGGGGGAGTCCCTCATAAATTTATGGGTGAGAAAGTGATTGCTTCCTAAACTTGTACACTTCCCAATTAACAGCAGGCTGTTGCTCCTGCAGCCTTGTGTGCACTGTGCTGTGGTTGACATTACTGGCAAAGATGTGTCTGCACATTCCATGTCCAGGGAAATGCAGGTAAATCAGGGATTGGGAGCATGGTAGCAGCTGGGAGCAGGTGCCATGGCCATGCTATACATGAACCTGGATGCAAATTCTATTTAAAAGGAGATCAAACTGTTCTTCCCAGGGGGAAAACCATGAGCAGGCCAGACACAGAAATCCATAAAACTCTGTTGTAAAGGCTGGCGCTTGATGGGATTTTGTGACTGGAATGAAAGAGCTCAGCCCAAGAGCAGAGGGGCTGGAACCAGGCAGAGAAAGGGGCAGAGGGGTTGGGTGGTGTCTGTAGGAAAAGTCCTTTGGGTACCAAGGTTGTGAACCAGCCCTGGGATCTGATATGTGATCTCCTCTCAGTGATGGCAGATTAATTGATGGGAAATTGGCAGTGAATTATTTGATTGGGAGGGATTGTCATGGATCATGATCTTCGCTGTGAAATATTTTCAAGCAGAGCTTAAATGACACCCTAAAGTCGAGCACTGTCTGCACTCCAAGTGGGTGACATTGAGTGCTCACCACCCTGTGGTTTGGGGCAAATTACTGGGTAAGGAACATTAGGTGTTTTACAGTGTTCTGTTCTGTCCAAGGATTTTGTCTCATGCACTAGTTAAACCAGAATTCAGTGATTTTTATCAGGAGGGAGGAAGGAAGGAAGATTAAGTCAAAGGAAAGAAAAAGAAAGAAAAAGAAGTGAAGGAAAAAAGAGAAAGAAGGGAAGAAAAATTAAAAGAAAGAAAGAGAGAAAAGGAGAGGAAAAAGGAAAAGCAAATTTGAGGTCATGGCTGAGACTAAATCAGTAATTTAGGAGGTTCGGGTGATCACACCTCAAATTAGGAGCAGCTGGTCCCAGAATGGTGAGGCTGGATAAAGAAGGCCTGGACGAGGCATTCAGGGTTCTGGGCTGGGTGTCACGGTGGGGACTCGTCACTGGCTGGACTTGATGATTCTGGAGGGCTTTTCCAGCCTCTGGGATTCAGAGGCTGAAGGTGGTGGATTGGGTGTGGGAGAGCTGGAGGTGTTCACTACCTGAGCAGTCTCCCAGAGCAGCAGTGCTCTTGTCCTGGCTCTGTCTGGGAAAAAAAGGGACACATGTCCTGCTCCAGGCTCTCCATCCATTCCTGGCTGTGTGGGGGGCTGGGAGGGGAGCTGGAGCAGGAGCCCCGTGTTCTCTGCATCCCAGGGGATCTGCAGGGGAGGTGTCCTTGAACGTTGTCACCTCTCGGGGTCAGTTCTGGGGGTGACTCAGAACATGACCAGAAGCTGCTTCCCAAAGCTCCAGTGCTCCCACCAGGGAGGGACTGAACTTTGTGTCAGTCCCTGCTGTGCCCAGGGATGCTGCTGGATTTGGGTACAGGTTCTGGAAGGCAGGGCAGAAATCACAGCCTGGGCTTGGCAGGAAGAGGCCTCGTTCCCTCTGTGACACATGAGCAGGGTCTCTGGAAGTGTCCCACTGAGATGGCATTGGTTGTCCATGAGACTCTTCCAGACTTGTCACATTTCCCACCCCACTGACCTTCTCCAAGGTCCCTCAGTCACTTGGGAGCATCCTCCCTTTGACTCCTGTTAAAGCTGCATTCCAGGATCACACCCAGCCTGTATGTCACTTCTGGGGACACAGACATGGTGCTTTGGGGATGTGTTCACTGCAGGAAGGACCCATTTTTTATGCCATTTCTAAATCTGTGACCTAGCCATGGGCTGCTGTCCTGGTTTAGGGCAAATTTGGGAAGAAACCTCCAAATGGGGTCCCTCTAGAACACAAATCCAGCTGTCCCCTCCCTGAGCCGGTTCGGGAAAAAGATTTCCTTGGAGGAAAGTGGAAAAAAATTGTTTATTTAACAAACAAAGCACTTCTCAGCGCAACAAATGAACAATACTAAACAACAAAACCTCTTGCCGCTCTGAGGAGATGATGAATTCAGAAAGTCTCTCTCGTGGGCTGTAGCCCAGCTCACTCAATTGTCAGTCCCTCTGGTGCTGGGAAATGCCAGGCCCTGGGGGGCCATGGGGCTGAGCTCCTGGTGCTCTGCTGGGTTTATAGTCCAGAGCAAAGAGTTCTAAAGAAAAGGAGAAAAAACCCTACAGTCCGGAGAACTTCTCTGCTTCAGCTAGCCAAAAACTGACAAAAAGCAAAGGAGAGCTCTGTCCTGTTGCCTGCACTGCAGACAACACAGGCTGTGTGAGGAAAGCTGAAAACTCTTATCTTCATGTTTTGAAAACAACCACCTCAGACATTGCATCGCTTCTCCTTCTCTCCCCTTCACTCTCAGATCCAGCTTTAAAGGTGCAAAACTTATTTCTGAGCTAAACAGACAAATGGGGATCCAATTCAGCGTCAACCCAGGACAGATGCGGTGTGAGGGGGCAGAGCCGGCAGCTGCAGGGTTTGCTGGGGAGGGCTGAGCTGACTGTCCTGTTTCCTTGTGTCCCCAGGGTGTGACGTACTGCGGGGAGAGCTCTGCCAGCAGCCTGACCATGGCCAACGTGCCGTGGCACGGGGAGGTGGTGAGCTTCGTGCAGGAGCTGGCGCGGCTGCTCCCGGAATACGGCATCGCCTGCGAGCACGAGCACTCCAACTGCCTGCTGATGGCCCACAGCAAGGTGAGCCTGCCTGGGGCTGCTCTGGGCAGGGCCAGCACAACTGCCCTCTTTGCTTCTAGCAGCCTTGCTCTCCAGAGTTACCCAGAATTGTTGAGGTTGGAAAAGCCCTCTGGGGTCTTTGTGTCCAGCCCAGCAGTGCCAAGGCCACCGCTGACCCATGTCCCCAAGTGCCACATGCACACCTGTGTTAAGCCCCTCCAGGGGTGGGGACCCCACCCCTGCCCATTCCAAAGCTTCCCAAGCCACTTCAGTCACTGGCCAGGAGAATTCATGGTGTGCCCCAGGATTCCAGCCCTTCACATCCCTGGATGCCATTTGGACTCCAAGGAATGCTCTGTTATTTTCCTGTTGGTCTGAGCCACCTCTCCAGAGGCAGAATCACCACATTTGAATCAGAGAACCACAGAATCATTTGGGTTGGAAAAGCCCAACCACTCCCCCAGCACTGCCAAGGCCACCACTGCCCCATGTGTCCAAGTGCCACATCCGCAGGGCTGTTAAACCCCTCCAGGGATGGGAACTCCACCACTGCCCTGGGCAACTGTGCCAGAGTTGGAGAACTTTTTCCAGGAAGGAATTTCCCCAAAATCCACCCTGAGCCTGCCCTGGCCCAGCCTGAGGCCGTTCCCTCTCCTCCTGTCCCTGTTCCCTGGGAGCACAGCCCGACCCCCCCGGCTGTCCCCTCCTGGCAGGGAGTTGTGCAGAGCCACAAGGGCTCCCCTGAGCCTCCTTTGCTCCAGGCTGAGCCCCTTTCCAGCTCCCTCAGCCCCTCCTGGGGCTCCAGCCCCTTCCCCAGATCTGTTCCCTTCCCTGGACACGCTCCAGCCCCTCAGGGTCTTTGTTGTCATGATGGCTTCTCTGGGCAACCTCTGCCAGGGCCTCATCACCCTCATGGTAAAAAATATTATCTTATATCCAATGTAAATCAACCCTGCAGCTGTTTAAATCCATCAGCCCTTGCAACAGGTCCTGCTGGAAAGGTTTGTCACCATCTCCCCTCCAAGTACTGGAAAGGAAATGAAATGAAGTACAAGTGAAATGAAATGAAGTACAAGTGAAATAATAATTCATTTTAAAGGAGGCGGAAAATGAAAAATAATGAGTACATATTTGCTTTCTGAGCTTCAGAAAAGATTAATAGAAGGGCAGCAGAAAAAGATAATGATGTGCCAGCTGGGCACCTGTTGAACTTGTAGATTCCTGGAATCCTTTGGGTTGGAAGGACCTTAAAGTCCATCCCATTTCATGGGCAGGGACACCTTCCACCATCCCAGGCTGCTCCAAGCCCCAATGTCCAGCCTGGCCTTGGGCACTGCCAGGGATCCAGGGGCAGCCCCAGCTGCTCTGGGCACCCTGTGCCAGGGCCTGCCCACCCTCCTAGGGAGGAATTGCTCCTGAATATCCAATCTAAATCCACTTCTAATCTGCCAAAGGAGCAGCTGGGAAGGAGCAGAGAAAACCAGGACACCTGGTTTGTGTTTGATCTCACCTTAAATTGGCTTTATTTACAGTCTCACTCCTGGCTGTTGCCACTGGCAACTGTTCCTGAGAAAGCAAAATCCCCTTCTGCATTGTAAGGTCCAGGAAAGCAAACAAACAGATTGCAGAAACCTTCTTGAGGCAGAATTTAAGTAACACCATTAGCAAGGAGAATAAATTAGTACCTGCCCAGGAGGAATTCAACAGCTGCTTCTCCTTCCACAGCCATTAGCAGACGGTTTCTGTGGAAAGCAATCTGTCCTCAGATATTTTATTGCTAAAATAGCTAATAAAAAAATAAATTTATTTCCATTAGGGTTTAATTTTTGGGTTTCAGGCTCTAGTGGAGAATAAAATCTGTCAGTGCCTATTATTTGCAGGAAAACCTGTGCTCTGAGATTGATCAAAGTGGAGTGAGTAATTACAAAATCAAAGGGTCTTTAAAAAATTAAGGAGTTGCAGGAAGAATGTAATAAAAATCATTAAGAAATGTGATTTATTTCACTGTGTTTTCCTAGGTCTGAGTCTGGAGGTATTCAAACAATGCTCCTGATAAATTTAATACTGCCATTGAATGCCAGCCTGTAGGAAAGAGGCTGAGAGTGTGAGGAATAATTCATCCTGCAGCTGCTGCCTGGGATGGATGGGACTCATTGATTGTCACCTGCTTGTTGTGAGTGACAGGACTTCAGGACTTGAGCTCTGAAGTCTCTTAGGGGCAGGGATTTTAGGGAAAGCAAACTGCAGGTTTTATGTGGTGTTATTTTCTCTCCCTGGAGGTCCTGGAGTGGCACTGAGATGGGAACTGGGGCACTTGGGGGCCTTCAGGGTCCTAAAAATCTCCCATTCAGCCTCCAGGTCTCTTCCCACACACAAATCCCTTTTCCCTGCTGGCCAGCAGTGGGTTCTGCTCTCTGGGAGTATCTGCAGGTACAGGGAGGTGCTTGTGGGAGCACTCAGGGGATGATGGGTCCCACTTTAAACTCAGAGAGCTTTGGATCCCAGGGGAGCTCAAAAAGTCCTAAAAACTGAATCCTCACAGCAAGATGTTTGATTTCCACTTATCTTCCTAGAGCTTCCACTTACCCTTACCCCAGAGAACAACTCCTGTGCCCTGATTCCCATATCCTGAGGATCCCTGGCAGTGCCCAAGTTGGACAGGGTTGGACACTGGGGCTTGGAGCAGTCTGGGATGGTGGGAGGTGTCCCTGCCCATGGCAGGGGTGGAATGAGGTGGGCTTTAAGGTCCATTTCCACCCAAACCACCCCAGGATTCTGTGTGGCTGCAGCACTGGGAATGTCAAAGCACCTCCAGGACAGGTGCTGGGGACAGGGAACAGCCTGGCCAGAGGTGCCCATCCCTCTCCTTCAGCCACAAAAACATCTCACCCAGGAGGGACTTGGCATTTTCCTGCCAGTGTTGGCACTGCAGGGCTTGGCTGGCCTGGGAGGCTCCGGGTGTGTCCTGGCTGTGCCCGCAGGAGGCTCTGGAGCTCAGGGAAAGGCACTGAATTGTTCCATGCTGAGCATCCCATGCTGAGCATCCCAGCTATATTTAGGGAGGAAGAGGAAGCACTTCACTCCCAGCTGCACATCCCCTGACAAGGAGTAGATCAGGGACAAAGAGTCCATCACGTTTAGTTCCTTCCTGCCTCAGTCCTTCAGAGAGTGGGAGCTGTCCTTGTGATCCAGCATCCCGAATCCAGGGACAGCATCACAGTGAAAACCAAACTTGGAGGCAGAGGGTCTCAAAGAGGTGGAACATCCCAGGATCTGCAGCAGAGCAGGGGATGAGGTGGAGCCCAGGTGTGGACTAGGTGACCCCAGGTATGGTGTCACAAGGTCACAAGGTGTCTCTGCAGCCAAGTTGCCTCCGTAGAGCAGGTGTGAGCAGGGAAGGGTGGAATTCCTGAAGGTTTTCTCCCTTTCCCTGTCTCCTGGCAGCAGGAAGGTGGCTCTGCTGGGCTGCATGTAGAAGCAGCTGTCTGTTGTGCTGAAGTAGTCGGGCCTTCATCCCTGGGAATGGGAGCTGCCAAGATGGAGCCCTGGCTCTGTTGGCAGCTGGGTTGTTCCGCTTGGCAGTGGGCAGGGATTAAAATCCTTATTATTCCTTCCCTTGGAATAACACCCCGGGGTCAGGGGAGTCAGCACAGGGTCCTGGGCTGTGGCACTGCTGGGCTCAGCTCAGGGCAGTTCGGGTTGTCCCACTCTGGGAATCCCAAAGAGTGAATTCCATCTTCAAGCATTCCATGTGCTTCCTCTGGAGGTGTTCCCTCTGGCCTGACACCTGATTGCTCCTGAGCACAGGCTGAAGTCACTGAGGGTGGAACTGCATGGCTGCTTGTTGTTCCCATCTAAAACTGACAGGAACTGTGGTGCTGGTAGCTGTTCCCAGATCTGTCTGTGGAGCTGCTGAGGGATTTAAGGCTCAGTTATTCCCAACGCTGTGTCCCTCTGCTGGTTTTCCTTCAGCCCCATGGACTGGCATGTGGAGAGGCTCAGCTCTGTGTGCCTGATGTCCCACTGCTTGTGGGATCAGGGAATGGTTTGGGTGGGAAGAGACCTCACAGCCCATCCAGTGCCACCCCTGCCATGGGCAGGGACACCTTCCACCATCCCAGGCTGCTATAACCCCAATGTCCAACCTGGCCTTGGGCACTGCCAGGGATCCAGGGACAGCCACAGCTGCTCTGGGCACCCTGTGCCAGGGCCTGCCCACCTGCCCAGGGAACAATTCCTTCCCAATATCCCATCTAACACTGCCCTCCTTTCTCTTAAGGCCATTATTCCCATCTCTTACCTCACCTGCAACTTAAGAACCAGCTCAATTTCTTCCTAAAGCCTGAGGTTGGGATAATAATTCAAAAGAAGTTTGCAGGTTTTTGCCAAGCGCTATGACCCTGGTCTCATATCTCAATATTTCTCCTTATCTTGGTGAGTGACTCCAGTTCAGTCACTTCTCCTGTCAAACAAAGGGAGCCTTAAATAATTGTGATCCTTAATGAGGTGAGAAAGAGGGTCATAATTCTGGGAATTACTTGTTTGTCTTGGAGAGCTGGTGCTGGCAGGTGGTGAAGTGTGCTGTGTTTGATGGCAGCCTGTGGGAAGGTGAAAAGCTGCATATATACCAGGGAAGGGATGTCCTCAGAGGGAAACAGAGGAGTTCAGGATGGAGCCACCCAGATCATTTTCCCTGGAGCCTTTTTGATGCTGTGCCCGGGGCAGTGGCCGCTGGTGGGCACAGGGCTTGGGGCTGGCAGCCACACCTGGAGTGGGATCTCATCCCTGGGTCCCACCCGGGCATCTCGGGGTGTCACCTCTGCTCTGACCCCCCTGCTCCAGCCCCACTCATTCCATGAACCCAGGCCAGGCAGCCTCGGCAGGGTGGGCTGTTCCTGTGCCAGGGGGAGCTGCAGAGGTGAATGCTGGTGAGCCAGGCACAAAGCAGGGTAGATCTGCCCTTCCCAGCCTCCCAGCTGCTGCTCTGGGATTGCAGTTCCATCAGCTGGCAGAGCCCTGTGCACACAGCTCACACAATCCTGATGTGTGTCCCCAGGGGCACAGGGGCATCCTCTGCCTGGGCTCTTCTGGACTCTGCAGGTGGCTCAGGTCACTCCAGGGACACTCCAAATGGGGGAGGAAAATCCAGGGAGGCTGGGGATTAAATGACCAGGTGTGGCCAGGGTAAAAACTTTAAGGGATAGATTTATTTGTGAATTTACACATTTTTTAACATATGTATTCTATGCTGTAAAACCTTTTATAGGAGGGAGAAGTATCTGCTTTTTATATACAAGAATACATATAATATATACATTATTAATATGTTTTTCGGTATTTTTGTATAGATACATAAAATATTCTTCCCTGTGAGGCCCTGGCACAGGTGTCCAGAGAAGCTGTGGCTGCCCTTGGATCCCTGGAAGCCCCTCCCTTGTGGCTTGCCCTTGGATCCCCTCCAAGCCCAAGGCCAGGCTTGGAGCAGCCTGGGATAGTGGAAGGTGTCCCTGCCCATGGCAGGGGTGGAATGGGAAAGTCCCTTCCAGCCCAAACCATCCAGGCATTCTCTGAATAGCTATAAAAGACTATATATAAATACTCTTTATGTATTCCATCCATATTCATCTCTTCCCATATATCCGTGGGACTATTCCCATCTCTCAGAATGATGGATCTCACTCTGTTTTGGTGCTGAGTTATTCCAGCAGCTGCTAGAGGGTCCCAAGGAGAGAAGAATCCCTACTACCGATGTTTTCATCAGAATGTTCCTAATAGACATTACATTTATCCATTATTGACCTGCAGTGTGTCCATGTGGGGTGAGGGGGCTCCAGTGGGAGCTCTCCCAGCTGAGTGGCACAGACTTCAGGGATCCCTGGAAACTTTGGAATTGCCATGGATGTGGGAGTGTGGCATTAAAAGTAACCAAACTAAATTAATGAGGTTAAAACTGACTAAGTGTGCCCTGTGTGCAGAACTACACTCCATGTCCCCGGGGCAAGGCTCTTCCTGGACTGCCAGGGAATGGGTTTTAGCTCAGCAAAGAGCAGATTTCATGGGACACCAGCAGGACCAGGCTGAGGGGTCCTGGAGGGCTGGGATTTCTGCTCAGGATTGACAATAAATGGATGCAGGAGTGGGGGGGATTAACTCCCTCTGCTTCCTGCTCAGGAGTGCAGGGATTGGGATCTTTGCAGGCTGGGAATGCCTAAACATTCCCAAAAGTCTCTGTCCACCAAATGTTTGATTGGTGGCTGTGGGGTTTTGGTTGGTTGGGTTTTGGTTGGTTATTTTTTGTATGGCTTTTGGGTTTGGTTAGGGATTTCTTGTGGGAATTCTTTTGCACTTGTTTGTTTTGTTTTGGTGTTTGGTTTACTTTGAGAGGAGTCTTAGTCTGGTTTGGAGTTTTTTTGTTGGTTTTGGTGAGCTTGAGTTGGTTTGGGGTTTAGTTGGCTTTGAGGGTTTTTTTGTTTGATTTGGGTTTTTTGCTTGGTTTTTGGGGTTCTCAGGTTTATTTTGGGGGTGGTTGGAGGGGTTTTTTGGTATTTCATTTAGGTTTGGTGTTTTTTTCCTGGTTTAGGGTGTTTGGTTTAGGGAGTTTTGGGGTTTTTTGGGGAGAATTGTGTTGTTTTCTTTTGGTTTTGTTTATTGTGATTTTGAGGGTTCATCTTTGGGGGGGAGCTTTGTGGGGTTTTTTCTGTGTTATTTTTGTTTGGTTTGGAAGAGGCAGGTTTTGTTAGTTCTGGATTGGGTTTTTTGTCTGTTAGTGTTTTTTTGTGGGGCTGGTTCCCCTGCTATTTTTGGTGTATATTTTCCCCCCTGTAATTTTTGGTGTATGGTCTTTAAGACTCTGAAAATTGCTGCATTTAACCATTAAATCCCATGCATCCCCCAGGGAACATCCATTTGTTGGATTCGAGGACTTTGTGTCCTTGAATCCTCAACAGGACAAGAGGGAATGGCCTCAAGCTGGGCCAGGGGAGGCTCAGCTTGGATATTGAGGAAAATTCCTCATGGAAAATTTGTCCAGCCCTGGAACAGCTGCCCAGGGCAGTGTTAGTGTCCCTGTGCCTGAAGGGGTTTAACAGATGTGGCACTTGGGGACGTGGGGCAGTGGTGGCCTTGGCAGTGCTGGGGGGAATGGTTGGACTCAGTGATTCTGGAGGACTTTTCCAACCCCACTGTTTGTAGGATTCCCACCAAAGAGGAGCTGTGGCAGCCCCAAAGCTCTGGGGTCTCTCCCAGTCCCCCTGTGCTCCCCAGGGATGCCGGAGTGCAGCACAGCTCCAAGGAGGGGATGGACCCTGTGCTTCCAGCCCTGCAGGGATGGGGTCTGCAGGACCCGCCACAGCCTTTTCTTCCTTTTTCTCCTGTTCTGCTTCACTCCTTCCTGTGCTGCTCAGGCCTTCTCTGAAAATCCTCTGGATGTTGATGGTGCATGACTGGAGTGAATGGCTCAGGAGGAGCCTCCTTGTGCCAGTGTGGTTGGCTCTGAAGGAAAGACAACATTACCCTTGGTAGGACAGACTAATTGGTTTTAGCTGCCTTCCATTCCTCAGAATTCCCTGTGTCACAGCCCAGCCTCTCTCCCATATTTTATCCTGTCAGATACACCTGGGATTATTTCTCAGCAGTGCTCATGTCTGGGGGAATGTAGGCATGGTCCTCCTGGATTGTCCTCAATCTGTGCACATGTTTCCACTCCCCCAAAACTGCTTCTGCAAATGTGTTGATAAGAAAAGAAATCTGGAGTGTGGCTCTCCTCCTTCAGGAATGTTCATGGATTTCAGGAGCAGGAGCTGCTCCTGCTGCAGTGAGAGCAGCTGTGAATCTACTGCCAAAGAGGGGGGTGATAGAAATTTCCTGATCAGGGCCATTTCTGGGGGCTCAGTAGCAAAGGGAGGGCTCAGCCAGGCCCTGGAGGTGCTCCCATTTAATCCCATTTTCTGATTTCTTATATCCCAGTCTGGATATATGGATCTATCCCAGTGTGGATATATGGATCTATCCCAATCTGGATGTATGCATCTATCCCAGTCTGGATGTATGGATCTATGGATCTATCCCAGTCTGGATGTACATGGAGCTCTCCCAGTTTGGCTCGGGGCTGTGTGAGGGACAGGCCCTGGCCCAGCCCAGCCCAGCCCCTGGCAGTGCCTCTGTCCCTTGCCTCCTGTCCTGGGGCTGCCCCATTCCAGCCCTGCTGCTGTGCCAGGGAAGGCCTGGGGGACAAGGAACTGTCCCTGGAGCAGAGAGCCCTGGGGGCCAGTGAATTGTTAGTTAATTAATTGTCCTGATGAAGCAGGTCAGGGAGGGATCTCAGCCCTGAAGTGCTGTGTGCAGCTGTGGATCCTCAGCACAGCAGGGCCAGGAGCTCCTGGAGCGGGGCCACCACCGGCTGTGAGGATGAGGAGGGCCTGGAACATCTCTGTGCCCAACAAAGGCTGAGGGAGCTGGGGCTGCTGAGCCTGGAGAGGAGCCCCAGCTGAGAGGGGCCCTCAGCCCTGGGTGTCCCTGTGTGCAGGGAGGGGCAGAGCAGGGCCCAGGCTCTGCTCCGGGGCCCAGCAGTGGCACCAGAGCCACGGGCAGGGACTGAGCCCAGCAATTCCCCCTGCACAGGAGGCACAACTTCTGCCCTGGGCAGTGCCCAGCCCTGAACAGGCTGCCCAGGGAGGGGCTGCAGTGTCCCTCAGCGGGGATGTTCCAGAGCCCTCTGCACACAACCCTGTGCCCTGTGCTCTGGGATGGCCCTGCCTGAGCAGGGAGGTGGCACCACTGACCTCTGTGGCCCCTTCCAGCCTGGACCAGCCTGGGATTCAAAGTTTTCCCTCATTCCTGTGCCTTTTGTATCCCATCATTAATGCCTCCTTGGAGCAGTGTTCCTTGTCCTGGAGTATCTGCAGAATTCCATCAGGGTTTTCCTTGCTGTGCATTCGTGCCATGTCTGTGGGGAGCAGTGGGTGGTGGGACCCTGGGAACCAGAGCTCAGGAGCTCCAAGGGAAGGCTCCTGAGTCACCCCAGTGCTGAGCAGAGCCCTCAGGGAGGGAGAGGTTCGCTTTGCAGGCAGGCCAGCCCAGCCCAGGGCCAGCTGAAAGAGCTGGGATACTCTGTGATTCCAGCTCTGAGAAGAACCAGGGGAGGGGTCTCAGCCATTTCTCTTGTGTTGATGTATTTATCACCATGAAGGGCTCCACAGGCAGTGAACAATTCCCTAAAACCTGCCCACGGTAGGCTGGGATCCCAAGGATGTTTAGGGTTGGCTCACCTGTTATATGGATATTGTGAAACTGCTTTGAGCCTTCAATCTTTTGTTACCTGAGGAACAGTCACAACATTGTTAAATCCAAGCTGGAAATCTCAGTTGGGCAGTTGGGGCTGTTCTTCCCCACCCTGGGTTTGGGATTTATTCCTCAGCAGGAGCCTCGTCTCCCCATGACACACCTGCCCCTCTGGCATTGTGGTTCATGGCTCTGCTGTCACTGCACTAGAAATGGTGATTATTGATTGATGTGCTTTGGAACGGATCCCAGGTTGGTTCTTCTGGTGGGAATAGGGTCACAGGATCATGGAGTGGGTTGGGTGGGAAAGGACCTTAAAGCCCCCCCCCCATGGCAGGGACACCTCCCACTGTCCCCAGTGCTCCCAGCCCCAATGCCCAACCTGCCTTAGGCACTGCCAGGGATCAAGGGGCAGCCACAGCTGCTCTGGGAATTCCAGCCCAGCCCCTCCCTACCCTGACTAGGGAGAATTCCCAGTAGCCCTCTGGCAGTGGGAAGCCATTCCCCCTTGTGCCTTAAAGGCTTTGCTGGATCCTCTGGTTTGGTGTTTGCACTTTAATTTTCTGAGTGTTCATGGATCATACCTGGAGGGAGCAGAGTTTGGTGTGAGGTGTGACATCATTGTCATACACATTGTCACCTCCCACCTCCCCAGCCCTTGGGAGGGAGCTCAACTCTGCAGAGCCCAGTTCCTCTTTGGGATTTTTCCTTTACAGGTGACACAATGTCTCCTCTGCCGTTGCTTTTCCGGTGGCCTCACACACGTCCCCACCTTGGCACAAGGAAAAAGAGCCTTGGGCACCTTGATTTATGCCAGGACTGGTTCCCAGTGCTGTGACTCTGCAGTGTCCCCTCCTGGCTCTGGCTCCGGCAGGGACGCGCTGTAATTCCATGGGCAGGGATGGAGGAGCATCAGCCACGGCTGATACAGAATTTCAGGGGTGTCAGCAGTTTTCTCAACCAAAAAAGCTTTTAGCTCTTGGGCACAAAGTCAAGTGCCATTTGAAATGCACAGCCATCAAGTCTGTGGGGGGAAAAATCCACAAGAACCAAGGAGCCGGCCTGTTTTCCCTCTTTTTTTGGATGAAATGCGTAATAAGCTCTTAGCTGAGATAAATCCTAATTGAGGCTTCAGCCAAGGCTGGGGCTAAATGAGCAAAGCAGGTCTGGGAGACAAATGCAGCTCCAGCTTGTCAAAGTGAGCCATTCTTCACATGCAAAGAGGATTTGTGTCATTAAACCTCTTCCTCTCCCCCGTTCCCAACTCAGCCCTCCTGCCACTGTGCAGTCACCAAACCCATCCCAATCCCCTGGCACGTGGCTCTGGTGCTGCTCCTGGGCCATTGTCCCAGGCTGGACAACGCCCTGCAGTCTCAGTCCCACTGGGGTTGGGGTGACCTTGGCAATGTCCCTCCTTAAGGGACACCTGGGTGTGGCCCCAAAGCCACACTTGTCCTCCAGGGCCCTCCCAGCTCCCCACACCAAGGGCTTTCCCATGGAAGTGTCAGCTGGCAAGGGCAGGAGGCCTGGGCAGGCTTTGGGAGGCATTTTAGGAGTCTCCCTCCTGCAAAGTGGGGCTGAAATGGGGGAGGATCTGGGACTTGGAAGGCTCCAGGAAAACATCCAACAGTGCAGTCCTCATGGAGATACCGCAGGATGCAGGGAGGGCTTGGGTTGGAAGGATCTGTAAAGCTCATCTCATTCCACCCCTGCCATGGGCAGGGACACCTCCCACTGT
>JAGMWU010000021.1:2554277-2572570 GCA_018697195.1 Certhia americana | reverse complement strand
ACAGTGGGAGGTGTCCCTGCCCATGGCAGGGGTGGAATGAGATGAGCTTTACAGATCCTTCCAACCCAAGCCCTCCCTGCATCCTGTGGTATCTCCATGAGGACTGCACTGTTGGATGCTTTCCTGGAGCCTTCCAAGTCCCAGATCCTCCCCCATTTCAGCCCCACTTTGCAGGAGGGAGACTCCTAAAATGCCTCCCAAAGCGTGCCCAGGCCTCCTGCCCTTGCCAGCTGACACTTCCATGGGAAAGCCCTTGGTGTGGGGAGCTGGGAGGGCCCTGGAGGACAAGTGTGGCTTTGGGGCCACACCCAGGTGTCCCTCAAGGAGGGACATTGCTAAGGTCACCCCAACCCCAAGTGTGGGGCAGGGGTGGCACTGGATAGGCTGTGAGGTCTCTTCCCACCCAACCCTTTCTGGGATTCTGAGATTCCTTGTGGATGGGTTCTGCCTTAAGGATGTATTTCCATCTTCTCCCCATCCCATTTCAGGGCAGGTTTAAGGCCCTCTGGAGCTGCTGGGAGAGGGGGATGCCTCACCTGGGTGTGGGGAGTCAGATCCCCAGGGCACAGTGACTGGGGACATCTTCCAAATAGAAATTTTTAAACCAAAAAATCCCCATCTCTTCAGGACAGACAGAACTCAACGAGAAGGTTTGCAAGGAATTACTCCAGCTTTAAAAACACAAAACAAAGAAACTCTTGGGAAAAAAAATCAGAAACCAGCAATTGCTTGTGATAAAGGTGATGAAATCCTGGTGGGAGAAATCCTCCCTCCTTTCCCTGTCTCTGCTGTTCCCATTACTGGGATTTTTAGGGATGCTGATAACAACATAATCCTCACCTCTGGGGCACCATCTGGGAGATCAAGCACTGCTAAACTCTTTCTCTGTGCCAGGGGCTGGGCTCAGCTCAGCTGCTAAATCATCTCAGTGCTGAACACGTGTTGCTTGGGAAGCAGGGAGAGCATCAAAGCCAGCAATAATCAGCTGTTAAATGAGCAGCCCGGGGTGCCTTTCCCGGGAAAGCTGGAGCCTCCTGTCAAATTACCCTCATCTCCTGAGCCTCATCGGCACCTGGCGATTCCTGCTCGGGCTGGGACTGGGGGAGGGCAGCACTGAACCCCTCGGGAATGTTGGTGCCACAGAATTACGGAAACGGGACCTGCCCGGGAAGTTCTGCAGTGAAATGGGTTTGGTGCAGCCTTTGCTGTTGGTGCACCCTGGCCATGGGGATCCTCAACTCTGGAATGCCCTTGGGCGGCTGGAGCGTGTCCGGGGAAGGGAACGGAGCTGGGAAGGGGCTGGAGCCCCAGGAGCAGCTGAGGGAGCTGGGAAGGGGCTCAGCCTGGAGCAAAGGAGGCTCAGGGGGGCCCTTGTGGCTCTGCACAACTCCCTGCCAGGAGGGGACAGATGGGGGGGGTCGGGCTGAAACAGCTTCAGGTCCTCTTCCCCTTCCCCTCCAGGACACATCCAGATGCCCAGTGGGTTTCAGGAATTTGGGGGCTCCCATCCTCTCTCAGCCCCTCTGGACTGGGGGCAGCTCTTCACACAGATCCATCACAGCTCTAACCATGCTGTGACTGAACGCCAGAGCAGTGGGGATGTATTTGTTTGTGCCTGGAGGTTTCACTTGGACTTTTGTTTTATTTACTTCTTTCCCAGGCTCAGGCTGGGAAACCTTAACTCCTCTTTCTTGTTCTGACTGACCCCTACACCTGCCTGTGAGCCAAGGGCTGCTTTTCCTCTGCTCAGCCACCAGAATGCTGGGCTGACGAACTTTTGGACTGACTTCCTCAGGGAATGGTCCTGGCGCCGAGGCTGCCGGAGCTCCAGGAGTGTTTGGACACTGCTGCCAGGGATTCAAAAGGTGGAATTGTTGGGGAGTCTGTGCAGGGCCAGGGGCTGGATCAGTGATCCAAGTGGTTCCTTCCATCTCAGGAGATTCTGTGACTCTGATTCTGTGACTGTAACATCGCAAAGGAAACACCTGGAGCTCCTCTCTCAGGTGAGGGATGGCCCAAGGTGTTCAAAAACACCTGGAGCTCCTGCACTCAGAGCTGTTTCCAGCTCCCTTTGTGTCTCTGAGGGACACAAGCAGCTCCCAGCAGTGTTTTTCTCTGCTTTGCAGTCTGAGATCCCAAACTTTAACCCAGGGAGAAGCAGTTCTGGAGGAATGCTGTCAGGAGTCACCTGCTCCACACCTGTAACAGGTTCCCAGCTCACGTTGGCTGCCTCCCGTGGTTATTAGTGCTGAAATCACTTCAGCTATGAGTAGCACAGACCAAACTCAGAAAGATTTGTAGTAAAATCAGTGTGAGATAGAAAATGAGTGTTCACACTGTTTAGAGATTCAATATTATTTTTCATCAATAGTATTCAACATTTTCTAGGCTGTTTGCAGACTTCACTCCTCCTTTGATAACAAAATGTGAGGTTTTGATGTTTCTTATCTCCCATCTAAAGCCTTCAAAGGATTAGCGAGCCCCCCCAGGCTGTATTGGGGGAGCTTTGTGCTCCTCGATCTCTGTTTTCCCTGTGCCTGGAGGCCCTGGAGATCCCAAACCTCCTGCACAGAGCGGTGGCAGCTCCCCCCTCTCTCCCTGCCCGGCTCTGTTCCCTGGGGAAGGTGCAGGGAAGGTCTGGCTCAGTCCCTGGAGGGTTTGGTGACCTGAACAAGCCCCGGAGTGACCAGGGGTGACCCCACTGCTGACCATGAGTGAGGGGGTTGGGATGGAGGCCTCCAGAGGAACCTTCAATCCCAAAATATCCGGGGATTGTTTCATATAAGAGCTGAGCTTTGCCCTGGACCATCCCAAATGTCCAACTCCTGGTTCCCACCATGGCCAGCCATGGGTTGGGAGGGTGCTGCTCCCTGTCCCATAACAGGAATCCCTGAGTTCCTCCTGCAGCCAAGGCAAACTCCCTCTGCTCTTCGCACCTCAAGAGCAGGACCCTTTCCCCCTCTTCCCGTGGCTTTAGGGTGGTTTTGGGCGTATCTGTTGTTTTCTTAAAGATCTTTAAGTTGTTATTCAAAATCCAACTTTCCCCAGGGCTGTGTCTAATCAGCAAATATCACCTGATTATGTGGGGACAAAGTCATTATGTCTCCCTCAGCAAAAAACCTCCTTCTCCTTTTTCCACAGGGGGAAGAGAGGCCTTCCCTCAGGATTATGGGATTAAGCAGAGGTTTAAAAGAGAGATCTTGCTTTGTTGCTTAAAGAGATTAATCTGAAATCCCCTCCAATGTGAGTGGGGCTTTGCAAACGCTGAGTAAGGGATTGGAGCTGATCCCTGCCCTCCAGGCCCAGAAGTTCCAGGTGGGATCAGCCCTTGGGCAGAGCCTTGGAGCACTCCTGGTGTCCTTCAGGGATGTGCTCTTCTCCTGGGATTTGCTGGCCCTGCATCCTCCTGGGATTCCTGCCTTGGGTGGAACTCATAGTGCAACCTTGGGATGAGCCCAAACATCCCTGATCCATGGGATTTGACAATGGATGTGGCTGAGCTGCCTCTCAAGGTGTCTCCCCTGTGCCTCACTCCACCCTGAAGAAGTTCCTCCGCTCCCAGGAGGTCTTCAGGGGAGGTTTGGATGGAGCTGCCCATGCCCAGTTCCCACCCCACTGATAACTTTCCCTGTTCCAGCCCTTTCACAGCCCCTGGAGGGACAGCAGCCAAACATCCAACAGCCCAAAGGAAGGTGGAAAAGCATGTGGCTGTGGTGTGTACCTGCTGTATTTCTATTTCTATTATTTATTTTTATTTGTCCACTCTCCCAAGGTGGGAGCTACAGATGTGCTTGGGAAAACCCCTCTGAGTTCCCAGCCAGCAGAGGAGCAGCTGCTGGGATGGATCCATCCAGTTCAGGCCAAAACACCCCAAAAGCAGTTCTGTCTCCTCAGCAATGATTTGCCATGTTCTGCCTCTAAAATTTGTGTGCATTTCTGGCCCAGTGGAGAAGTTCTGGCTGTGTTCTTGTCCCACACTCCAAGGAATTACACCCAGAACATCTCCTGATGGAAGGAGGTGGGGATTGCTCTGCCTCCTCCTTCCTCCCAGCCAGAGCCCAAACCCCAGCTGGAGCTCCCCTGGCAGCCCTGGGTGGGATTTCCTCAGCAACTTTTACCTCTTAGGGAGGGTCAGGAATGGAGCTGGGACATTTACAGGCCTCTGCCACTGATGGAAATTTGGGAGGCTCCACCAAGGGGCTGGAAAGCCCTTCCCAAGCTTTTCCTCCTGTTTGTGTTTGCCTTTCAGTTCGTGCTCCCCGGGACTGTTTGTATCACAAAGAATGCACTTTTGGGGGATTTGGGGTGTTTTCTGGTATGTTGAGCTGTCACTGGTGACCACAGAGTATTTGGGGTTGGAAGGGATCTTAAAGCTCACCTCTTCCAGCCCCTGCCCTGGGCAGGGACCCTTTCCACCATCCCAGGTTGGTCAGAGCCCTACTCAGCCCTGGGCTGTTTCCAGGGATCCAGAGGCAGCCACCAAACAACAGAGAAATTCAATAGAAATATCCAGGTTGGAAATATTGTCCCTTTAAGTGCTGGACACCACCATGGTGGCAGCTGCAGGGACACCTCAGTGGCCTGTGGGTGCTGGAGCCTCATCTAAAATTCCAGCTGGCAGGTGCAGGGGTGGGATCTGTAACAGCATCCCAAAGATGCTGCTGGGAGCAGGACCAGCACGGCTGGGAAGCCACTCCAGCATCCCTGAGCATTCCCAAGGCCTGGGTGAACATTCCTGGCAACTCCTGGAAAATTCCATCTTGAGTTTTACCACACTGGACACCACCATGCCACGTGTCAGTGCCAGAGCTGCCAGCCCAGCCTAGCCCCAGGCACATTAACATTTCATGGAAGTCTCCCAAGGTTTGGTACAAGGTCTGTGGAGGCTGCTCTCCTCCCTCCTGCTCTGCCATGAATGCAACATTCCCAGAA
This sequence comes from Certhia americana, assembly GCA_018697195.1. Classification (NCBI taxonomy): domain Eukaryota; kingdom Metazoa; phylum Chordata; class Aves; order Passeriformes; family Certhiidae; genus Certhia; species Certhia americana. Next base: position 2,567,638 of record JAGMWU010000021.1, on the reverse strand, counting down.
AAAACTCCAGGGGAAGTGTGTGTGAGTGCAAACCAGGGCAAGGCAGGAGGAGAAGAGGAATTCAAGGAGATCTGCAGCTCCCAAAAGGCTGCCCTAAAAGTAGGCACTAAGCTGGGATGAATGATGCATGAGATAAAAGCCTGGGCACAGCAGGGAGGGGGAAGGAAGGGTGGTGGAAATGGGAAAATGGATGAGAGAGATGAGTGGAAGAGCCAGAAAAACAGCGACAGCATTCAGCAGGAGCAGTTTTGTGTTTGCAAGGGGAAAAAAAATAATAATAAAACCAGGAAATCAAACCAAAAACCTTGTGGCAAAAATTGCAGTGAGCCTCAGGGAGCCTCGTGGAGGGTGGGAGGGATTGGTGACATGAACGGTGTCACTTGGAGCTGTTCTCCATATTCCAGAGGGAGAAACAGCTCCAGGAGCCCTGCAGGGCCAGGTCCCTCTGGCCAGGGGTGGATCTCCTCTAAATGGGCTCCTTTGGGCTGTAGGAGTGGGAAGGGAGAGAGCAAACAAAGGGAACTGAGAGCCCTTGGGCACTTGGAAATTGTTAAATGGAAACTGTTTAATCTCATCACTGTTAATGCTGTGGATCTCTGGGAGCATGGGAATACATTTGTGTGCAGGAGCAGGGAGGGCTCGGAAGGGCTCCCAAAGGTCCCTCTCCTCAGGGTCCTGAGCCCAGCAGGATGGGGACAGACACAGCACAAGGGGTTTGGGAGGAAGAGCAGGGATTTGATGCCTCAGGGGCTAGAAGGGGCAGGAGGGGCTGTGGGGGACCCTGGGCAGGTCCCTGCAGAGCCACTGGTGCTGCTGGGCTGGCTCTGCAGAGAGGGGCTGGGGGAGCTGGGCTAACAAAAGCTCAGCCTGGGGAAGGTGAGGGAAGAGCCAGCACTGGGGCTTTGTTAGAGGGTCCCAGAGCCAGGGAAGGAGCTCTGGGCCAGGAGGAGGAGAGGCAGAGCCTGTCCTTCCCGAGGACAGGGAGCTGTCCTTGCAGGGCTGTCCAGATGAGGCTGTAAATCTGCTGTGCAGAGCATGGAGAGGCAGCTCCAGGACATTCATCAGCTCCTTTTCCACGGGGTAGGAGCCCAAGAACATCCCCACGAGCCCCGGTGTTGCTGTGGCTCCAGGTTATCTGGGTCTCACACACTTCCTATGTGAATACAGCCTGGCTCCAGAGGGTTCCAGGTGCTCCTGGAGGATGGTCCCAGTTCCCTGAGCCCCAGCTCTGCGTGTTGGACCCCACTGCCCTCGTGTGCTCTGGTCCTGTCCCAGTGTGCTTCAGCCAAGGAACAGATCCAAACAAAGCAATGCTATGGGACTTTATGCCCTTGGCCTGGATTCATTCATTCATTTATTCATTCCTGTGTCCTCACTGCTCCCTGGAATTCTGTGGGCCATGGATTTGTTCTGCTGCTGTTAAAGCTTGAACACCAAACCCAGGCTTTGGGAGAAAGGCCTGCGATTCCATGGGGTGAGTGAGAGAGCAGCTGCGAGAGCTGGGTCTGCCTCTCCCCTCTCCTGACCACCCTGCTGGGTTTTTCCAGACCTATCCTGGAGCCACTTTCCTCAGGGATAGTGCAGAGCAGCCCCTGCTCTGGGCACAGGGATTCCTGCAGGACCATCCCCCGGGGCTGGCTCAGGGGTTACCATCTGTATTCCAGTTTTGTGTCCAGCTTTGTGTGGCACCAGGGCAGGATCCTCAGCCCTGCCTGCGCTCCCCATGGCCCCAGCCCTGCCCTGCCTTTCCTTGGCTGTAAATATGGACAGGGGTCAGTGGCTGCATTAATTATTCCCCAGCTTCTCAGGAAGGGAGGGCAGTGGCACAGCACAGCTTTGCCTTTGTCTGGGGAGTGCTTTGGGCTGGGCAGGGCTCGCTCCGGGGCTTTGCTGGGGGGGTTGGAGCCGCAGCCCCCCCCATGCAGAGCAGCAGGTCCAGCACGTTCTGCTCAAATAAACGAGGGCAAAACTGAGCTCTCCTCCAAAGCCAGCTCCAGAGGCAGGAGGGCTGCTCGGCCTAAGCTTCCCTTCAGTGAGAGCTCTGCTCCTCGATTAAAAATGCAAAGCCTTTAGTGCTGACACTCTTCACCCTGACGGGGGTTTGTGTGGGCTGCGGGATGGAACCCCAGGTAAAGGCACGGGGAAGCCCAGCCAGCCAAGCCCACAGCTGCAGCAGTGCTAGGATGAGAGCTCAGGATGATGTCTGGAAGAAGGGGTCGGGCTCAGACCCTGCCCTTCACCCTTCCCACTGCAGTTTGGCAGTTTTCCCTTTTTTCTGTGTCTTTGCTTGAAATGTTTTCTGACTTTGTCCTCTGCTTCTCTTCTGTGTCAGACCCCATTAAAGCCAGCCAGGTCAGCTTTCCCAGGCTCCTGGTGTACATTCTGCACATGGAACACCTGGCTGCTGCCTGGGGTTCAGGTGCTGAGGCTGGTTTTGCTGCCTGGCCAAGGGAGAAGACCTCCCTGGCTGAGCTGTGCCTGCTCTCATCCCACTGAACTGAGGGGCAAACGCTCCCAGCCCTTCCCAGCACAGCCTCCTCTTCTCCTGGGAAATCCAGCTGTTCCAGAGGTGACCTGATTCTCTGGGAAACAAATAGAGCTGAGCCCATAATCCAGCCCAGCCTGGGTTTGATGTGCTCACAGCAGCAGCGGCTGAGCCGAAAGCAAGGCCGTGCCCAAGGTCCCGGGGCCAGGAACCAACTTTATGGAGTTGTCTGCCTCCCACTGGATCAGCCAGCATGGAGGGGCTGGAATGATAACCCCACCCTGACCTGGCCCTCAGCACCACATCAAGAGCTGAGGAAAGCTTCACTGATAACCTCGCATGGTCCTGAAATCTAGCAAAACCCGGGAAAAGAGGAGAAACACTGATGGGGACTTGGATTGGAAAACAGAAATAATCTTGCTGGCACATGCAGAGAAGGGAGGAACCCCCAGCCTGTGAAGGAACTGCTGTGAACACCTCACCCTGGGCAGCTGGGGCTCCATAGCAGATGCATTTGGGAACTTGGATTTGGGGAACTCTTGATGACAGCTTTGCGTCCTCCCGATCACATCCTCCTGTGCAGAGCACAAGGGACATTTCTGCAAAACCAAATGTCTTCCCTGCTTTGAAAGAGGTGCTTCATGTCATGCCTGAGCTCGGCTGGGAGAATGACTGGTTCTGCTGTGAGCTCTGCAGGTTCCAGCCCCCAGTGGAAACCCAGGAAGAACCAAATGGGATAACCAGGAGAGGCTGACCAAGGAGAGCCAAGAGAGGCTTAGGGCTGTTCAGGATAACCAAGAGAGTCCTGCTCTTCCTGAGGTCCAGGGGAGCCACCTGAAGCCACCACCTCCTTCCCCAATCCCACTGATCCTGCTGATCCTTGGGGAGGCGACTGTTGGAGAGCTCTGTGAGCTTCAAGCAGGACCAGACCTTCCCAGTCCCCCTCTGAAGTGGTGCAAGGAGCTGTGAAGGACAAAACCAGACCATGAGGAACCTCCCACCTCCTCACAGGTGCTCATTGTCCTCCCTGATGTCACCAATGGTGACGGGGGCAGAGGGGTGACAGCTTGTCAGGGGTTGCAGTGCAAAATGTCACCCAAACTCTGTATTCTGTCACCATCTGATCAAACCGAGGTGTGGGGGGCTGGTGTAATTGTCTGTCCATGGCCAACTGTCAAGAAACCCCCTGGGGCAGTTTTCTTATCTCTTCCACAACCCAGCCTCCCTCCAGGGAGAGATCTTCTGCTCAGGGGCCACTGAGTCTCACTGACAGAATTCCATCATCCCACAGGGAAATGCTCCAGCCAGGGGGAGGAGCCAAGTATTCCTTCCCGGATAAAAATCTGGGAGTTGGAACACCAAGGCAGCCTTTCCACTGGATTCTCAGAGGCAGACCAGCCCCATCTCTCACCACTGGACCTTCAGTGAAAAACTGCACTTTTCTCCAGGAGCATCACTTCACCAGAGCCACATCTGCCACTGGGACTGCAGCCACCATGGGATGGCACTGCCACCAACACCCTGACACACAGGGGGGCAGCTGGGATCCTGACTCTGGCAGTGGGTTTGGTTTGTTTGTTTGTTTTCTTTTTCTCCTTTGTAATACTGCATGTGTTTTTGTTTTATTGTTTATTTTAGTTCCCCTAATAAAGAACTGTTATTCCTATTCCCATATCTTTTCCTGAGAGCCCCTTAATTCCAAAGTTATAATAATTTGGAGGGGGGTTTGCATTCTCCATTCCAAGGGAGGCTTCTGCCTTCCTTAGCAGACACCTGGGGTTTAAACCACAACACAGCTCCATCCTGGGTGCCCTTGGGACGTGTGTCCAACAGTGAAATCAGGGAATGCAGCCCTGACTCACTGCCTCTGATTGCTGCTGCCTGGGAACAGGAGGAGAGGATCAAATCACTTGGGAGAACAGGAAGATGTTCTGCAGGACCCTTAAAATCCAAGAGGAGCTCTTGTCCCAGGTCCAAAGTGCCACACCATCAGTAACGCAGATATTCTGGGAATGTCAGGAATTTTTCAAGGGGAACCTTCACTGTGAAGAGAAAATTGCGCCTTTCTGCACCTGGGATTCCCAGAGGTCTTGGTCAGTCCTTCCTTCCCTGGCCTTTTTTAGTCCCTTGCTCTACAGGCTCAGGTCTGGAACCACCCCAGGCTTCTGCTGCAGAAATGTTGTCCCAGCCCTTTGGTTTTCTATCTCTTCTCCCTTCCTGATCCTTGGCATTGAGCAGTCAGGGCCCTGCTGAGCCCATGGGCTCCAGGAGGGATGAAAAGCTGGACAAGGTGACCCATGGTGGCCTTTGCTCTGTGTGGGTGTCACCCTGGCCCAGGCTGGCACTGCCAGCCCTGCATCTGCTCAGGCCACAGGGATGAGTTTGACGTGTCTGATGAGTTTAGTGAGATGGGCTGAGCTGCTGCTCCAGGGGACTCAATGGAAGAAGATCACAGATGGATATCCAGGCAAATCTGGGAGTGTGGGAGGATCCCCACAGCCCCTGGAGCAAGCAGGAGCCCAGCAAGGCTTGAGAGCACCAAGTGTAGGGGATGCAGGCAAGGCAGGGAGGTGTTCTCACCACTGCTCCTGGCCCAAGGAACCCCTGGAGCTGCAGGGGCAGCTTGGGGACACTGCTGGCTGTGTGCCGGGGCTGAGCCCACAGCTGGCTCCCTCCTTCCAGGTTCCATCTTCAGCAGAGCCCCAGGGATGATCCAAGGTGATCTTTCTTCCCTGTGATCCCCCAGTCTTGGCATTCCCTCCAAAACCCAGAACTGTTCTGTGCTGCCTGCTTTAAACTCTTCAGTTCCAAACAGCTGCTCCTTGTTTCCCTAAGGCAGGCTTCTGTTTTCACAGCACTGGAAATCCTGGATCACAGTATTTCCTTCTGCACGAGGTGTTTGCACACTTCTATTCTATTCCTTCTCTGCACTTTGCTTCCACGTTTCATTCCAATGGTCCTGCTGTGCCTCAGGAGCTTCTGAGCTCTAATAATAATTGTAGGGGTAATAAAATAAATCATCCTGGTGCTACCTGCATATGCCTGGTTACTTTCCTTGCATTTCTAATAAGAGCTGGACTGGATCAGTTGGGAGTTTGGGCATTTTCCTTTGAGCTCTCCATGTCTGTCACTCCCAAACCTGTCACAGCCCAAAAAACTCAGCATGGCCCCATGGCCACAAGGTGCCATCAGAAAAGTGCCCTGGTCCTCACTGAGGCTTTCTTTATGGGGGAAATCCCAAGGGAATAAGGGTTGGCTGTTCAGAGACCCCAGGCTGTGACAGTCAGTGACTGAAGGTGAGTCAGCACTAATGAGCTTTGGATTATCAGGGTGGAAACACCTGAGGAGCTGGGAAGGGGCTGGAGCCCCAGGAGCAACTGAGGGAGCTGGGAAGGGGCTGAGCCTGGAGCAAAGGAGGCTCAGGGGGGCCCTTGTGGCTCTGCACAACTCCCTGCCAGGAGGGGACAGCCGGGGGGGTCGGGCTGTGCTCCCAGGGAACAGGGACCGGAGGAGAGGGAACGGCCTCAGGCTGGGCCAGGGAGGGTTTGGGTGGATTTTGGGGAAATTTCTCACTGAAAGAGCTGTCCTGCCCTGGCACAGCTGCCCAGGGCAGTGGTGGAGTCCCCACCCCTGGAGGGGTTTAGCAGCCCTGCGGATGTGGCACTTGGGGACATGGGGCAGTGGTGGGGTGGTTGGACTCAGCGATCTCCAAGTTGTTTTTTAACCACAGTGTCTCTATGATTTGAGCAAGAAAAGCCTTCAGGCTGTGTGACTTTTTCAACCATCTCTGGCCTTGGCAGTTTCCAATTTTAAAATGGAAGAACAGCAAAAATTTGGGAGCAAAACGAATCCTTCAGAGCTGCCCTCGCAGGTGACACAGGGACAAGGGAGGGGTTGGTTCTTGTCCATTTGCGCACCGGGAGTGGTGGCTGTGTCACAAACAACATTCCCAGAGCAACAGTTTGGGACTTCAGCCACATCCTCCCCTCTGTGCTGGAAATGATGGGTTGGAGATGTTCTGTCCTCACCTAGAGGCACAAAAATATGAAGTTTGGGGAGGCTGATGTGCTGGCTGGTGAGCTCAGGATGAAGCTTTGTCCATCACAGCCTTGGGACTCTGGGCTCTGTCACCAAGGGGCAGACGAAGGTGGGTTGTGTGTCTATGGAGTGCCTGGCACAGCCAGACCTCCCCTCAGAGCCCCAGCTACAGCAGGAATTCCCTGACCAAGCTCCACCTGCACAAGTCTGAAGACAAAACCTTACAGAGTTGAGGGGATTTGCTTGGTGTCCAGTAGAGGAAAAGGCAGGAGAAGGAATATTCTTATATTTTCCTTTCCCTTTGGTGTCCCAAAGACAGAAGGAAGGAGGCATCAAGGTCTTACAGCTCCTGGGAAAGTGTTTTTCAGGCTAAATAAGAATGGAAAACCCCATCCATCAATTCCTTCCTGCAGCTTCCAAGCCCTCAGCCACACCAGGATTTATGAAGCAGCACATTTGTGATGTGTTCAAGTGCTTGAGTCCTTCAGAGCTTCTCTGTTCATTCTGTATTTTTGGGCTCAGGAAATAAAGCCCTGGCAGGAACCAGGACAAGGGGGAGAACTGCACTGAGCCAGCTCCAAGCCAGAGCAGCCAAAATCCTAGAGACCCTGAAGTGAGTCACATTTGATTCTTCTCTGCTCATTTTTCCTGGTTCTGCAGAGCTGCTGCCCCTGGGGGATGGAGCTTCTGGAGGAAATCCAGGATCATGGAAGGGCTCCATGTCCTGGTGCCCGAAAGCTGTGTTCCCTCTGGGCAGCACTCCCAGCCCCACACACCCAGGGCAACACTGGAGGGTCTCCAGGGGATTTTTGGAGGGGTTTAATAACCCACTAGGGTGCCCCATCTGAGAGGGGATTATTGGAAGTACAAATGAGGGAGCCAGGGGCTTGAGGAATTTGTTGTGGAGCTCCCGGGGTGCTGGCACTGGGCTCAGCTGGCTGTGGAAGAGTGAAGGGGAACTGTCCCTGCTGGACAGCACTGGACAGAGCATCCCTGGGTACCCAGGGCCAGAGGGTCCCTGGGAGGAGAAAATGCCTGGAGGAATGGACATGGAAATTGGAGTGGAATGTAGAGACTGCACTGCCCAGGTCCTGGGCTGGGTGATAAGGGGAGCTCAAATGGATCTGGAAAAGCTTCCTTGACTGCAGGAATGGAATGAAAAAGAAAAAGCCCTGTCAGAGGAGGGGTTTAGCTGTTATTCCTTGCAGCGTTACAGAAGCACCTCCTGGGAGCTGCTTTACCGAGGGGTAAAATCCGAAGGGGCCCTGGAGCAAAGTGCTGGGTCCCTCCCTGGACACCCATCCTGAGGGTCAGGGCTCTGTCTCCTGTCCTGCCCCCCCGTGCTCCCCAAACCCTTCTCTGCTGTCACTGCTGTGCTGGGCAGCCCCGATTCTGCTCTGTCCCTTTGTGCCCCTGACACAGGGCAGGCCCTGCAGTCTCCCTTCCTTCTCCTTTGCCATGTGTTACTGAGCCTCTTCCACAGCCTGCTCCCTTTGGGTCCCAGCTGGCTGCTCCTGCCCTGCCCTCAGGCTCCAGCCTTGCTCGGGGCTCGAAGCCACTGGCTCCCAGACCAAACAACTCCTCAGCCAAACTCAGCTGTGTCCACTTGCAGAAATGGGATTTTGGGCAAAGCTTTCAGTCTGCCTCCAATCCCACTCCTGCAGTCACTCAGGTTCCTGGGATGGATCTGCAGGAGCCTGGCCAGAGGCTTTGGAAGATGCTGGTCATTCTGAGAGACTTTTTCAGGCTGAAAATCTTCCACCCTTGGAGCCCAGGACTGTGTTTGAGGCATTTAAGTATCCTGAAGTCAGGTTTGCTGTAGCTCCGTTCCCACTGGCAGCCCATGCAAATTAAAGTCCTGCATAAAAGGGAATTTTAGCTTCCTAAACCACTTCTGAAAATGTCTTCACTTGTACCTTTATTGCTGTTTCCTTGGACCCTTCACGGCATATTTCCTTTTCTGCCTCTCCTGGCATCTCTGGGCTCTGGTCCCCTCTCATTTGAGGCGTTCATTATTTTCCTGACAGCATTAAGTGCTGCAGTCTCTGAGCAGCCTGGTCCCTCACTCTCCCTCCCACCTCCATCCCAGCAAATATTCCTGCTCCCTTTGGCTCATTGCACTTTCTATCCTGACTCCAGCTGCAGCCTGTGCCAGGCCCCAGCATCCCAGGAGCTCCGTGCTGAGACTCCAGAAACCAGGGAATGTTTCTGGAGCTGAGGCAAAAAACGCTGTGGGTTTTTCCCTGCTCCCTGCTTTTCCAGAAGAAGCTCTGCAGCCAGGTGTGCATGTTGAGGAGGTTTGGGGGTGCTGGGGCAGAGCCTGAGGAGCAGCAGGACACAGTTCCTCACAATTCCTCTGCTCCTGGAGGGATCGACAGCCCCCGCTGACAAACCCTGGGTGTCTCTGGCAGTGCTCCATCATTTTGATCTGGATTTTGACACCATGTCTCTCTCTCCAGTCCTAACAGAATGTGAAAGGAAATTATGTGTATTTGAACAAATCACAGCACTCTGACAGGAGTCAGGAGCAGTTTTAATGAAGCGGATTTGTTCCCTGTCTCATCTCCCTGACTGGTAAATTTAACTTGACTTTGTCCCTTTAAATAACAGAAATCTGTGATGTCACATCTCCTGCTCTATCAGTCTGTAATGCCATCAGTCACAGACGCAATAATGTGACACAGATATTTTTTTAATGATAAATGGTTCTATCATTCTGGAAAAGATCCCACCATAAATGGATTGAGGCGGTGCAAAAAAATTCCTTTGGATTAGTTTGAGCGGTTTTTTTTTTCAATTTAACTGAAGCGAGGGTTGAATTGGCTTGGAAGTGATGTTTGCAGTGGGAGACTGGGAGAGAGGAGCCCCTCCCTGGCCCGAGCACAGCAGAGGGCACTGCAGGGTGTGCTGGCACATCCTGGGGGCTCCACAGGGATCGTGGTTTGCATTCCCCTGGAAACAGCCAGGGCTTCATCCCCAGGCTGGCCATGCTCAGGTGTGACCACCGGCTTCATCCCACAGCCTGGACACCCCTGCAGCCAGGCTGGTTCCAGTTCCCTGCCCATGGAGGGGATGGCACACGGTGCCAGCAGCTCCTCGCTGCCATCTCCCACCCCGGCTCTACCGCAGCTCCCAGGGCTGTGCCAGGGGCAGCCAAACTCCTCGGGCTTCTCAAATCCTTCCCCACCCTGTGCCCTCCTGTCCCATCTCTCACCCACTGAAGCAGCTGCCTCCATCTAAATCTTCTTGGGAGAATCATTTCTTCTCCAAAACCAGGCACCACATCCACGAGAGAGCTGCTGGGGTGGTGCTGAGGGCTCTGAGTTCCACCTGGTCAGTGCTGATCTCTGCTCCCTGGGACAGGGACAGGAATGGCTGGGGCTGGGCCAGGGCAGGCTCAGGTTGGATTTTGGGAAAGACTCTTCCCCCAGAGGGTGCTGGGCACTGCCCAGGCTCCCCAGGGAATGGGCATGGCCTGCGGCTGCCAGAGCTGCAGGAGCTTCCAGGGATGCTCAGGGTGGGGTTGTTGGGGTATCTGGGCAGGGCCAGGGATTGGACTGGATCATCCTTGGGGGTCCCTTCTCACCCAGGCTGTTCTGTGATTCCATGATTGGGACTGTCCTCTGCACTCGTTCCCTCAATCCATTTTCACTTCCTGCTCCTTACTCAGGGTGCCCCTCACAGGAACAGCCCCAGCTCTGGGATTTGTTTCCCTTTCATTTCTTCCAAAGCGTTCTTCTTTTGGGTTTTTGTTTTTGGGTTTTTTGGGGGTTTTTTTGGTTTTGGTGGGTTTTTTGTTTGTTTGTTTTTTCTTTCTTCTTTTCTTTAACATCTGAGTTCATGTGTGATGATGTTGTTACCACTTGATTTCTTTCCCCCAAAACTGGAGAAACTGATGCCCTCCTCCTTTCCTGGTGTGACTCCCAGGGGAGGTGGGGGCAGAGCAGAGGGGTGGTCACGACTGAGAGTGAGAAGAGGTGGAAACTGGAACAGCCCAGGAATTTCCACTGTAAGTTCCACCTGGGAAATGTGTTTTCTGTGCATGAAGGGGGTCCTGGCACATTGGTGCCAGGCAGAATTGCACTGCTGGGATGGCCCAGCACAGGTTGCAGGTGCTGCCTCTTTTCCCTTGAACTTGAGGATTCCTGCAATCCAAATAAACCCTGCAGGAGCAGGTTTGTGGTTTTAGCAGCCACAGTCCTGCCCTGTGCAAAGCCAGGCTGCCCCTGGAACTGCCAGGAATTACAGAGGAGTGATGGAGCCAGAACCTGCTCCTGCACCTGTTTTTTAGTATTTGGGGCAAAATCCTGAGACCTTTTCACTCACCTTCTTGTCACCCACTGAACAACCACAGGAGGAAAAACGCTCCTGGGGAGGAGGTGCTTGTGAGGGCTGTCCTGCTGATGTCTCCTTGGATAATCCCTTGGAGAGGGGAGTGGAGCAGGAATTCTCCTCTCTGCTCATGGAGCAGGCATGGGGATCATTCCTGAGCACTGTCCCAGCTGGATTTCCTGCATGGAAAGATGTGCTCGTCCCTGGGGATGCTCCTGTGTGGACCTCTGAATTCTTCTGGAAAAATGTCCCAAGGTCCTGCAGGAGGGCCCCGGGGCTGCGGTTCAGGAGACCCTGGGTGGAGGCTGAGCTTTGGGAAGGGTCTGGGAAGGAGCAGCAGGGGTGACCCTGGGAACACGCCCATCCCAGGGGCTTCCCAGCTCCTGCCTCATTTCCCACCTCCTGCTGATCCCGAGCTTCTCACCCCATTCACCTCCAGAATGCCTTTTGCCCTGGGAGCCCTTCCAGCTCTTTCTTCAGGGTGACACTCCCAACTAAGGATGATGCTTCTGGAAGTCCAGGACCAGGCTGGAGGGACTTCATGGGAAAGGTCCCTTCTCTGAGCTCCTCTGCCCAGCTGCCCCTTCTGGCTCTCAGGGAGCCTCTCTCCATCTTTCCTGGAGCTCCCTGAGGTCCTGCAAGGCCACACTGAGGTCACCCCAAAGCTTCTCCTCTCCAGATGAACATTCCCAGCTCTGTCAGCCTTTCCTCCAGCAGAGCTGCTCCAGCCCTCTGCTCATCCTGGAGCCTCCCCTGGACTCCTCCAGCCCAGGAGTTCCCAGGGAGCTCCACAGGTGGACCCTTCTTGGAGGATCCCCTCTGACCAGCCGCTCCCGAAACCACAACTTCACCTGTGTCCAACAGCATTTACCAAAATTCCAGGTGTTGGAGTGCATGAAATAGAAGCCTCTCTGAGTCTCTCAGAGAGAGAAAAGAATGCAGGAATTGAATTAAAGCTTTTAGAGAAATAAAAATATCTTAAGCCACACAGATATGAAGTGTAAGTTTTAGTTTTAATAAGTAGGAATATACTTTAAATGTCTTAAGAGATTAAGAAGCCCTAAAGCCTAGCTTAAAGTTCAGTAATTTAGGCCCAGACATGACAAAGCCATAGCAGAACACTGCTTGGATTCTAGATAAAACAGAGAAAACTATTTATGTAAATAGAACTATATGTGTAAATTATGTGTAAGGACTGACACTATTTTTGTACTTTAGAATTGAGCTCTGATGGATGGAGAAAAATGTTTTAGAATTATGTTTTTAGCTGATTGGATGATTTATGAATAAAATCCCCTCTGTTGAGGTAAAGAGAAGAAGGAGAAGGAGAAGGAGAAGGAGACGAAGGAGGAAGAAGAAGAAGAGGAAGAGGAAGAAGTAGGAGCTGTTGCTGCTTCTGCTCAGGAGTTTATGCCAGAAAGTTCTAGCACAAACTTTAACACTCTGAACTCTTTGCCTTTCAGACTGATGCATTCATGCAATGAAGAACTTTACAGCAACCAACAACTGCTCTTGTCTCTTTGAAGACCCAGACCCATGAAAAACTCAACCTCCAGGCATGTCCAAAGGCATTTACCCCAATTCCAGGCATGTCCAAAGGCATCTCTCCTGGAGGATGGCTCCTCTTTTCCCCTTCCTTCCCAAGGAGATCCTGCCTGACCGCAGGGTGACCAACCACCTGCTCGGTGGCCAAGCCAAGGGTGGCACTGCGACACTGTCACCTGCCTGTCCCTTCCATTTTATTCCCATCTCTCTCTGCAGTTTGCTCCTGTCCTGTCCCCTCCCCTGCTCCCCCTCAGCACCTGTTAGGACTGTGCTATTCCCTCTTTATCCCAAAGGGATAGTCCATGGGCTGCCCTCCTCCTGCTGCTCCTCCAGCACAGGGCACGGCCATCGGGGGACAGCAGCAGAGAGGATTCCCAGGATGTGCTGAGGCCACAGGAAGGATTAACCCATTTTCTTCAGCATGGAATTGAATGGATGTAATCCCACACATGCCAATGGGAACCTCTCCATGATGATACTTGTTGTTTTTGCGTCCTTGTCCTTCAATTATCTGATTCATTCACATTTAGGATAAATACAGGATTAACTCAAAATGAGGTTTTAGGAGGGAGAAGGTCTTAGTCTTTAATTTTAATCTAAAATTCATTCAGACAATACCCTCTGGTGATTGAGGGGAGGTGATTTAGGGAAGGATAAAGAAATGGAGCAGCCTGGGGTGGATGGGGCTTGGGTCTGCCACAGTGGTCTGCAATGTCTGCTTCAAATAAACCAAACACATTTCTTTTCTTTTTCCTCTCTCTTTCAAGACCCCTTAATAAGATTTTCCTCCCAAATTTGGGGGGTTAGCAGATTTTTAATTTTTTTTTCCTGAAGACATCTGTCCCATGGGGGCTGCATTAGGGCTGATGAGTGTGGACATCACATCTGCCTGTGGACCAGGTGCAAGGTGAAGACCCATCCCATCCCATCCCATCCCATCCCATCCCATCCCATCCCATCC